>CM064566.1:6818612-6876883 GCA_032716605.1 Paralithodes platypus | reverse complement strand
TACTATGGCTCTGCATCATATGAAACTACTATGGCTCCTTGCCCATCATATGAAACTACTATGGCTCTGCATCATATGAAACTACTATGGCTCTGCCTCATATGAAACTACTATGGCTCTGCCTCATATGAAACTACTACGGCTCTGCCTCATATGAAACTACTATGGCTCTGCATCATATGAAACTACTATGGCTCTGCATCATATGAAACTACTATGGCTCTGCATCATATGAAACTACTATGGCTCTGCATCATATGAACTACTATGGCTCTGCATCATATGAAACTACTATGGCTCTGCATCATATGAAACTACTATGGCTCTGCATCATATGAAACTACTATGGCTCTGCATCATATGAAACTACTATGGCTCTGCATCATATGAAACTACTATGGCTCTGCATCATATGAAACTACTATGGCTCTGCATCATATGAAACTACTATGGCTCTGCATCATATATGAACTACTATGGCTCTGCATCATATGACACTACTATGGCTCTGCATCATATGAAACTACTATGGCTCTGCATCATATGAAACTACTATGGCTCTGCATCATATGAAACTACTATGGCTCTGCATCATATGAAACTACTATGGCTCTGCATCGCATTAACTACTATGGCTCTGCATCGCATTAACTACTATGGCTCTGCATCGCATTAACTACTATGGCTCTGCATCGCATTAACTACTATGGCTCTGCATGCATCATATGAAACTACTATGGCTCTGCATCATATGAAACTACTATGGCTCTGCATCATATGAAACTACTATGGCTCTGCATCATATGAAACTACTATGGCTCTGCATCATATGAAACTACTATGGCTCTGCATCATATGAAACTACTATGGCTCTGCATCATATTAAGACTAAGGTTATATAATTAGCACCATATGTCACTACAAAATCTTCTAAATAACTGAGATAGTGATGGGAGCTTAGCAATTTACCGTCAGTTGAAAAGAAACCGACTATACTCTGTTTCTTTTCAACTGACGATAATTTGCAAAGTTTCCATCCAGATTTCTCCGTTATTTTGAAGATTTTGTAGTGAAATATGTTACTGATTATATAAACTAAGTCTAAATGTGATGCAGATACATTGTAGTTTCATATTTTTTCCATTAAATATCGAGAAATTAGCTGCTAAGGGATTCAATTTATCGTCAGCTGAAAAGAAACAGAGTATAGTCAGAAGGATTGAGATAGGCAGAGACAACTACAAAACTTAAGTAGAGTTAAAGTACAGATTTACAATATGGAGAGAGAGAGAGAGAGAGAGAGAGAGAGAGAGAGAGAGAGAGAGAGAGAGAGAGAGAGAGAGAGAGAGAGAGAGGTATGTATATGGGCGACTGTAAGTTGCGTGCTTGTGTGTGTGTGAAAAGAGTGAGTGTGGGCCTATGTGATAATAAGCCTGAGTGTGCTTGTGTGTGTGTGTGTGTGTGTGTGTGTGTGTGTGTGTGTGTGTGTGTGTGTGTGTGTGTGTGTGTGTGTGTGTGTGTGTGTGTGAAAAGAGTGTATGTGATAATAAGTCTGAGTGTGTTTGTGTGTGTGGAGTAGGTGTGTTGGGGTGTGTGTATTTGTGTGTATGTGCCTGCCTAAGTAAATACAATAGCCCACAATACAGTATATAATGTGTATGTATAATATGTATAATTAAGCCAGCCCTGCCCCAGAGATTACCAAGCCTAATGATCGACTAATGAGGACATATTCATTATACAATTTACAATACGGGAAACTCAATGGCCGACATCTATAACAATTACGTCTCTTGATTGTTGTGACGTCAGTAGTTAGCATTTTAGAGATTAATTAACGACAAAACTACACACACACACACACACACTACAAAGAGACACACCAGAGAGAGAGAGAGACACACACACGACCATCTATTCATAACGTTTTGAGATATCTTGTTTATAGACAGACAAACACACACATGGAGACAATAACATAACCTCCGACAACTGAGAACACGCAGACGGAAAATGATAATGTCAATAATGTACTAAAGGAGCAAGACATGGAGACAGGTATATTGTGAAGAAGGTAGTGGCGGGGAGGGAGGGCAGAGGTTAGGTTAGGGTCAGGGTAGGGATCAAGGTCAAAGGGGTTATAGTAAGCTAGGTAGGGAAGTGGAAAGGTAAGTAAGGGGATAGGTAAACAGGGGAATAGGTATACAAGGGAATGCATAAAGAAGCAAGGTAATCTATATGTAAACAAGGGAATAGGTATACAAGGGAATACATAAACAAGCAAGGTAATCTATATGTAAACAAGGGAATAGGTATACAAGGGAATACATAAACAAGTAAGGTAATCTATATGTAAACAAGGGGATAGGTATACAAGGGAATACATAAACAAGCAAGGTAATCTATATGTAAACAATGAGATAGGTTTACAAGGAAATGCATAAACAAGTAAGGTAATCTATATGTAAACAAGGGGATAGGTATACAATGGAATACATAAACAAGTAAGGCAATAATAACAATGCAAGGTAAACTAAAAGATTGATTGTCTTTTGCTTGCTGTCTTGTTTACTTACGCTAGACACCTCCCCCCTTCCTGTTTACCATAGGATGTTATGGTAGCTAAAATGATTAACTGAGATAGTCTGCAGCATTTTAATGTGTAGACGGCCTTCCTAAGCTGAATAAAATCGTCTAAGAGGTACAAGAATGTAATGAAAAGCTCGCCACCGGTACTGAATGGGTTGACTGCGTTTTTTTTAGCTTAGGAGGGGCCTCTAACCTTCATAAATAGGTTAACTGCGATGACGGTGTGGTGATGAGGTGGAGAAGAGGTGGGGGAGGAGATGATGAGGAAATTGGTGGAGATGAGATGAGAGAGAGAGAGAGAGAGAGAGAGAGAGAGAGAGAGAGAGAGAGAGAGAGAGAGAGAGAGAGAGAGATAATGTACAAAGATTAAAGAGATAACAAGAGAAGAAAGATCTGAAGTGAGAGAAAAGAAAGACAAGTGGAAGGGAGCATGAGAAAAAAAAAGAGAAGAGAGGGAGAGAAAATAAAAAGTAGGCAAGAAGTTGTATGAGAGAGGGAGAGGCGACTGTTGCGACTCGAAAAGTGCGAGGGGATAAAAGAGAGGAGGAGGAAGGAGAGAGGGGGTACTTTAATCGAACGAGTAGTAACTAGTTGCATAGGAAGAGAGAAGGGAGAGTACTTTATCGACCGATAGTACGTGAGAAGAGGAGAGAAGAGAAAGAGAGAAGAGATAGAGAAGCGAGAGAGAGAAGAGAGCGAGCGAGCGAGCCCCCGCGAGGGAGTTGAGGGAGGGAGGGAGGAGGAGGGAGGGAGGGATAGAAGAGAGATGAGATAGAGAGAGAGAGAGAGAGAGAGAGAGAGAGAGAGAGAGATAGAGAGATAGAGAGAGAGAGAGAGAGAGAGAGCGACTGCAATAAACCAAGAAAATGAAGATGTTTTGAAGATATATTTTTAAAGATAGTTGGGGTTGTAATGTCATATAAATGTACGGTTGGCCAAATAAGTGATGTTTCGGCAGAAAGTATATTTTGATCAATAGGCCTAATTGGTATCAGCAATATCTAAAGTTGATTTATTTATTACCGAGTGAGGTATGCAAACATGTTCCTAAACCTAATCACCCTATCCAACATCTGGCAGACATTATTACAGCACAAAGCCAAACGTAATGACAGCTGAGACATGACTTATTAGCGCTACCGTACAAGATAGGCAAATGTTACATGAGGAGCCCCAAGAGCGCTTTCTCGGCAACTCTTGATTTCTCGGCGATTCTAGATTTCCCAGCAACTCTTGATTTCCCAGCGACTCTTGATTTCTCGGCGACTCTAGATTTCCCAGCGACTCTTGATTTCCCAGCAACTCTTGATTTCCCAGCGACTCTTGATTTCTCGGCAACTCTTGATTTCTCGGCAACTCTTGATTTCTAGCGACTCTTGGTTTCCCGGCGACTCTAGATTTATCGGTAACTCTTGATTTCCCGGCAACTCTTGATTTCCCGGCAACTCTTGATTTCCTGGTGACTCTTGATTTCCCGGCGACTCTAGATTTCCCGGCAACTCTAGATTTCCCGGCAACTCTTGATTTCCCGGCAACTCTTGATTTCCCAGCGACTCTTGATTTCCCGGACTCTTGATTTCCTGGTGACTCTAGATTTCCAAGCAACTCTTGATTTCTTGGCAACTCTTGATTTCCCGGCAACTTTCGATTTCTCGGCGACTTGATATCTTGGCGACTCTTGATTTCCAGGCAAGTCTTGATTTCCTGGCAACTCTCGATTTCTCGGCGACTCTTGATTTCTTGGCTACTCTTGATTTCCCGGCAACTCTTGATTTCCCAGCAACTCTTGAGGTTTATTGACCTACGGGCGCGGCTTTCCATACCCTTAGCTGCATTGACGGACATTAGAGGTGCGGAAAATCAGTGTCGCATATACACATGTATAGCCTATGCTAGCACCTGATCAATATGGGCGAGATGATTACACTGGTTACAGACTACATTCACATCCATAGCCATTTCAACAGTACAATAATATTCACACACATTTCTATCCCTATTCTGTCCAACTCTAACCCAAGAGTAAACTGATTTTCCCAATCTTTCCTCTACTCAACTAGAAATCTATGGAACTCTCTCCCTCAATCTGTCAATCCCTCATCCTATGACTTAAGCTGCTTCAAGCTGTGTGCCCAGACATTTTTACTCTATCATACCTTGAATTTGGCTCTCTTTCACTCTTGCAACTTTGGGGGGAACACTTGTTATAGCCAATTTTGCCTTGTCTTCATGCACAGACAAATAAATGCACTCGCACAGGCGCACACACTATACACACCAAAGGGTGACGTCGAAAGAAATCCGAATCCGCAGCGAGTCACCCTGTAAAAAGAACACACACACGCACCCCCCCCCCCCCCCCCCACCTTAAGGGGGGATAGGCGTATATAATTGCCTCTGTATTGATCTTTTTAATATTTTCTTAGTTTCCACCCTACACCTTCATCAAGCTAAATATAAAAACCCTAGACCCCCACTTCGAGATAATTTTATAATTTTTTCCTTCTAGAAAAATTTCCCGCGGTCCCTCCTAAACATGTAGGCTCGCTATCGCAGCCATGAAAAAAAAAAAAACGACACACAAATGGCACGTAAGGTCCTAATATTAACAACAAATGGGGTAAAAGTTCTTAAAATCGCCAAACTAATGGAACAAACATCATACATTTTGAAAACAAATGGGGCTCAACGTGAGGGAAAAGGGGGCCCAGAAAAATGGACCATCTCCCATTAATCCTCTTATATACTATCTTTTATCTCTCGCCCCGGTGTGCCCCCTTATCCCTCTATATCCAATATATTAATAAACGCTATATAGGCTCACAACCAGAATGTATAGAAAACCGGGGGATAGCATGTTAACCTCTTTTGTACGATGAGGACATTATACTTATATTCTGGCTATCATTAGACGATTTGATGGTGCTTAGGAAGGAACAGTTGGAGTCAAATGTATCACAGATACAGCGCAGATTAAGAGGCGACTTAATTCAAGTGTTCAAAATCGTCAAAGGCATCGTCAATATGAACTGTAGTAAGTACTTCACTATCGACCAATCTAATTACACGCGGGGAAACGGTTGCATCTTTTAACTCACACGAATCTAAGAATTTCTTCTTCAATCGAGTTGTCAACTTGTGGATTGGGCTTCCCCGAGACGTTATAGACTGCAGCACCGTTGATTCTTTTAAACTTCGCCTAGACAAATATCTTGCCTCTGACTGCGATTGTAAATGAATAACTTTATTTTATTACCCCCTCAGATTCATCAAGGATTATTGCGTACCGTATATATATTATTAAGACGTTACTCTCTTTTTCCCAGATATACGAAAGATCACTTATAACTGTGTTATGTTACTAACCCATCTGTCCCCTACTAACTTCCTAATCCTGCCACGGACATTGGTTGAAGGGCAGTAGTTCCCTTCCCAATTTTCCCTTACCAACTCTAAACCACTGTTCGGACACTTGATCCTCAGTGTTATGGAGGACAAGCAGCCTAGAGGGGTCACTAGGACTGTTGTTGCTTGATTTCCTTTGTACTCCTTTGTACAGATATATACAGTATATTATATATATATATATATATAAGAGAGAGAGAGAGAGAGAGAGAGAGAGAGAGAGAGAGAGAGAGAGAGAGAGAGAGAGAGAGAGAGAGAGAGAGAGAGAGAGAGAGAGAGAGAGAAAGGGAGGGTAGTGGGAGGGAGAGAGGGAGAGTGACGTAGGGTTAAGGGGAGTAAGTGAGGGGACAGTAGGGGGGACGGGGGTAACCATTAAGGGGTATGGATCACTCGAGTCTACGGCCGCCAAAGCCTCGCCCCCCTTCCCTGCCTAACACGCCCCCCCCCCCCCCCCTCACCACTCCCCCTATCCACTGCCTGTCTGCCTGTCTGCCTGCCTGCCTAACCCAGACCTTCCATCATAACTACTCCTCCTCCCTCTATGCCTCGTCAATATCGCGTATCACTCACTACCACAGCTCGGGTCTTTCATCTGGTACACAACATTCATAAATACTGCATGATATTTTCCATCTAAGTTCATCTCCCACCACTGTCAAATCTCCATACACTCAGAAATTCACTAATACTGCATGATATTATCCATTGCATTTCTGGCACGAACATTCATAAATACTGCATGATATTCTCCGCCGTATTTCATTTCACCACCACTGTCAAATCTCAAGACACACATACATTCATAAATGTTTCAAGATATTTTTCATTTTATTTCATTTCTCCACCACTGTCAAATTTCCATTCGCACAGAAATTCATAAATGTTTCAAGATATTATTCATTGTACTTCATTTCCCCTCACTGTCAAATCACCATACACTAACAAAATCATAAATACTGCATGATAATACCCATTGCATTCCATTTATCCACCACTGTCAAATCACCATACACTCAGAACTCGTTGTCTTTCTCGGCCTAATCACACTTGTGTCTCTGTTAAGGGGAGGTTATATATTTTCTCCCTAGACCTCCATCAAGCTTAAAAGAAAATTCTCCCCCCTCGAGATAAATTGTACCTTTTTCGGTAGGAAAATGTCCCGGCCGAAGCGCAGGCTCGCTACCGCGTCGCCAGGAAAAAATCAACACCTAAACATCAGGAAAGGTCTACAAAATTGACAAAGAACTGGAGCAAAAGATCTTAAAATCTCCAAACTAATGGGGCGAACGTCTTAAAATGTTTCTCTGTGATCATCTTAGCTTATATCGCCCCACCGTTTCCCCCCTCCTGCTTCCTCCCCCCTGCCCTCCCCAGACCAACACCGATTGCCTTATCCATCTTGCAAAGCTCTACACCACCTACACTACGTACAGTCACGGTCTAACTTCGTGTCCTACCTCTTATCATTTTAACTCTGGTTATAGCCGGAGTCACACGAGCGCATTTTCCGGCACTTTTCTGGGGCAATTGTGGGCTGGCATCTTCCGAAGTGAAGTTATTAAGTATATATAACAAATTTACGTGAGCTATTAACCCATTGGCTGCAGGGACCGTTCTGGAATGCCATGTAAATTTAAAGCAATTTACAGGCTCTTAAAGTCTGTGGAGACAAGTGCAAGTGAGCGGGAGCGCGGCAGGCTCCCATCTGCTCTCCAGCCCGGCGGCCGGGCCACTGAGGGATATCAGCCATATCTCGCTAGACATATGCAGCGCTGCCAAAGGCAAATGTAGCGGAACATTAGCGACATTCGCTCAATATTAGCTGCGGATGAAGCGTGCCGATGAACCCTGCACGCTACGTAGCTCGTTCTGGTGTAATTTTGAAGCTATTTTCTTCTATTTTTTTGCTGAATACATTTCATTTCATTCATAAACTTGCTTAATCATTCAGGAGTGCCTGAATGAGCCCTAATACAACGGAAATGTGCCCTAATTCGGATACACAATCGCTCTCTCTCTCTCTTGCTGTATCTTTATATATCTTTAGCTGTATACTCGTCTGCTGTTCAGGGTGACAAACGAGAGCAGAAACCATGATTTTTGTTTTTATTAGTGTATATGTAAAGACAAAATTATGTCTTTGGAAGTGGTAACATGGCCAAAACAATGCTATTTCACGTTAATTTTCTTGAATTTCTTCTCAAATGACATCACACACCAGATTTGATTATTTAAAAACCCAGATACTTCAAAATCTGTGTTGTATTGGTGGTGTAATGGTTTAGATGCTTATGTTCCGGGTGTGGTGTCCCGAGTTCGAATCCCGGGAGGACCACATGCTTTCATTAGTTTATTCAAGTGCATTGGAGTTTGTAATTGATGATTAATGTTAAGAACGGGGTGTTACTTTATTCATTCTAGTCTTCAAACAAAATTGCTCCAGTTTGACACCTGCTGTTAATTTATGTGTCTCCTTATCATCTTGTTATCATTATTGTTTGTTTGTGTTTATTTTATGCCTTTATGTCTGTCTACCTGTGCCCCCTTCACCTATCCCTCTCTATGTGTATATCTTTATGTGTATATCTCTATGTGTATATCTTTTTATGTCTACAGTGTCTCAATATATTTACATACTCACTCTCTCTCTACCATTGCACCTCCACTAACCCCCCCTTCTTTCTTTCTTTCTTCTCTCTCTCTCTCACTCACTCACCCTCTCTCTCTCTCTCTCTCTCTCCACCACTAAAGCACACCTGGGCAACACCACCCACACACCTCATCCATCCACGCACCCAATACTTTTACACACAAACACACAACACACATTTTTTTCCTTCTTTGCAAATTAATCACAGGTGTATTGGACCGGTGTTTAACTTGTACCTACACTCGTAGGTACAGCTTCACACCTGTGCAGATCTCATATTGACGGGGACACCTGTTTTTTATAGACGAGGGTGAAGCTGTTTTTTTTGTTCTGTTTGGGGGTTTGGGTTTTTTCGGGTTGTTCAGTTGGAATTGTTTGTATGATACAGGTGTGTGTGTGTGTGTGTGTGTGTGTGTGTGTGTGTGTGTGTGTGTGTGTGTGTGTGTGTGTGTGTGTTGTTTAGATCAATACTTGCCCTGATTTTTTTTTTTTAATTGGTGATTGTCTTGTGATTGTACTATGTGAGAGAGAGAGAGAGAGAGAGAGAGAGAGAGAGAGAGAGAGAGAGAGAGAGAGAGAGAGAGAGAGAGAGAGAGAGAGAGAGAGGGGGGGGGGGAAACAAAAAAGAGCCTGCCTATCCTAGTAAAACCAAAACTGCAATCCAAAACTCTATCTAATCTATCATCTCCCACGAACATTGATATTAAATTGCAAATACATTATAGTCTTATGATAAATACCAGTACAGAAAAATTACATAAGTACACCTAAGTGGCACGAAAGGTCTTAAAATTGCCAGAAATGCGGCGAAACGTCATAAAATCGCCAAATTAATGAAGCACACATCTTAAAATATCAAAACTAATGAGGCTAAACATGAGGGAGAAGGGAGTCCAGAAAAAAAAATAGAGATAATCCCCCCTTAAGTATCTATAGCTGGTGGTATTACGGATGACGGTAAACTGATCGCTAGATATTTAACCCTTTGAGTACCAGCGAAGTGTTACATTTTATTCTAGTTATATTTTGACGATAGTATGCAGCTTAGGAAGGATCTGTGGTAGTTAAGAGGGTTGGTTGAGATAGTTTGAAGTCTTATTATTGCTAAACGTCCTTCCTAAGCTGAATACAATCGTCAAATAGTTGCCAGAATATACTGAAAAGGACGTCGCTGGTACTGTACGGGTTAACCCCTACTGTTCCGGCGACGTATTTTGTATATGATTTCAGCTACATTTAGACGATTTGATGAAGCTTCAGAAGGATTTGGGGTAGCTAAACGGATTCAATGAGCTAGTCTCTTGCCTTTTAATGGGTAGACGTCCTTCCTAAGCTGAATAAACTCGTTCACTAATTACCAGAATATAATTAAAACTACGGCACCGGTACTGAATCCAGGTTATGGTATATTTCATTATCAACAACATATTTCGCAAAAGAAAAAAACAAAAAATATATATATATACAGGTATATATATATATATATACCGGTATATATAAATCCTGCTTTCCATCCATCGCAACCCAATATATTATTGTATTTCTGTTCAATAACTAGAAATCCAATTTGAAATTCCTTATATACGAAATTAGGGAGATGTAAGTAGCTCCTTATGTTAACCCCATCTGTACCGGCGACGTCTTTTGTGTTTTATGCTAGCTATGTTTAGACGATGTAGTGCAGTTAAAGAAAGATCTGTGGTAGTGAAAAGGGTTAAGTGAGCTAGTTTGAAGCCTGTTAATTACTGGAGGCCCTTTTCCTGTTAATTAGCCTACTGGAGGCCCTTTTTAAACTAAATATAAACGTCTAATAGTAGCCAGAATACAGTTAAAAGGACGGCACCGGTACTGAATGGCTTAATCAGTCCTAAATACAGTTAAAAGGACGGCACCGGTACTGAATGGCTTAATCAGTCCTAAATATATATAATCTGAATGCAGATTAATTTTTCATTGAGCTGGGAATAGAATAATTTAAGGGAAAATAATTTACCGTATCGCCCACAACAGACAATATTTATTAGCTGTGCAATACCTGGGATATATTCATAAGATATAATACGGTATGTGAGCAGGAACCAAATAATTCAGTCTAATATCAAGCCGGTATCACACAAGCCCTTTTTCTCTCAACATTTATCCTCAACACTACTATGATGGCTTATGAGGTAATCATTTAAAATATTTTGGTTACCTAAATTCATCTATCATCAATCTAGTTTACGATACCAGTGCAAAATATGCCAGAAATGTCGCAAGAAAAATGTTGATTGTCGAATGTTGACTATAAAAGCTCTCGTGTGATACCGGCTTAAATATATATCCGAACCAGCACGACCTACAAAGATATCTATCAGGCAAATAAGTGAGTTCCCAAAACTTAATTATTAGTCCAAGTTAATGAGAGCATTCCAACGTAACAGCGCAGTTTTGCATATATGTATGGTGTATACGATACTTATCAGAATATATAATCAACTAGGCGTTTTCAATACTGCGGATTGTGTATTCGAGATAGATGATAGGTGGCTTAAAATGAGACATAGATGCTTGTTGAGCTGATTCGAAGCTTATAGTGGTTTATTGACGCCATCCATGATCAACAGGAGAAATAGTAAAAAATGTATAATACATGTTGGGGCCCTCGATTTTGTATTTATGTATTTTCAATCTATTTATATATTTATTTATATATACATATAAATATTTATGTATTCTTATTATTATTTATTTGTAATTGTCCGCAATGGTCCAAATGATATCTAGCCATTAATCAAACGAATCGGACAAAACATACAGACATACGGACCTGTATTAAATGATCCTCATATATTCAAGTTTCGTGCAATGGGTGCCATTGCACGAAACTTGAATATATGAGGATTATTTAATATGTATTTACTTGACAGTTCACACCAGTAACTCCCAGAAGAATTGTGTAGGCTAGAGGGGTGTGTTTAAATTATAGATATAATAATTAGGCTTGTGTACAAAGTATTTATTTTTTCAGTCGATTAATTTGGCATTTTACTGAACAAGCAAACCGATTATTCATCCGTTGGAGCGTTGCGAGAGTGATGAGTGCAATCAGTCTCCCGTGGATGTTCACCCAACGGTTATTTATTACACATTACACAAATACATCACACTACACTGGAACCTGCATCTCATAACCTAGATATATCGCCAGGTGTATATATACCGCGTAGATTTTATATATATACTGCGTGTATATATAATTTCCTCATCTAGCCTATAAAGTATTGTGAGTGTGGTCTTCCTAACTGAGAAGTCATACAATAACAAAAAATAGTAGATTCAACATTGACCTTGAATTGTGACCTTGACCTAATTGAAACTACCTATCCTACGAAGAATCCCGCTATAATAATATACACAAGGCTACCACAAATGCTCAGACATAGCCTATTTAGACATTTAACATTTATCCCTACAGCATCCTAGAGTCGATGGCATTATTTCCTATATTTTACCGGTATAATAAACTTAACTCCAATCTTGGTTATTATAAAATTACGATCGGTAATAATAATTAAATCCTCATGACCAATACGTATCTTTTAATTGGATTGTTATTTCTACATACCAGTCTTTCATAACAATCGAAGACCAGAAGCAAACAAAGAAAAAAACAAATATATATATATATATAATATATACCTAATATGTCATCTAATATGTCAAATACACAATTATCCATGAGATTTCCATCTTCCAAACTATCGTCGATGGAGTGTATGATGAAATGCCTAGCCAATGATAGCCTACCAAAATTGAAAGTATAAAATCCTTAAGTTAGAATACCGGTAATCTAACCTGCCCCAACCCCAATGTCCCAGTATTGTTCTATTATTTAATGTATTGTATTGTGTTCGATTTTTTAAAGTAATAACCAGATTTTTTAGAAGCATATTTATTTGTTGTAATGTATTTATTGATACATTTCCAAACTTTCAACCTATATACCAAAATGGTACGTACTGTATCGACCAAAAGATATACCTAGGTATTAAAACAAAATAATAATAATACAAAAACAAATAAGGACCAAACTTAGCTTGAGCAAAACCCCGATGCCTAAAGTTTTTCTTTTTCTTTCACTTAGTTTTTTGTTTCCCATCTTGCAAACCATCACGAATTAATAAGTAAACCATACTAAATCATCTGCCTAAAAACGTAAGTATCGGCTTTGTTGTTAGCGATACTATACCAAAGATCACACAAGTTCGAATCCCGGTGGATCACATATATGTTCTCATTGATTTAATTGGAGGTGTTTGGTGGTATGGTTAAAATTATACAAAATAGAAAATATTGTCTTCACAAATATAATCCTTCCCTGATTTTATCAAGCCTCATTTCAGGCACAACCCCCTCGTAATAGGCTGCCCAACACCGACATCAAATATGGTGCGATTTTACTTTACTAGCGCGTACTTTACAGGTACCTCCACGGACTTATTGGAGGTATATTTTAGGTTTCCACGCATCCATCAACAAGCTACACCCTTAACTGGTCTGGTACTACTAATACAAACTATCTAATAACGTTTTGTTGTGGTTTTCGACGAGAATAAAACGGCGCGTTTGGACCGAAAATCGGGAGTATACCGCCTCTTTCAATCGTCGGTTTGTTGACATGAATGCTCGAGGTTAGTTACGTTGTTGTGTGTGTGTGTGTGTTTTGTTTTTTTTTTTTTTTGCCCCCCTGCTGCCAATATGCAGTATATGATGACATTTTAATTAGACCGCCAAAGATAGAAATAAATTAGATGCACGAAGTAGCCTACTAACCTCGAGCACAATGCAAACAAAGCGATCGACGTTACAGTATCCAGCGAACACAACTCTTCCACCGAGTAATCTTTATAGTTCGTCTAATTTAATAGGCTATGAGTGTCACATTTCGTTTTTGGGTGTTTCGTATACCAGAAAAGGGTGTAGCTTGGTGTTGGATGCGCGGAACCAAACAAAAGTGTCTTAATAAGTCCGTGGGGGTACCTGTAAAGTGCGCACTAGTAAAGTAAAATCGCACCTCAAATATTATCCCTTAAACGTAAACGAAAATTCAAAGAGAGAGAGAGAGAGAGAGAGAGAGAGAGAGAGAGAGAGAGAGAGAGAGAGAGAGAGAGAGAGAGAGAGAGAGAGAGAGAGAGAGAGAGAGAGAGAGAGAGAGAGCATTACTATTCTTTATGTTTGCTATGAAAATAAAACCTTACATTACATGTTACTACTTGTATGTTTCCAGAGCTAACATGTCTAACGAAGGTAACAAAACGTGCATCACAAACTAGGCTATTCAACATTAACTACCAATATCATAGTAACCTAAGGCTCGAATTCAGAAGTGGTTTAAACTTGTCACAGGTATAAACCCGAGATTGAAACTCAATCCAGGACTATCGGTATTCAAAATGAAATCCTGAGCCGTTCATCCTGATTCAGTCAATTCGCAGATTACTCGATCCGACGTTTAAACCAGCGGGAGGGTAGGTTTGACGTTAGCTCGAAGTTATAAAAACCTCAAATTACTTGTGATTGCTTACACTAATCCATAAGGAACCCATAATATAAAATAACAAAGACCGGCACTGATTATTTGTCGGGTCTTTGAAGGCATTCTAAGCAAGGATATATACTGTATATAGTAATAATGGATGACTATAGTCCGTTCATTCTACGGTTGGGCAGAAATCTTAACTAAAAAAGGACTAGAGCAAATGAGTTGTCAATCTATACACCTATTCCCTAGCCAAGTCTTCCTTTTTGGTAAAAATATTAGCTCGATTACTCTAGTCCTTTTTGAGTTATGAGAGGTTAGGGGTTACGCTTTCTGCCCAACCTAGAATGAACGGACTAGGCTATAGTGTAAAAGTATGCAGCTCAGGCAGTCAATCCGCGGTTTAAACCAGCGGGAGGCTTGACAGGTGCTCGGTCGAAGGTTTCTATTTGCAACTAAAATATAGGCTAGTATTATCTCCAACAAACACAAACTGGCAGTAAACCGATTCCAGTATATTGTAAAAAACGGCAACAGTTTATACATTACGTTGGAAATTGTCTAAGCATAGGCCCAACCCAACCCATCTCGTCCATATGTCTATCAAATTATATCTTTAAACTATCGTTCTTGATCCTACTATAGCACTTGGTAGCCTATTCCACCTATCTACAACTCTGTTATTTGCTGTCCTAATTTTCCACTATAAACTGTCCCTGTCTGGTAGTATTAAGGCCGGACCACCTAGTATGGACAGCAAGGTTTGTGAGGTCTGAGAGGTCTGAGTATCTGTGTAACTCTGTGTAACTTTCACCATATCCATAATACACCCATTATAATATAGGCGTCTAATAGTAGCCAGCATAAACTGTCAAAACGCGTCATAATCCTCTCAAAGGGTTACTTACGATAGTTTTTACCCATTTCATACCTAGTGGTATGTCCTATGCTGTAGAAAATAGTCTAATAATAGCCAGAACAGAATGAAAGATTGCATCACCGTATCCTGAAAGGGTTACGTATATCACAAATATATCACCTTATTTCAGCCTATTTCCTTCCAATTCTCTTTCCAGATCGTCCGCTATTCGTCAAACGCCACCTCTTGACTCTTTCCGCACTTCCAGCACTTTAATATCACGCACACAAAGCAAAAATAACTACGGAAGAGCAACGCGTCTTTACGGAGTGTCTCGGTCTCTGGGAATCAAGCGAGAGTCTATAGTCCTTCAACTGGACACTTACACATGATAATAGATATACGCGGCTTAAAAATTAACTAAACTATTAAATCCGTAAGTAAATATTAGTATGTTGTTTATGGGTAGTGAAAATAATTATAACGAATACCTAGAGTTAAATATGGATGGTGATTTAATATATAAATCTCCGGGGTTCCCGGATGTCACGCATTTCCCGCCAAGACTCTGTTTTCTGTGCAAATCTATCGCTTGGATTAATCAATCTGAATAAAGGTTTATATCATGTACGGTAGCGCTAATAAATCATGTTTCAGATGTCCTTACGTTTGGCTCGCTCTGTGCTGTAATAATGTCTGCCAGATGTTGAGTATAGGGTGGGTAAGTGTAGGAATAGGTTTGCATAGCCCACTCGAAATTAATGTACGGTAGTGCTAATAAATCATGTTTCAGATGTCCTTACGTTTGGCTCGCTCTGTGCTGTAATAATGTCTGCCAGATGTTGCATAGGGTGGGTAAGTGTAGGAATAGGTTTGCATAGCCCACTCGAAATGAATAAATAAAGTTTAGATATTGCTGAAACCAATTATGGATCAAAATTACTTGGTGCCGAGACATCATTTGAGAAATTTATCCTATCCTGGGATCGGACTATACGTGCCGATCTCAAATCCAAGAACTAGACAAGTGAAGCAGCCCTTAACAGGGTTGCCTGAAACGCCGCCATTTAGGACAAGAGATTGAAACAACACGTATGTGTGGAGCACTCAGTCTTAACATTTTATGTATGTATGTATCCATAATTGTCCATTTGAGTATTAACAGCGCTGAGCATAGCCTACGGTGGATGCAGTAACCTAAAGTATAAGCTTGGCTTTTTGTACCTAATGTAGCCTACAGACTACAGTATTTCGTTTAGCGTTTTAGTCAGCATTATCACTATTAATGTTATTAAGTCAGTAGATTGTAAGTAGAACCAAGGATTTCTAAGTAGTTCTGTATTAATACACAAGCCAATATCAATATTTCGAACTGTATCTAACTAAAATGAGTGCATTCGTTTTATGATTAGCTTGGTCTATATACATTTATAATTTAATAGTATGGTTGACATGCAATTGATTTGGACAAATGGAGCAGTTAATATCCGTACATGTAGAAATCAAGGAACATTTACTTGTTGATAATTGATAACAAAACAATATTAACAGGTTGCAGTTTATCGTAGTACTAATGGAGTTCCTCAAAGCTCGTTTGATTGTCATTTTAATCTTTATACCTGCCAATATCCTGCTGTATCTTTCATGACACACATATACGTATATACTAGTATAATATATTTATTATGTCCGATATATTTCATCAACGATATGCTCAGATACATGTTTAAACTTTCGAAACTCTCAGAAGTTTGAAGTAACGGAAGTAAATAGGAGGAAAGTAGTGACATGTCAGTAGTAATTATTACATTATAAGTTACACCGTCCTTTATGAAGGTCAAATGTCCTTTTAATATTAGTGGATCTGTGAACCAGGCTGAATTAAGACTATAGCCTACACAAATACAAAATGAACAGTTCCAAAATACACCAAGTAATATATAGGCTACGATTTATCTATGGTTAAGACTATACATATACACAAACACACACGCGATAGTATGCGCTGCATGCGCCGAGCGTATATAGCCTACAGTATGTGCATTAGAACTTTATCAATACATCCCAACGTCCTTTATAGAGAAGGAATAATACAGCTATAAGTTCCCATTTGTTTTCCTATTGCCGAATCTCGCAAGAAAGCGGTAGTTTAAGATCGGTGACTTCGGCCCAACAATATATTGGTCAGAAGTCACCAAAATGGGCCGAGGTAACCGAGGATAGTGGTCCGAGATCACTGGGCCGAAGTCACTAGCACCCGTCTTACAATATACCCGGCACTGTATCATCTCTAATTTTATATATTTATCAGCTTAATGTGTAGGCCTACTCTCTCGGTAACAACTTATTGTATTAGGCTATATCTTTTCTTTTGTTAATTGGTAACTATAAACTAGAATTCACCTGAGCAAAATCAAAAGACGAAAATATGGACATCAATATAGCCTAGCCTAGATAAAATGGCTCATTCGTGTGCTTAATGGTTATCTCTGTATTCCGTGATTGACTGTTGCAAACCTTCGACTTCATTAGAGTTTCAAGCCGTGGAGTAGTCGGCAGGGGCTAGAATCAACCCCCAGATCCATTTACTGCGCATGCGAGCCGACTTAAACTATTTTTTTCCATTATACTATTATATTATATTATATTATATTAGATTAGATTAACCTAACCTAACCTAACCTAACTTAACTCAAATTAACCTAACAGTTAGGCCTAGCCTAAATAACAAAATAAAAGTATGTATGTTGATGTGTGGAATAGCCTACCTAACGCAGTGATTGAGGCAGGGAGTGTGGTGATTTTTGAAAAACGCCTCGACAAGTTCTGGAGTTCTCAAGCCATCAAATACGACTTTGAGGACAAATTAATAACCACCCCGGGCCACCACGTTAGTTTAAGTTTTGAGGAAGATGAAGATCTGGATATAGAGGACTAGTAAGACCTGCTTCAATGTCATTTTGACTATGCTGTGTCATCCTGGTACTCTGCATCATCTAAATCAGCACAGCACAAACTTCAGGTCACTCAAAATAAAATGGTTAGGTTCATGCTGAACCTAGGACCCAGATCACATGTTGGCCAGGAACAACTTCAGTCACTAGGTATGCTCAATGTCTCTGACAGGGCCAAACAAATCAGGCTAACTAATGCCTTCAACATTTTCTATGACAGAGCTCCAGAGTATCTAAAGAATGATTTTGTTAAAGCAAATGAGAGGAGTGGACATAATACAAGAAACAGGATGTTTAATTTTAAGGTCCCGAGAATCCAAGGACAGGATAAGCAAACATTCTTCTTCACTGCCATCAAAGACTGGAACGACCTACCCCAGTCAGTCCGTGAAAAGAGAACACTGTATTCCTTCAGACGTAGCCTGAAGGAACACCTGAACTGGACAGCTGCGAGAAGGGAGCACCAAGCTTATGTCTACTACTAAATACGACATAAGAGATAGACAAACCAAACTGAAATGATTACTGATTACGGATTACTGATATTTACTATAGGATGTAAGGTATATTAAAATAACCCCCTAGAAATACTTTCTCTAAAGTATCTATTTCTCTATCCTCCCCATTTCCCCAGCTAACCTAATCCCACAAGGACCCCAATGGAAATACGCCTAACGGCCTTATTGGGCTATCCTTAGTTGGAATTATGCAAGGCTGGTACATGTCATATTTATAACATACTATGTGGTACCAACTCTGTAAATTGCTAACTGAATAAATATAAATATAAATATTATTATTATTATTATTATTTGTCCAGTATCACCGTAAGGTAAGGTAAGGTAAGTATGAGGAGAAAGGCCGCGCATGCGCTGTAAATGGAACGGGGGGGGGGGGGTTGATTCCAGCTCCTTTCGGATTAGTCGGTCTAGATCATAAGCCCGTGTTCTGAATACGGATTAACAATAACCTTGGTGTACGATCCAGGATCGAGTAATCCTAATACCGGGTTTAAAACCTGCCCCAAAATCCGAGGTTTAACCACTTCTGAATTCGGGCCTATTTAGTGTTTAGAACCTTTAGACCAACTCGAGATAGGCATAAACGACGTGTCACGATAGTAGGCCTACTCACGGTATAGTAACATAAGGAGGTGGGCACATGGCGGTAGTATTGGAACCACGACAGTCACTTGTTTGGGCCTCTGTGACGTCACTCAATGACTCCTGTGTACCGCCTCCCTAGCCTAAATATGGTCTTCTAACAGGATCGGTATATTGCGTTTTCCACCGAAAATGTAAAGTGACTTGGATAAACATATACATATATAGTGTGACAGGACCCTAGTCTATTTGCTAAAGTTGTTATTTTTTGCATTTGAAGAATATATATACGGCTATGAGGTAGTATATAGCCGACGTCGCTTCAAATTTTACCGCGGAAATGCGATGATATTTATGTCCACCTAATTGCCTAATATGTAGAGTAACGTCGATTGATATCGATAATGTTATTGTAGTAGGACCCAATCTACATGTTAGCATTGTTATTTGATATATGTGTAGTTTATATGAAGAGATATTTCGAAGATGTTGGTAATTTTCGATTCGTCGGTCGGGAGAAAAGCTAGGCCTAAACGGATTCTCGTTTATCACTTGCTCAACTTCCTTTAATTTAAATTCACGTAGTTTGCCTCTGACACTCATTAACTTTCACCCAGTGATGGCGTGTGAGGGTGTATGAAGGCCTAGGGGATGTGGAGAGATGATCTGTATAAGTATATGGTCAGCTAGAGGGAACATAGATTTCTACAAAGCGAAATGGTGGCTGGGACTCGAGGTGGGGGGGGGGGGGGAGATGGGGGGAGAAGAACGGACGGTGGTGCCCTCTGACGGCCAGAGAGAACACTATAGCGGAGCCAAATAAGCCACGATGCTATACGAATATTTCACTAAATATTCGCTTATAGAATAATCAACGTTATTCCGACAACTATATCTTATATTATGACGGTACCATGGTTGAGCGTGAAGTCACAAAATAAAAATAATTAATAAAAGTCTGTTTAGTGCTTTTTAGAAGCCTTTATGTACGAGTTCAAGAATTCACTGAGTCTACCTTCTATTGCTACTATAGCGTGGGCCTACTTACCATAAATACAAACTCCGTCTCCGTCATTTCCTATGCATCACGACGTAACAATCGTCAATTCAATATGATGAACGTCAAAATAAAGTAATATCACTGAAAAGATCCATGAACACAAATACAAATCAAGAGTTTGGGGAAAATTAGCGACTCACCTCATCAGCGCCATGGCCTCCCAGGGTAGACGCGAAGACGCTTTAGCAGATGACGCCTTATGTCACATCATTTTGACCTTGTCCAGCTGCCTCCTCCCTACTGCAACTAAACCTGCACCTTCCTCCGAACTTCCTGCAGCTGCTGTGTCAGGTTAGAGTCTGTGATACTCGTAGTTCACTAGATATAGGAGCAAACTCACGGAAGACAGATGCCCACCCTTCTTCTTGGCGGCGCGTGGCTTCTCTAGACCATTCATACTTCGTAGTCCCGACTGTCCCGGATTCCCGAGTCCCGGATGTGAAATTGAGAATTATATATTTTTATTTTATTTCTAAAACTTGCACTAAGCCATTGTATTTTGGAGATTAACAATATTATTATATATAATTCTTAAAACAAAATATTTACTGCATAATAAATACAGTATATATATGTTTGTTGATGCTAATACGAATGCACATTGTTTGAAAGTGACGCGGGACTAGGCTAATCATGGAAAAATGAGCTTACCCATTTATGTTATGCATATTATTATATATTTATAGTATTTTTTAATTTCTACATTATATTACATATATATAGCGCTATATACTATAGTCTGTTCATTCTAGGTTGGGCAGAAATCGTAACCCCTAACCTCTCATAACTCAAAAAGGACTAGAGTAATCGAGCTAATATTTCTACCAAATAGGAAGACTTGGCTAGGGAATAGGTGTATAGATTGACGGCTCATTATTTTGCTCTAGCCCTTTTGAGTTACAGAGGTTAGAGGTTACGATTTCTACCCAACCTAGGATGAACGGACTAGCCGCTATATAACCATTTCAACTTTTCGAAATACACATTTAGGCTATACGAAGACAAGCAAATGAAGCCATACCGTATCATTAAAACTGTCAATACGAAGCCTTGCATAAACATCAGCTGAAATGTTACTGAACTCTATACTGTATTTAGCCTATGCCTCGAGTTTTTACACGGGTATTTAGTATAATTTTGGTTATATACTATATAATTATTAGGCTATTATTATTATTATTATGTTTAATAATTATGTATATTAATCTACCCTCTCTCTCTCTCTCTCACCCACCCACCCACCTACCTACCACGCCCACAGCACCCCCCTAACCCCTCCCCCAGTCCAGTCACCACCCCTCCTTCAAGCACTCACTCCCACTTTTTTCAGGATACAGGTCAAATGTGGTGCACAATATACAACTTTCTCCAACGCCTGCCGCTCGCGCCGCCATCATCATCATCATCATCATCTAGTTTCCCGCCAGGCTTGATAAACACAGGAAAAAACAATAATCTGTTTAGCAACGTCAATGATTCTTTTAGCGGGTTCCTCTTAACCCTTTCTGTACCGGTGATTTACTTTTCATTATATTCTGGCAACTGTTAGACGATTTCGTACAGCTTATGAAGGACGTCTACTCATGAAAAGGCTACAGACTATCTCAATTCATCCTTTTAGCTACCATATATCTTTGCTAAGCTTCATAAAATCGTCTAAAAATAACTGAAATCAAATAAAAAGACGTCGCCGGTACAAAAGGGGTTAACCATTCAGGAGATGGAGAGTAATGATAGATTTATTTCTTTGACGTGGCCTAATCTATTGCTCCTGACAGAACTGGAATTAGTCAAGTTGTTCGCATTCGTTAGTAGCTAAATTAATGTTTCTGAAGGTTGGGTAATGATAGACTAACATGCTTTGACGTAGACTAATCTATTGTTCTTGACAGCACTGAAATTAGTTAGGTTTTTCGAATTCGTTAGTAGTTAAGTTAACCCTTTCAAGATCCAATACGTATTTCTTTCCTTTTTTCTGGTTATTATTATTCAGATTAGGAAGGGTATATGGAAGTCAGAGGGTTAATTGAGACAGTCTTTACTCATAATTCCCATAGACGCTTCCTAAGCTGTATAAAATCGTCTAAGGATAGCCAGAAAAAACTCAAAACGTGTCATGATCCTCAGGGGGTTAATTTTCTAAAGATTGGATGAATTTTTATCACTTACAACTCTTGAGAACGTACCATCGTGTATGTATCTCTTGACTAATTTGAAACTATAGATGAATTTTTGTCCTTTCAGTGCACTCTACTAATGAGGCACATATTTACTTGAATGTGTATGAAGGAGACAAAAAGGCAAAGTGGCCTGTAACAAGTGTCTCCCCCAAAGTTGAAAAAGTGATAGGCCTACTCGTTATTTTAAACGTGTGTGTGTGTGTGTGTGTGTGATGGGACAGGAGTGAAGATTACAAAGGAGGGTCAACGCCATTTGGGAGCAGTAATAGGCACAGAAGAATGCAAGAGAGACTATGTGCGAAAAAAGGTAGCGGAGTGGGTAAAGGAAGTGAAAACCCTGGCAGACATTGCGAAATCTGAACCACATGCTGCATATACTGCCTTCACATATGGTGTTAAGCACAGATGGACCTTTCTTATGAGAACAGTGCCTGGTAGACAGATGCTCCAACCGCTTGAAGAAGCAATCAGAGGAACATTCATACCGGCCTTAACAGAGTGGAAGGCGTCACGCAAGAGCTAAGAGATCTATTAGCTCTTCCGCCAAGGTTCGGAGGTATGGGGATCATAAACCCAGTGGAGGCGGCACTACATGAGTACCAAAATTCCCTTAAACTTACTACGTCTCTGACAGAAAAAATACGGGAGCAAAATTAAAATGATGAGGTGGACGAAGAGGAACAACGAAATGCAAGACAGGAAATTACAAAGAGCAGAGAAGAGAGACAGAAACATAGCCTAGAACAAATTAAGACCAGATGTAGGGAAGAACTGAAAATGAGAGTTGAGATGGCACAAGACACGGGGGCTTCAAATTGGCTCACATCATTACCAATAAGGGAGAAAGGCTTCAGCTTAAATAAACAAGAATTCAATGATGCCGTAGCCTTGAGGTATGGGTGGCCAGTTTCGAACCTGCCGTTGAAATGTGCATGCGGTGAAATAAACAACCCAGACCACTGTATGACCTGTAAGAAAGGAGGATTCATCTGTATCCGGCATGATGAAGTACAGACATCACTGCACAAATGCTGGACGAGGTGTGCCATGATGTCAGAATCGAACCGGAACTTCTGCCTATGGACGGACAGCGCTTGGCCCACAATACTGCAAATACTTCAAATGAAGCAAGAGTGGACGTAAGTGCTCGAGGTTTTTGGACGAGGGGACAACGGGCTTTTTTCGACATCAGAATCTTCAACCCAAGAGCACAAACATATCGTGAGCGAGGACACAAGGTGGCATACTTGAGAAACGAAAGTGAGAAAAAACGCGCTTATGAAGAAAGAATTTTGAACAGGGATCAAGGAAGCTTTACTCCTCTGGTCTTCTCATCGTCGGGAGGTATGGGACCTTCTGCAAGTGTCTTCTATGCCAGATTAGCTGAACAAATATCGGAGAAAAAGCGCCAGCATAGAAGCCAAGTCATAACTTGGATGAGATGCCGGCTCTCTTTCTCTCTTCTCAGGTCTGCACTCCTATGTCTCAGGGGTACAAGGTCCTCCCCGCTACAGAGGACAAGAGTGAGACTTGGACTTTGAAATGGTCGTGGCGGAGGGACGAATTGGGGAACAACTAGGTTGATTGTAGGGAGGTACTGGTACAATAAGATAAACTACAATGTAACTAGAATAAGATAGATTGTACACCACTTTGTAACTGTCACCATTGGAAAGAAGTGTGGTGTGCTTGTTTATATAGTTGTTGAGCTCATTCAAAAGCTTATTCATTTGATCAACGACGTCATCCAAAATCAACAAGCCACACAGTAAGGATGTTTAATAACATGGATGGTCCCTGGTAGGATTTTTGTATTGTCCGCTATGGCCCATATCTATAGGTAGCACCAACGAACTTGACAATAATCTGGACCCCTTAACTTCTTATAACTCAAAATGAATGAAAGCAATCGGGCTGACATTTCTATCATTTGGGAAGAGTTCACGAGGAAATAGGTGTTGATATTTACAGCCAGTTTGCTCAAGGTCCTTTTGAGTTACGAAGAGGTCAGGGATAGAGATTATTGTCAAGTTCGTTGGCGTTAGCTATAGTCATCCATCAATCAACTCGAATAAAAACTATCGGATATGCCGTTGCTAAGAACTTGCTTATTATCGGTAGCTCAAAGGTTTCATTCAATACTTGGTGATTGCTGAACGACTTTTATCTCGCCCGTTGCCGATTCTGGCTATCAGTCTGCAAATTTTCGCTGATTTTTCCTCCGTATGACTGCAGAGCATCTCAGGTAATAGCTTGATATCCGAGTTAATTAATCAACCTGTGTGACTGTCTTCGGTGTTTTTATCCAAGAATCACAAGCGGAAATCGGAAATTGGCTAGTATAAATGCCAGTTTGACGCCACCTTTTAATGAGAAGGAGGGGGGGGGGGGGATATACTTTCACATACAAAATGACGGTGGGGAAACAATTCGCCAGCCGGGTATGTTAATTATGGGACTACTGTAGCAGGTTCTTTGTGAAGAGAACCTTTCAGAGAACCATAAGAACCCGTGTGTCTAAATAGCAAAGGTCCTTAAAGAGCTCTGAGACCGGAATATTTCACTGGCTTCTGGTTCATCCAAAGGTCATCTTGGTTTCATTTTTGCTACTCTGAAAATATTGGCTGATTCTTGAATATTTATTTTTTGCTCTGATTTTTTTTTCTCTCTTATCTCTCCTCTGGGCATGTTACAGGACTCTGAAAATGTTGACTGATCCTTGAATATATATATATATTTTTTTAATTTCCTTTTTTTACTATTATCTCTTCTGTGGGTAGGTTACAACCACTTAATGTATCGTATGTCACACTATGGCATTAAGGGGGGTGACCTGCTTTAAAAAAAAATCTCCTTTTCTCTCTTTCTCTGGCTTGTATCCATTTGGCCCCATTCAGCCAACTATTTTAAGACGTTTATCCCCATCTAGGTGTCGATTTCTTCCTGGCGAGCGATAGCGAGCCAGCATTATATGAAGAAATCCGGCTTCGCCGGAGAAATTTTTCTACCAAAAAATTTACAAATTTAGCCTGCTGTCATAAATATTTTTAAATTATGCTGGCTCGCTACCGCTCACCAGCAAAAAATTGACACCTGAATGGGGATAAGCGTCTTAAAACAGTAGGCTGAATGGGGCTGAATGGATACAAGCCAGAGAAAGAGAGAAAAGGAAAGAACAAAAAGCAGGTCACCCCCCCCCTTAATGAAAGTAGCGGGGCACACTAGGTTATGCTATAATATAATATGAATTTAATACTGATATACTGAACTTAAATCGGGCAGTTAATTCGAGAAACTTATGTTGTGCAATATAGGCTAATGGGAACATAAACAAATATATTAATTAAAGCAAACAATGTAAATTGTATGGATTTGTAAATATAAACGGCAATATATATATATATATATATATATATAATATAAGAGAGAGGGAGAGTACAATATACATTAACGCACTGAAAACTATCGTTCTAAATATTTAATCAAGCAAAAAATCTGCTCTAAATAAATACCCATTAATATCTAAACCGCTCTACTGTTGTTATTTGGCCAACTCAACTCTACAGGAATATTGAATGAGTTTAAAATTATTATCCTCCTCAATTACGGCTACCCATTGGAATATCGGACCCAAGGAACGGAAATTATTGCCGGGTCTAATATCAATTACCGAATGGAGAAAAAATATCTTATATTGACTAATGTGGCACAGATTACACCCACTCTGACGGCTGATGCTATTGGCTTATAATTTGGAATTCCTTGCGATATCCAAACAAAAGCATCACGAACAAAAAGAAAAACATGGATATTAATTCTGATTAGCGTATAACCCGATGGAGATGAGCCCTTATAATAGCATCCCTAATTAATTGGATTCTTGTAACCGGTATTTACGTATCATTTGTAATCATTTGTAACTCGGGACGTAGCGTTTGTAATCCCGAGAAGCCAGCGAGACGGGGGCATTAGAGTCGCCGATATTGATTCTGATACGAAGATAGCAGTTACGGTCGGTGTTTAGCGTCGGGAGTTTGATTTGTTAGTATTGTTAGTATCACACTCCGGCGCTGTTCGATACGGTGTGTTTGTGGGGGAGGGAGAGAGAGGTTGATATCATTACTGTAACTTGGGTGTTCTAGCTCTCTCCCTCTCCCTCTCTCTATATATATACCGGTATATATCTGGAAGCAATCCCTTTTGTTTATATTGTAATCTCTTTATATATATTATGCATATTGTCGTCTATATTATATCTTTCTCTTAAAATTATTGTCCCATCCCATTTCTCTCTCTCACTTTCTCCTGTGCTATCCTTGCGTTCCACTTTCCTATATTTGAGGTTCTGCTGTCTGTTAGAATATACAGTAAGTCCTGTCCACCTCGCTCGGAACGTAAGGTGTGTGGTCAGTGTATATGTGTAAATCTCTATATCTTCCCCTCTGATTATTTACGGTGTGGGTGGGAGAAGAAGCTGATATTATTGTTACGTGGGTGTTCTCTCTCTCTGGAAGCAATCCCTTTTGTTTATATTGTAATCTCTATATTATGCATAGTGTCGTCTATATTTTATCTTTATCTTAAAATTACTGTCCCATTTATCCACTGTAATCTTTTTTTTCTCTCTCTCTCTGCTTGCATTTCTATTTTTGTGCATCTTTTTTTCCCTTGGTTGTAAATGGTAGTATAATCGTGTGACGTCGCCTTTTACGCTCATCAGACCAACCCAGATTACAGGTTTAGTATGCAGATGAAAACCCCGGGGCGACGTGAGATCTTCGGCACACCGAATTCTTAATGTGTATCGGTTCCTTGGGTAATAATGGGGCTTAGAACGGTGTAACAGACTGCGCTATAAAACACTGAACACTTAAAAAATGGGGGGGGGGGGGCAAAAGATACTCTGTCCCCCACCCAAACGAGGCCCCTGCAAGTAAGTGTCGATATTTTCCTGGCGAGCGATAGCGAGCCTGTAATTTAAGAGAAACCGGCCTTCAGCTTCGGTCGGGACACTTTTTCTACCGAAAAATGTACACAATTATCTTGAAGGGGGGTCAAGGGGGGTAAATTAATTGGTGGGTTGGTGAAAACAAATATGAATTTAAGCTTGGTGGAGGTCTAGGGAACAAATTAAACATCTCCCCTTAAATTACATTTCCAACCTACCAGGCCAGAGTTGCCAAGAATATAGTCCAAGGGGAAATCCGCTCGTACACCTTTATTAATACAGGTAAGAAGCGGTTTGATGCGGTGGCTTTCTCCGTGGCGATCGGTTTGGAGTTGTGATCCGGTCATGTGGAACGTATTAGGGGGGATCTGATTGGTCTGATTGGGGGTGTAGAGAGAGAGAGAGAGAGAGAGAGAGAGAGAGAGAGCGAGAGAGAAATGCCTGGCCAGACCTGTGAGAGTTCCGTATGGAGCTCACTGGTCTGGTTAATCTGCTCTACATAACTAACTAACTATAGGGTCATTACTGTGATCCAAAAGGACTGCTACATTATGCTGAAGATCCTGCTTACCCGCGGATCCTTTATGTTCTTCTTCTTCTTCTGGTGTCGTCCGGGTTGCCATTGGTCTCCCAGGTCAGGTCAGGTGAAGGTAGTGAGGGATAAGCCTTTACAGCACCTCGTATCTGTTTTGTTTTCTTATCTACTTCCCGAAGAGTGTGGAGAGGAAAGAAGGGGTGCTGGAGAGAAGGGAAGCCAAGTCTCCATCATGTTTACCTTAAAAGTATGCATTTAATGTTATATGTATTTATTTTGTATATTTATCTTTCAACTATAGTCTGTTTCTTTTCAACTGACGGTAAATTGCAAAGTTACCATCAAGATTGTTCAGTTGTTGTTGTTGTTGTTGCTGTTCCCCAGGCTGCCTGGCCGAACAGCCCCAAGACCAAGACGAAGCAAGACCAAGGCCATAACCGAGCGCCCCCACAGAACCCTCCCTGTCTACCACAATAAAGCCTGGGTGACCGAAGCCACTCAATGGCGGGGAGCTGAGGAGGGTGCGGAAACGCCCGGGAAACCAAAGCCCCACCCAGGGCCTTGTGCCTCTCAGCAATTATGAAGAGAAAGTTGAGGGGCAAAGGAAAAATGTGACACTTTGGCTTCCAATCTTGGTAGATTGGGAGGTCAATCCACGGAAGAGATGCCGTCACTTGAGATTTAGAAAATATATAAGTAAAAGGAACAGTCAGATTAAGCTATGGGTATGGCAGAGATCGCTCAGTTCTCACTCTGATAGACCAGCCCATCACCACATGACTAGAACCCAATCAGTTATTTGGAAGACTGTAGTGAAATATGGTGCTATTATATAAACTTCGTCTTATGATGCAGACACATAGCAGTTTCATATTTTTCCATCTAGTATCGATAAATTAGCTGCTAAGGGATTAAATTTACCGTCAGTTGAAGACAAAAATCGACTATAGTTATCCTTCAATATACCTTCAAAGTCTATGCAACATGTTCATAATTTGTTTTGTAATATTTTTCTTCTTTTTTGTTCCTAGTCATACTGGCTATAATATATGAATTTGTTTATATACAACTCATTATTTTTCAGTATCTTCAAATAATATATTTTCATCATTCATTAATATACAAGTCTTTCCTTGCTCATATTAGCTTTGCAAGATAGGCTGTAGGAGAGGGTTCAGGAGTCCCTTTTATCATTGGGCTGGGTAGGAGAGGGGTCTGCCTTGTGTGGGCCAATCGGCTATCTGCAGAATAATTTTCTTATGTTCTCATGTATAGAAATCTTTACACTCTAACCCCAGTATTCCAAAACCACAATTGAGTTAGTTCAGCACACTGAAGTCAAGAATAACATCAGAACTGGAACCCATTTACAAGAACTCCAGTCCACAAATGAGTGCTGCCCCAAACCTTCATTAATCAAATAAACAGAAGCAACTATAGTCAAACCATTTTATGAAGTCAGGTCTCTGTCCATGGATTGGCAGCACTGGAGGTTCGACTTATCAAGTGTAATTTGATACCACGGATATGATAACTCGTAACCTCTCTCTCTCTCCTTCGCTTATTTAACGTAATTCTCATTATGAATTATTTTAATACAGTGACGACCGCCAGGTGATTTTGTTCAAATTAGGAAGGACCTCATGAGCGAGAGAGAGAAACAGACAGACAAAGACACACACGCACAGAATGAGAGAGTTCACAAGCTATCATATCCGTGGTATCAAATTAAACTTGATAAGTTGATCCTCCAAAGTTGCCAATCCATGGGCAGAGAACTGACTTCATAAAATGGTTTGACTCTAGTGATCTTTCTGAAACTGAATTATATTTAGCCCATTATCACAAATTAGCACTCAGTTGTATTATATTAGTTCGATAAAGGGTTAGGGAAGCCCTTAAGTGTGGTTCTATAAACCATTTGAAACGTGATAGTAGATTTTAGTGGTCTCGTTTGCATATGACTAATAATAATTTGAAAAAACCCCGCTACTGCTTGCTAATGTACAATATAACGGCAATCAAGGTTGTCTTGAAACACCACAATTTATCAATAATTTGCCATCATGATGAAATTAATGTCATTAAACGCCTTGAAAAATATGAAGGAAAGAGCTTCGTTTGGGTAGTTTAATAATATCATCATCTTCTCAGGTCTTTTGTTAAGCACCATTTCTCTCTAGCCTCCACTTCAAGATCCAATAGCTCCGAGGCATCTAATGTTAAAACTAGGATGGCATTATATTGTTTATAGAGGCCACATGTCGGATATACTTTATCCATTTTGTTGGTTGAAGGCTAGATTTGGCCATAATGACGCTCCAAAATCTTGTATGAGACCATCAATTTCGTTTACACATGTTAATAGTTCTACCAGATATTCTTAGATAACCTCGTTGAACAAATTCAAACTTTTAATGGTCATGATAAATATACAGTATATGCCTATTTCAAGCCAATATCATGTCTCAAAATCTCGGAACACAATGTCTGAATCTGTGAAATTGTTTGGATATTACTTTTGACTTTGCCTTAAAATTAATCTAGGACTGAAGAAAACAATGGTTGAGCTTTGTGAGACATTTATTAGAAATTCTGTAGAGAAAACTGTTACATCGTTATACTGTATATATTATTAATATTTTACTATATACAGAGACATGAGGGAAAACACCAAAGGTCGAGTGAAATACAAGTCAGTACACAGGGCCAGCAATTCTTGAGGTTAATTTATTACCAGTATAAGTTTTACTCAAATATTTAAAAAACAATGAGGTATATTTCATGTGTGATTTGCACCATTCAATCTGTACAAATAATAATGGTTCCTGTACCTTTGCCTAGTACCTCATTGCTAAAAACATCCATTTGACATCATAAAAAAATACAATTGAGGTGACCAGTGAATTTTTTGAGGCATCTTTAAAAAACTATGCGGTGACAAAAAGTTTTCTCACAGCAAACATCATTCCTATGAGGTGGATGAGGGTTAGCAAATGTACACCTTGTTGCGTAATGGTCTACCATATTTCCCACACCTTTCATCTATGCCTATATTGAATATTTTACCATTATTACACTAAATATACCAATTCTTTTAAGTGTGTTCCTTTTTATAAATCTGGTATTTTTTCCCGTTTCACACAATTTCCCCAGTTCTGGTGAGGTAAGGTGGCTATACAGTAATAACCTGCATAAAGATATGCTTTGTCACTTATCAAATTATTTTTGTCTTCTCTGGGAGTGTCTATATAATTCTTTTAAAGGAAAACTTTAACAAGTGCACATTTGGTTCCGCTGCAATGGGGAAATTCGCAAAACGCAAATAACAACAGATTAGCAAAATGTACACACATGATCAAATATCTAAACCAATAATTATAGCAAAGACTGCATGGTATTATCCAAGGCGAGCATAGAGTGGAGGAAATAAGCTTGACCATTACCCTTATTTGTATCGTTTGTATGGAGGAGGCTTAAACGCTGAGTCTATGTTTTACAAGCAGACCAAAATGGAAACTGCTCTCCTGAGAAACAATATATTTAAACATCAATAATCCGGGTTGGGTTTTACAGTCCAGGCACTAACATCCACTGATTCCTGGATGTTTAGGCACTAATAAACATTTGATCATCAGGTACCGAAACAGTGGATATATTGATGTTTAAACGCACAGGACTGAATCCCGAGTACATGTTTCATTTTCATTCGACACACCTGATTAAATACACGAGCTGAGTGAGGCTAATGCTCCATTTTGTAACGGTCAAGTTCCATCAACTCCGACTAATCAAACAACTTCACTATAAATCACAAGATAAGTAAGTTAATCTGTGATAATTATGTCATGTTCTCTAACCGAACAAAGCTATGAGGTTTATACCAAGATATGTCATCTTCTTATGACACCATAGAGAAAATGACACACATTTCTAGAAAGAAGAAAACTAAAATACAAAACTTGTCAAACATTATGATCATATCAAAATGCCTGGGTCAAGTGTTCAAAACTTTCTGTAAGGTTTTCAATTGTTTTAGTAAAACATTCAAACACTTTGGTCAAGTGCTCTTACCTTTGTCAAGTATGCTAGCGTTCTTTTTGGTTGTGTGTGTAACACAACTCTAGCAACAATAAGGCAGATTAATTTAGCTCATCTTGGAATTTTCTCAACTCGTCTCAAGAGTTGAGAGGACGTGAAGCCGAATGATCTGGTAGGGGTAAAGAACTCCACCACTACAAACTGCAGTTTAAACTCGTAACGGAGCAAAAAATTAACACTGGTCGACATCTGACAATGGGTGTGGCCAAGAAGGCGGGGCGGGGCGGGGTGGAGCGGGCACTATCGAAGCTATTCTCGTACCATCCGAGCAAATTCACAAACAACATCATTCTTATATTAGGGTCTACATCCATTCAATGAATCTCATCAGCTTGATAATCACCAATATAAGCATTCAAATAATTTTACATGCTGTTACTTCACAAACATGTATTGAAGCTATTCCCGTATCAGAGTGATATAAAAAGCCATACCTGCCTTAACTTAGGATCTACTTCTTTCGAAGAATCTCGTAAGCTTTACGTTCATCTACCCCAACAAACCAAAGCATTTCAATTCACAGCAACTGTAGCTAATATTCTGTATCCTTCCATGACTTAGGGTCTACAAATTCTTGACTCTATAATATCATGCCATTACATCCACATATTCTAATTACACTGCTTAAGTTGCATGCTGCCAAACTTTAATACACGTATACTGTCTTGTCAAAGAAAACTTTATTACACCCATCATTTGTAACAAAATCACAATCCATCTACTCACACCTATTTAAGTCCAAGACAGGTCTTATAATTTGTAAGTGAATTGTTAGTCCATTTCCTAAGCAAAGATAACAAGAATACTAGCAAATAGGTACCCAACTTAGAGATTAAAAGGTACTGTAGTGGATAATGAGTAGTACTACAAAGACAATTCCCTGACAAGAATCAAACATACCTAGACACTTGCTTAAATACAATCATCTACCTAGCTTCACTTCAATCGGCCATATTCACAGACTCCTAGACCTTAAACTTACAATCTGCCAGCTTCGCAAAATAAACATAAAACAAAACGCCTTCGCGATCCCTTACAATCTAGACACCCTCACCACTTAGCATATCATGAGCACTTCTGTTTTTGACATAATCCTGCGCGCCTGCATCTAATTCTCTAAAGCTACTGTTAAAATATAGATCTGAGGACATTAACAGGAGGGTGTATAAGGAAGAGAGAGTTTACACATCACTAGACTAAGGGTTGATAAGGAGAGGTTAACCTGAGTACATTACATTCTGCCTTGCCGCGATTATCCACTTCGCCCCACCCTGCCTTGGCCGCGAGACCTGTACGCCATTAAATTACAAAAAACTTGTCACTGTAGAGGGGAAATCATACAAAACACTATGCCCAATATAACTAATACATTAAAAAAATCGTGATAAAGAGAAACATTGGTATGAATGCAGTAAATATAAAAAAGTATCTGCTTACACACTAGGGGTTAAGTAGTTACAAGGGAGGTTTATTTTTATTAAGGGGAGAAACTAATATCTGGTTGTGATGCATTTGAGAGCCCTTAAATTGGGGGTCCTCCTACGAGCTAGCTAGTGGTTGGAAGCGTCGTGATGCCACATACAAACCTGAAGGTAGAAGTGAGGCCCTATAGGTATCCCTGATAAGTTGCTCCTGCCTAAGAAGTACAAGACAATGGGCCAAAAAACGAGACAAAATAATTGTGTTGACCAATGCTCTCCAACACCTTTCAAAAGACACATTGGATTAATTAAGTTTCTCAGAACATATCAATAAACAGTTTTATCATTATATGGGAGATAAGCAATTAAGTCAAGCTGGTTTATGAGAAAGTTGTCAAGTTTGATACTCTCCCAACACCCCTCAAAGTCAGATATGATAAATTACTTCCTTGTTTACTATAAAATGTCTTAAAACTGCCTTACCTTTATACTGGAGATAAGCAATTAATCCAACCTGGTCCTAGAGAAGATATTAGAGTCCACCGTCCAACTAAGATATTTTGTCTCGTAGTTGAGCCGAATGTTTCAGACAGTACGAATTGAGGTTCGGGCTGACGAAGGGGTGATTACGGGTATGATCGTTAGAGGAGGGAGTTGTGTCTTCAAGGGGGCACCTAATATATGAAAGATACTATTCACTATTTTACTATATTTTGTATTACCCTTATTAATATCATGCGAAGGTTGTGTAGAGGGCTTCAAGTGTGAGTCGAGTACTGGTTAACTTAATATAAAAACTGGTCAATAGTTAGCTTATGGGAACTAGCATGAGCAAACTAAATATGGTTATACAAAGAGAGGATATGATTTATTCACGAGAAGTCAACAATAAAGAAACTCTGTACAGTCACTGACATGAATCTCGACAGAATTCTGAAGCGGTATCGAACCTGGATAAGATAATACAGTATTAATAATACATACATCAAATGCTTCATTTAAGCATCAGGCTGTTTATAAACATAAGAGATAATAATGACAGCGACTGTATCAAACCTGGGCTACTGAAGTGACGACCTTGGGAGCTGCATTACAGTGGTCCAGGTTTGAGTCTACACCAAGACACAGCATTTCTTCAACTAAATAACATAAGCTAGGCTAGGGTAGGGCAGCCTGGGTTAGATCAAGCTAGGTGCCCCCACAAAACACAACCTTACCTCTTGATATTTTCGAAGGAGCATGATCCTGCCCTGCGTTACCGGCATATATGTGTTTACCTGACTATGACGGCTGACAATCAACCACCCGATATTGACAACTCTTGGTCACCTGTTACAAACGGGATCAAAATGTACGCTGACAACCGCCGGGAGCGGCATGTGACCTGGGATTGAGGAGACCACACAGGTTTGGTTTCAGTAGTTTGAAGATCAAATCTAAAAGACAAACTGATGCACACGTGCCTTTATAACCATGAGTACTTAAACGAGACTGTATGAACAATTTGTAGCCCTGCTTCATTGATCTTAGTCATGAGTTTTTATACACTGCTTCAAGGCCTTAATAACAATGAGACACTACCCGGTCTCGAAGAGTAGACACCTTATTGAAATTATTATAATACCTGCATGGTTCAAAGGCATGTGCACAAAAACAAACCACCTACCGGAACAACCAATAACATACTTTAAACTTTTAAATAATCAAACCCCAGAGAAATTACACCTTACACTAAAACCCTTTGTGTCCGTGGTTTGAAATATTTAAAAATAAAGAATCATAAGCCATGGCTGCATTTCCGCAGTTCTATCAATCCCAGCCTTGCCCCATCCCGAGCGCGGTCTAACAATCACTCATTTGGAAAAATGTTCAATCACCAGCCGCAATCCATCAAAACACGCGTCTAAAAATATAAACCATTGACTTTGAAAAAATTATAAAATAAAATAATAATGATAAAAATTGATAACTGAAGGATCATTACAAATATATATACAAGAAATCACATCACCATGAAGTTTGAAAAGAAGAGAGAAATGTTCCTGACACTACGACTGTCACGGGGGGGACTATCACACCGTGTTTATATTTGGAGATCTTTGTATGCATGATACTTTAACTATACTTGGGTACACAGAACTCTCTCAACATACCACAAGATCATGTAAGTAATTTCCAGCAGAACTTGATTTATCATTACATAATGGAATCAGTTATCAACAATAATCTCATCGAAACAGTATGTACGAAGATCATCAAATCAAAAGATATTTTCGTAACAAGCTCCAAGATCCAAAATATAGTACACAGTGTGATAACTCCTTTCATCCTGATTAAACAGCCGGTATTTGAGTGCGTGACTGCGGTGCTACAGCCTCCACGCACATCAGTATATATGCACGTCAAACTTAAGTCTGCACAGGTCAATTTGAGAGTGCGAGAGTAGTTTGACAGTTCGTTCACGTCTATGAGGTCTGCACATTTGCCAAACCAAGCACGCACACTTATCAAACTATACAGACCAGTTAAAGTGCATGAGCATAGTTTGAGGATGTGTGAGGTCTGTGAGGAATGCACCTTGCATCACACCGATCACACACACTTTATCAAACTACACATGGCCAGTTTGAGTGCAGAAGAGCAGCTTGATTTGTGACAGGTTTATGAGCCCTGCACATACTATCAAACCAACACTACACACACAAACAAACAAGCCCATAAAGCACTTGTTCCGACAGGCCAAACAGAACGTGCGCACCGGCGTTTACGTCAACAAGCTGTGGAGATGCTGGGTGAACCATTATTTATTGTTTACCTACCTAACCTACTCCCACACATGTTGTCTTACACTACACACACACAGAATTAGCAGTTTCCTGGCCCACATCTACAAACACTAAAGCCACATCACATATAGCCCGGATCATTGGACCGAATAGCACAGCGCAGTAGGGCTCCTCTTATCCATAGTTGGGTCATTTGGATGCTGTCAAGTAATGCTAGTCCACTTATCCTGCTACTCTCAGAAACAATTATGTTTTGATCGTAAACAAAACATTACTATTAAAAAGTAAGCTTCTTAGAAGACTTGGACTTTGGATAATTACATAGTCTCATTATAATTCTGATAACTCAATAATCATTGATACTGAATAATTTGTCAATATTCTTTTCAATTACATGACAATATAACAAAATGTTTATTTCACAAACGGAGATATAGGCATCAAATAACAACAAAAATTGTGCACCATATTCAGTACATAGTTATAACATACTTAGTTCCTAACCCGCTTTGCATATTAAACCTTTCTTCCTGGACACCTGGATAACAACAGTCAGTATGGATAATGGACTTATATAACTTTATGGATAATGGGAGCTCTACTTCTTGGTCCGGATATCACCCAGCCTCCACAGCTTGTAAGACACGCGCAGACCCACACACAAAAAGAAGAAAAAAATATGCGTTTTTCTATTTTAAGTTTATCCAAAAAGGTCCCACGTGCACAATATTCCTACTTAACCATTAAAGTATCCAATCTCTTGAACCTCATTTAAAAGTACGCTTCCTTAACTTTTACAATGTTATGAAGAAACAGTGTGGCTTGATAGGCTTCGTGTTGTAAGGAATTGGCTCAACCTGGTCCGACATTTCGGAGATAAGCGATACATCAGAAGTTATCAACCCACTACAAAAATCGAATGACAATATTATTTACAGTCTGACAAACAGTTGGCAACTTTTTTCACCTTCTAATGGGTCTCTAGAAATTATTATGTTTCCCACCAACCGACTTTACTCCCTAAACTCAATTAATGAAATCAACAAATACATGTGGCAGTCCAGGGATTCGAACCTAGGATGCTCACACCGAAATTCAGTGCATTTATCCATTGCGCTACGAAGACAGTTAAAGAATGGTGGACAAGCCTACGATTTATCATGCAGTTACGAATCTTGCATATCAATCTAAGCATGTACACACTTCCCAACTGCGCTATCATAGGCTATGGGTACATGCTAAATATATCTTGATTAACCCTTGAATTTGAGGATTGATTCCGAAGTGAAATAAAAGCTTTTTGTATTGCCAGAAAAAAAATATATCAATCATCCTATAATTGAGAGGGCTAAATCTAATTTTTACCACAAATTTGACCGAGGAAATGTTGATACCATGGCTATTCATAGATAAATTAATACTAAACATCGAAAAGCCATGATTTTTTTTCCAGTTCACACCAAGTATTACGAATATTTGAGGTCATGGCTGCTAGTAAAGATGATAATACTTATGTTTTACCTAGAATGCCATGAATGCTTAACTGATTTCGAATTTTGATCAGACAAAGGCATTTTCATCTTGGCTCTCCAGGTGAAATGATCCGGAAAAAAAACTGCCATGCATATTATTTGATTAAGGGAGCCCACCTCGCTTTTTTTTCTCTTACTCTCCCTCTCTTTTTGGCTTGTATCCATTCGGCCCCATTCAGCCTACTGTTTTAATACGTTTACCCCCATCCAGGTGTCAATATTTTCCTGGCGAGCGGTAGCGAGCCAGCATATATATATTTTTGTTTTGACAGCAAGCTAAATTTGTACATTTTTAGATAGAAAAATGTCTCCGGCAAAGCCGGATTTCTCCATATAATGCTGGCTCGCTATCGCTCGCCAGGAAGAAATCGACACCTGGATGGGGATAAACGTCCTAAAACAGTTCGCTGAATGGGGTCGAATGGATACAAGCCAGGGAAAGAGAGAAAAGGAGAGAAAGATAAACAAAAAACGGTGACCCTCCCTTGATGTTGTCTTATAATTTTGCTCCTCCTGTCTCTCCAGCAAGTCATGTGACCATACAAAGGAATGCTAAAAAATAAATTACGAAATAAAACAAAATAACATAATACCAGGATTAAATATACTTATTAACACCTAAGAAGGGACGAACGAGAGTACACGTAAACAGACTTTGAAAATCGGTACGGCAACATCATATTTTTTTTTGTAGATTTTTCGTGTAGTATCTAAAATTAATGCATATATCAAACTAATAATAACTTTCGTAGATTTTCTTGTAGTATCTAAAATGAACGCATATATCAAACTAATAATGACTTTTGTAGATCTTTTTCTTGTAGTATCTAAAATGAACGCATATATCAAACTAATAATGACTTTTGTAGATCTTTTTCTTGTAGTATCTAAAATGAACGCATATATCAAACTAATAATGACTTTTGTAGATCTTTTTCTTGTAGTATCTAAAATGAACGCATATATCAAACTAATAATGACTTTTGTAGATTTTTTTCTTGTAGTATCTAAAATGAACGCATATATCAAACTAATAATTAATTTTGTAGATTTGTTTTTGTAATATCTAAAATTAATGCATACAGTATATCAAACTAATAATTACATCCACCTTGCAAATTACTCGACTAAAAATCAATTAGTTTAAAAAAAAAAAAAAAAAAAAAAAATTAAAATAAGACAAACCTGTACTTTCTTTCGTTCACCTTATTTTGTACGTTTTTTGTGATACGTGTCTGGTGTGCATGTGTTATTTTAAGGGGGGTCACCGGCTTTTGTTTTTATCTTTCTCTCCTTTTCTCTCTTTTCCTGGCTTGTATCCATTCGGCCCCATTCAGCCAACTGTTTTAAGACGTTTATCCCCATCCATGTGTTGATTTCTTCCTGGCGAGCGATAGTGAAGCCAGCATTGTATGGAGAAATCCGGCTTCGCCGGATAAATTTTTCTATCGAAAAATTTACAAATTTAACTTGCTGTCAAAACAAAAATATATATATGCTGGCAGGAAAATATTGACACTTGGATGGGGGTAAACGTCTTAAAACAGTAGGCTGAATGGGGCCGAATGGATACAAGCCAAAGAAAGAGGGAGAGAAAGAGAGAAAAAAAAAAAAAAAAAAAAAAAACGAGGTGGGCTCCCTTAAAACTACATATCGCCGAAGCCATCCATAGTCAGCAAGGTATATATATTCTGTGGTGGCCATGGATGCTTTCGGATAATCAAGCACTTGGTATATATTTTAAAAAGATAAAAACTATAGACAACCTATTTATGTATAAGTGTACAAGCTTATACTGCGCTTATATGAAGTGTGTTGTGAAAGAGTGAGTGAGTGAGTGAGTGTGAGTGTGAGTGTGTGTGAGGGTGGGTGTGTGTGTGTATGTATGTGTGTGTGTGAGTTAGTGTGTGTGTTTATGTATGTGTATTTATGAATATGTGTGTGTGTGTGTGTGTGTGTGTGTGTGTAAGAATATATGTCTGTGTAAAAAATGGCAGTGAAATGGTGTTAATATCAAGAATCGTGTAAACAAATATGGGTTAGTACAGTGTCTACAAAATGTGCAAGTTAATTATACGTGTACAAACAGTAGTATTGTACTGTAATGAGGTAAGGGTGTACTTAGTTGTCATAGGTGAGATGTACTACGAAAGGTGAGGTACTAAGAATGACAACCTACTTAAATAAAACAAAAACAAAACAAGGACAAAGGGAGGATAAAGGGAGGAGAGGGAGGGTAAAGGGAGGAGATGGAAGGAGGATAAAGGGAGGGAGAAAATTATTGGAAGAAATGATGAGAAACGAAAAGCAAGTGAATGATAGAAGTATGAACAAACGAAATTTAAGATAAATTAAGATGTGTAGTACAATAACACTAATGAGCAATAACAAGTGAGAATGGGAGGAAAACAAAATGCTACGGTTACCAAGAAGAATGAGGAAAATAAAAGGCTAAAGGTTACGAAGAAGAATGAAAATATAAGGCTAAAGTTTACGAAGAAGAATGAAAGAAAAACAAGAGGCTAAAGTTTACGAAGAAGAGAGAATGGAGGATTGATAGAGCTAGCCAATTCTATAACGCTATGCTTCAGTTTATTCTACCATTAAATGCTTTTATTTGGCTTAGGAAGGACCTCTAGGAATCAACAGAGCTATGCACATCTGGCTTAACCTTTTGACGACCACAGATCCTTTCTAAACTATATAAAATCGTCTAATAACTGCCAGAATAACATGGACAAATACCAAAATGAGGAGGGTGAAGAAACAGTGGCTTTGAAAATAATGGAAACAATAAATATAGTTTAGAATTGACAGCAACTGGAAAAAAGGTAAAATGAAGAAGGATATTAGGAGGTAAAGGGAGTTCAATGAAGGCAAAATAAAAAATAAACAAATAAAAATAAAAAATAAAAACAAATAAAATAAAAGTAATAATAATAATAATAATAATAAAATAATGTGAGGGGTCTGGGGATGTTGTAAGCATGGTGGTGGTGGAAAGGTGTGGGGTGTGGGGGGGGGGGGGGGAGGACGGCAAAATAAACTGTAGGAAATACAAAAAAACATATATGGCATGAATGTGGATAATATATGCAAACGAATGTGGATAATATGCAAACGATGGATAAAGCATGGACAAAATTAAATGGTGGTGAGGTGGTAACGGTTGGGAGAGGAATTAAATGAAAACCGAATAGGAAATAAAATGGAATCGAGAATAGGAATGGGAATTTTAAGAGTTGGAGGAACAGAAGAAGCTACAGCAGATGAAATTGCAAATTGTTACTTAGTTCCATCTACATAGGCTATTTTGGCAGTAGAAAGCAAAATATACTGACATAACCAATCCTTTGCACGATTTAAGTCTGTCTTTCGCAAGTAATATAAACAGACATGCAATATTATTAGCATGGATTAGGTGTGTATTTTGAGACTGAAATTGATATACACGTAAAGAGTTAAACGGCCTATATAAAAGTAGCGCTGTAACAGTTGTATGTGTCACTGGCTGTAGAAGGGAAGTGAAATAGACTGGGGGAAATAGACTGGGGGAAATAGACTGGGGGAAATAGACTGGGGGAAATAGACTGGGGGAAATAGACTGGGGGAAATAGACTGGGGGAAATAGACTGGGGGAAATAGACTGGGGGAAATTAGTCGATACGTTATTAAATGAGGTCGTGAATAAGGAATACAAGAGGGAAAATACTATGGGAGGGTATGGAGGGCTGATATACTTAAATGAAGTCGTGGGTGGGACGGAGAGGGTTGCAAGATTACAATGAAGTCATGGTGGAGGGAAAGGTCTGATATATTTAAATTATATTGTGGGTAAGGAATGCAGGGAGACTAACAAAAGAATGGGGTGGTAGGGAATGCAGGGAGACTAACAAAATAATTGGTATACTCAAACGGGGAGACTAATTGGTAATGCTCTCTGGAGGTACTAATATATGATTCGGGAGCTGAGCGGTTAAGGTGCGACAGAAGAACCAACTCCTTACACCTGAGGCAGTTATAGCGGGCGGGGCGAGGGCGGGCTGATGGGTGTGAGGTGGGCGTGAGGATATAGGGCCATTTCTATCAACATACGTTTTGTTTTAGTAATTAAGGAACATTCCGTTCTTAACACCAATCCTCCATTACAAACCCCAATGCACTTGAATAAATTAATGAAAGCATATGGCCCTCCCGGGATTCGAACTCGGGACACCACTCCCAGAACATAAACATCTAAATTGCCAAAACGAATGACGATGTATATATTTTTTTTTTCAATTGGAAAGTTGATGGACAGTCAAAATTTTACAGATTACTCACAAATAATCAAGTTAAAATATTATTGTAAGGAATTCTGTTATTATATATAATAATGAATATGTGTAGCAAACGTGACCCCAGAATTTATTTGTTATAGGATCAAACCCGAAAACAAGACGGTAAAAAGGGCATTATAAGTGTTTCTAGAGGGTTCTTTTTCGTAGGATAAAACCCAAAAATAATGGACTTAAAAAATGGCCCCAAGTAGCACGCCCACCCACCCACCAACAGCTTACACCCCGCCCATAGCTGCCACGAGGGCCAGCCACAGGGAGTATACAGATAATCTCAAATTCTGGCCCAGGGGTACTTTTGCAAAATCTCATCTTCCTTTCACTATTTCAGCAAACCAATAAAATCACGGTTTGAAGTCTTCGATATCTGTATATTGAATGTTCATGTGTCCACAGAGGTTTTCACAATCATTGTTTTATAATACCTAATAAATCCCTGGGCTAAATACCATGATAGAACCGGCGTAACTCCTGGGCTGACACCCCGTTCATCGCCTACACACAGATAGTAGAACGCAGTAGTAAAATTCTCTTAAACGTTATACCTAATGGTGAACCACCTACCAACAATTTGCCATCAAATGGCTTGATCCATCTCTGAGATAAACTATATAGGCTATGATAGCTTTTGTTATGGTTGAGGCTATAGGCCATTATGGTCTCTTAGCCTCCCTGACATGCATCCAGAGGAGAGGTCATGCTATATGAACCTGAGCCATGAATTGTCTCCCTCACTAAACATAAATTAAACTCTTCTGTTCCTTTAGAATCCATATGTAGGCCAGTTCATATGAGCAATTCTCACTAGATGTGATTCGTCTTTCCAAACCACACATTAAAGTAACAATTACTGAATAAACTGTATTTACACCAATTCATAAAGTAAATCTGACAGGAAAAGGTCTGTCTATCCAAACCTTAATCATGGTGAGATTTACTTCAAAGAAATGATGTTTGTGTCATGTAATACATATATTCCTATTCCAATACCAAATACAGATGATTTCTAAAGGAACAACATTCCCCATATAATCAGGAATGATTGTTACAGAAACAGTCCACGCGTAACAAAGATCCCCTTGTTGAGTTTGTGAGGTATGTGTGATGCCTTGCAGGTTCAACAAGATGCCCCAATACTGTGTGGGTAGCCTAAATGAGGTCTGGGCGGTGTCCTCGTCCCTTGTAAATAAGATCTTAGTCATCAGAAACGATGTCTTGGACTATAATAAATCAGGTCCTGGACAATCGTAAATGAGACTCAGACCGTCGTAAGTGAGGCCTCGGACCGTCTCACATATTAGTAAAATAGTGCATTTACTAATCTACCTGCTACCTGCTAAACACCTGCTGCATATCCGTTAAATGAACCAACTCGGTGAAGACTAATCAGCTTTGGCTGTCGACCCGCTCTCGGGGGAGGACGAGTTGCAGGTGAGGAGTCCTGAGGTGTTTGCCTGGAGGGGGGGTTAGGGAAAGGGGGGGGGACTCAACAAAACATCTATGCTACCTGGATGGGATCTTACCTGACTATTCCTCCTACCACACCACCCAACTCTTACTTACAACATATATTTATATATTTATATATTTATATATATATCTTACGTGTCATGAGCAACATATCCTGTTACTTCCAGTTCTTGGTTTTGTTTGTATCCATCTGAAGAGCATTGCACTAATTTTGTGTTTACTGATGGGTATTACGAGCGTGGCTATGCCAGCCATTGCTAATATCCTAGAATCCAGACACAACAACATAACCTCACATTAGTGTCACGTAACCAGCGTCGTGACATACTCGTCATTAGCAATAATCATTTAACAATTTGCTTTATTAGCATATACAATACAATGGATTTGATGGAGCTGTACTGTAGGACCTACTCCAGCAAGCAGTGTAGGTTAAATATCCACCTGTTTTTGTTGTGGTGGAGATGAAGGAGGGGCGCCTGGCGTAATGGCGCCCAGTAGTGCTCAGCAGCGCTGCCCTGGGCTGCGTCAGCGGGCGTGGGCGGCGGGACTGCGGGAACACTGGCGGCCACAGCGTCAGAAATGATAGGGCGGGTAATGCGGATACTGCACGGGCCGAGTCGGGTCATCGGGCCGCGGCGGGTATGGCTGGTAGGCACGGTACTCCGGACGCAGCCCTGCGTACTCCGGCAGTGGGTAGTAGTGCGGGTACACTTGTGGGTGCGGCGGTTGTGCCAGGGACGCGGCCGAGTACAGAGGGTCCTGCGGCAGCGTCGCCGGTGGGGAATACAGCGCTGGGTGGTGGGGGTCAGCTGCTGCTGCTGCTGCTGCAGCAGCGGCGGCGGCAGAGTAGAGGGGAGCCTCCGTACCCGTGAAAACAACGGGTGTAGGTGGCCCTCCACTCTCACCGTAATCAGACCCCGGACCCAGTGAGGTCCCGGCTTCTGGCTGGGCAGCCTGACTCGTCACTTCCGCCTGGGGCGGCGGTGGCGGGTGCGGCTGCGTAAGTTCGTGCGTAGACTGCGGCGTCGGCTGTGGTTGCTTCTGATCTTCCTCCGTCGAATGCTCGGACCGGTGCTGGTCCGGCGCGACGTCGGCGCTGTGGCGGCCAGTGTTCCCTTCATCTAGTCAATATGGCTCTGAAGTCGGTCCTGGGGTGAGCTGCTGCTGCTGCTGGGCCTGGGCCGTCTGCGGCTGCTGCTGCGGCGGCGGCGGCGTGTGCTGCGGCGGCTGCTGGGCTGGCTGCTGCAAGGCCGGCTGCGGCTGGTTCTGTTGAGGGTCGGCCGGGTAGTGCTCTATCGTCATTTCCTGATGCAAGAAATCCTGATGTGGAAGTCCATCTTCATATTTGCCGCGCTTGAAACGTCCATACAAAGAGGAGTAAGGCAGATTAAAGTGTATAGCAGCCTGATTGATGGACATCTCACCTACCCGTACAGCTTCTAAGGCGTCCTTCATGTCCTCCTCTGACCACGGCACGCCCTAGGGGAGAAGGATGGTGGAGGGGGTCACACTCAGGTCTCTGCTCTCAGGGGGCAGGAAGGGGATAGCAACCAAACACTTGCATTATACCTACCAGGTCACCACCCCGCCAACAACCTCACTCGCACTCATGCTATAATGGCTCACGGCACTCTTTAGTCTATATAGTATGTTAATAGTGTATAGTGTATGTACATAAGTTATATAGCACATGGAGTCACCTACTTGTATATACCACAAAGAATATAGCCACTCACCTAACTCGTTTATGTATTTATCCTAAAAAAGTGTATCATTGTAGTGTATTTTTTACTTAGTTACGTACAAATTAGTAGCTGTAAGAGGAGAATGTGAAGTTGGGTAGATTGGTATGTCTACACCTGGAATTGAACGCCAGACCTGCAGATTCATAGTTCGACACGCTAGCTACTGAACGCCAGAGACATTTAGTATTAAATGACTTGATCTACAGCCAAACAATGTTATTCAACTTATACGGGAGCTTTCGGATTTAAAAAGTTTAATTTAACTATCGGGTGTAGTTAAACCCATGAACTAGGCTTCAGGGTAGGCAAAGTTAGTCTGCACTAGTCTTGATAGTCTTTGTTTCGAAGTGTAGTACAAATAGAGAGAGAGAATGTGGGAGGAAAGAAATGGAATAAGGGGGAAGGAACCAATTAAGAATTATTGAAGCTAGGAGAAGAGGGAAGACGCAGAGTGGAGACATGGGCAGAAGCAAAGGTGGGGGAGAAAGCTGTAGATATCGTGTACCTAAATAAAGTAGGACCAGGAGGGAGGTAGATAGACAGATTGATAGGTAGATAGATAAAATATATTAATTATAATTCTCTCTCTCTCTCTCTCTCTCTCTCTCTCTCTCTCTCTCTATATATATATATATATATATATATATATATATATATATATATATATATATATATATATATATATATATATAGAGAGAGAGAGAGAGAGAGAGATGTAAGTATAAGATCAAACGGGAGAAGAAAGGAGAGAAAAAGGAGGGAAGGAAAGGAAAGGAAAGGAAAGGAAAGGAAAGGGAAGGGAAGGAGGGAAGGAAAGGAAAGGAAAGGAAAGGAAAGGAAAGGAAAGGAAAGGAAAGGAAAGGAAAGGAAAGGAAAGGAAAGGAAAGGAAAGGAAAGGAAAGGAAAGGGAAGGAGGGAAGGAAAGGAAAGGAAAGGAAAGGAAAGGAAAGGAAAGGGAAGGGAAGGGAAGGGAAGGGAAGGGAAGGGAAGGGAAGGGAAGGGAAGGAAGGAAGGAAGGAAGGAAGGAAGGAAGGAAGGAAGGAAGGAAGGAAGGAAGGAAGGAAGAACAGGAATAAGGGGGAAGGAAGCAATTAAGAATTATTGAAGATAGGAGAAGCGGGAACAGGGGAAAAGAGGGGAGGACAGGGGCCAAGTTGGGGACACAAAGCTGTAGAGATCGTGTAGCTAAATAAAGTAGGACCGGGAAGAAGATAGATAGGTAGGTAGACAAACAAATAGATAGATAGGTAGATTGACAGATAGATAGATATAGATTAACAGGTAGATAGGTAGGTAGATTGACAGTTAGCTAGGTAGGTAGAATTATTATGTTTATTACACCAACCAACTTCAAATCTAAACTCAATTAATGATATCAACGAATACATGTGGCACTCCGAGGACTCGAACCCAGGATACTCACATCGAAATTCCACGCACCATGCATTACGCTATCAGATAGATACAGATAGATAGGTAGTGATTTTGAAGTTCTTTTGTCTTCATATTGTGTCGTCCCTGTTTTGGTTTGTTATTTTGCAAGTTTTACATTATAATGATTAAAAATAAATGTGCGAGATAAAAAAAAAAAAAAAATCAGTCCAACAATCCCACAGAGGACCTGGGTTTGCCTACCTGAGAGTAGGTTATTGAAAGATAATTTGGTTGACCTAAACGTTCCCATGGGATAGAGAACATTGGATTTTCATAATAATGCAGAGCAGTAGACTGAGTCCTAAACTGGATTCTTAACCAGTGGACAGAAAGCCTCGAAAAGTATGGAATCCTTCAAACTTGTATGTTTTCCCTGTTATCAACCTGTATTGGAAGATCTACATGCATGAAGATGGTTTTGGTCAGGGGTTTCCTTTCATTAGACCGGTTGCTTGTCAAGATATAGAAGTCTTATATACTGTACATGCCCATTTTAGTCGCCTCTAATGGCATGCAGGAGTTACAGGGGTAATACTGATTGTTCTTTAATAAAAAGATTTAAACCCCTTTGCCTCAGGCATAATGTGTGTTTCCTAGTTTATGACCCATTATATCTCTCTAATGGAAAGGGATATGGAAAACTTTTAAGTAACTTATGAAGCATGATATCATTTCTGTAAAAAGACACCAAACATTGAATAATGAGTTGAATATGTGGTTTTGTGTTATTTTGCATTATATGATCAACAAAGCACAGTGAATGCCTGGTTAGGGTGAATGTCACTAATGTCAGGGAATACCTTCCTCGACTTTGAACAGATTTACACTAAAGCTGTTTGAGTGAGGCTCTCCCCTTCCAGATACCACTCAAGACAAAACAAAAGTAAACATCCTAGGCAGTTCCCCGAGGTGTAGGGGTTAAAAGTGTCGAAGACTGCTGTCACAAACCAAATGTATGTATTAACTATAATGGGAATCATCACTGATATTTTCTTGCTCTGCAGTGCATGCATATATATAAAAAACTATCCACATATATCATTTAATTCATCGTTAATAGATCTCAACTCCAATATACAGAGTGATCAGTTTTAAGCAAATGCACTCTCACAGTTTGCGATTGCTAACGAGTAAGAAAATATGCTAACTTCCAATTTAAATAGTTATTATGGAAGATTAAGATAAAACTACTTTCAAAATTCAATGTAACCAAGAGGGGCAAATCAGTTTTGCTTGAGATATCTTATAGGAAAAAAAAGATCATTGATAGAGAGGCAATTGAAAGATGGTATGTGCTCTATATAGTGCTTGTGTTTGATGTAAGATGTCCTATTTTGTATGTAATTTGATATCTTAAATCTTTAAGGATTTATTTTTCATTGGAAGGTTTTGTATAATGCTTGTGTACAAATAAACATAGTTTCCTGTTTACAAACGAAATTAACAAATTATTTCCATTATGATGTATATAATGAGTCATGAATCCATGTGCTTTAAAAATAACTTATATAATGTATGTCATTATTTCATGAACACGTATACATGTGTTTGTCTGTACATGAATCATTTCATGCATAGTTGAGAGTTGTGAAAGCAAATTACGTCAAGGTGTGTAATATGACTATGGAAACTAATAACCTGATCAATATCATGATCATCACGAGAATATATGATTTCAAAAACTAGTCCATTCCAATTAATTTGACTGGGCTGGATCTTCATCAGTCTTCTATTACATAATTATTTTGTCAATCCATGGCTCATCACTTTTGTGGATAAATTTGGTCCAGCATTTATTTTGGTTATGGAGAATTAAAATAGTGGTGGCACTCCTCATAATTATGTTCAGAAATTACTCAAAACATAATTTTCCCAACTTGAGACAATTCATTTTGACTTGAAAAATAATCCTTAAATGAAGGGTTATCGCATAATATAATAAGTTATATCCTTCATACATAATTCAAGTAAACTTTCGAGATCCGTCTATGAGGACAAACCTGATGAGCCCAATGAAATAACTTCTGCAAGAGAAACAATGTGTCTCATCTACAACGGTGGTATGTTTCTGAATATGTGTCGACTCAACTTGGATTTAAATTTTATAATTTCTTTTGAAGTGGCTGTGTCTATATTACTATTTCATCTGTCAAGCTGGCTGATTATTATTATTATTATGAGATCAAGTGGATTTGCTTATAGTCACACTGAAATTATACCTACTATTGTGTTTCCTATCAATATCAATCCCACACCACCGTTAGTATTGAGCTGATAAACTCATTGGATGCTGGAAAGTTAATCATACACAGTATATAATATAATTTGATAAATGTGAGTAAATAGTGTTGGCTTTTGTGAGTCCATGCTTGCGTGGTGTGAGCGTGCACAGCTGTGCTTTTTCTTTTCAATAGATACTTGATTCATCCCACATTCATGCTTCATAAACCTAATGTGAGTGCCTGTATGTGTTTGACCAGTTTGAGTGCCGCAATCCATTCAAGCCGAGTAACTGCTGCTTCAGATGTCAAACATCAACTTGATAATTATAGCATGAAGACTGATCACATATTTTATCATGATTTAATAAACTTTTCATGGTGAGTGAGGGGTGGCGTGGCGGTTTTGCTGCGGCGTCTTACCTACAGGGACCAGGTGTTATGAGCTTGTGACTCTACTTCAACCCTCTCTAGGCCAGGGAGAGGGGGATATGGGGGGGAGTGAGGGGAGAGGAGGAGATCCCCACCCTCACTAACCAGCGTCACTCGAGACATTTCAGTGGCGGACTAACCCGGAGTCTACTAATCCATTTTGAGTTGTCAGAACACATAATTTTAATTTAATAGCCACATGGAGCAGCAAGCAAATATAAACTCCAGATACATTAGACAAGTTATCAATCCCATAGGAAGATGAAAATATTACAACTTTTTACTTCTCACTTCTCCAAGGCAATCACTGACATCAAGAAAGTCTAAGTAAAACTTTGTTTATTAAAGTCTGCCCTTACGCTATTTTTACCCAGCTACAAATCTGTAACTGCTAACTGGTGTACTGTATGAGTTTTCAAGTTTTATGAAGTAGAATATATTAATGAAGTTGTAAGTATTTGTGACTCCAATCTTATGACTAGGACTGAGAACGAATATTAACTAAGAAATTGTGACTAATTATGTACTTTTGACTGGGATACTGTGACTCCGAGGGATCAACCAGTGAAGTGCTCATGTAACGAGGGCTTTTAGCATGCATCCTCCCCCACACCCACCAAACTCCTCTACTGAATAAATAGCGATTCTCAAAATAGCCAATTGGTTGAGTAAATGTTTCATCACTGTCGACATAATTTTAGTCGTGCTCCAGTTTTCGAGTTTGGTTATATTTCTCGTTTACATCTGCAGTATGTGTGACCAAATTATATATACTAAACAAAAGAAGAATTCATAAACATAATTAGGCTATAAAACTGTTAATAAAATATATCAAAATTAGGAAAATCAAAATACAAAACCATAATTCCCAATGTTTACAGAGAAAGTGTTAACATTTAGCTTACCGTAAACCAGAGAAACAATAACATTTGAAGACCAATAAAAATACAGAATGCCATAAACCGAATAAAAATAAGGGATACGAATATAGAGTAATCTACCCATAAACCAAAAAAATAAGATAGAAAATGGTAAGAATTGAGTTTTTCCTTACACCATTAAAAAAAAAAAAAAAAAAATGGAAAACAAAATAATAATTAAATACAGAACAATTTATTAATTATCTGCCAAAAATTCAGACAGGATGCAGATCTTATCAAAATTATAGAGAATTGAAAATAAATCTTCCCACAAACTTAGTTGTAAAAAATATGACTTATTTAGAATTTAGTTCTCTACAGACCACAGTCGATGTATAAATTTGGACACTAAAGATAACTTGGATCCCATTCAGAATTTACCTTCCATCAGTCAATATATTTTGGACAATATAGTTTGCCGAGAGCCCATGAGAGAGTTAAAACCTGTTGTGTCCATGTGTATGAAGGCCATATTCTTAAACATGTTGGGAAGGGATGGTCTTCCCCCATATCCAGCAAAGACTTCAGAACCGTGTGTTGATAAGTGAAAGAGAATATGATATCACTTGGTTTCATAATTATTTTAATTCAAGAACTGAGCATTGATTTGTGAAAGCCAACATATCACCTTGTTAAATTTTGAAAAGCAGTTATGATTTTGACTTAATTTGTTCAGGAATGCATATCAAGCAAATTCTAAGGTACTGAGTGTTTATTTGTGAAAAGAACATGATCTCAACTAGATTTACAATGACTGGAGTTTATATTTTGACAATGTTAGTTCCTAAAATTGATGGTTTATGAATATGGCCCTATGTGTGGTGGTGAAGAGGGAGGACTGGGAGCCTGAAGAAAACGGAACCAGAGACCGGCAGACCAGAAACCGGACAACTTCCGACGGACATTGGGGAGCCTCAAGACAAGCCACTTTCACCATTGTGTTTTAAAAGTGTATGACTTGCCATTTGTTTTAAACAAAGTCAGACTAACCATAAAGTGCTTCTAATACAGCAAATATAAATAGTAAGAATAGAATCATCATATTGGTAGGAACACTAATTAACGTTTCATTTATAGCCTGATCAAATCAAACGACTTGAAGACACTATAAATACTTAAGAGATATCCTGATATGAATGTTATGTCAATCAAGTGTTTCTCCTGATATGATGTTTATATCAGCAAACGGTAATTACCGATTCTTTGGACATCACTGGTTCAGTATTCAAACTATATGTAATGTATATACTAGGCTATTATCATATTAAATTGCATACAACAATTACTTTGGCAGAAAATAAGAATGTCGAGTGTTGATTGCCAGCTTTGTATTTCCTAGGCATGCATCATAATGGCAGCTAATCAGCACGCAACTTTCTTTGAACTTCCTAACAGTTGATGCAAATGCTTAAATAATTGGACCAAACTTTAACACTTCAAATTCGATTTTTGAGAGAACGGAGCAAATACTTTTTGATCTATGTGATAAAGACATGAGACAACAGTTGAATAAATTTTGATTTACAGTATATGATAAAGGCACGAGGCATTGGCTACACGCTTGAGGCTCCCCGGCGTCACAAACCACGAAGTTGACGAGTCCCTGTTAAGCTTTAAGGTCTCGAAAGAAGACTAACCTGATATTTGCTTAGTTCGATGCCCTCCCTACGACACCGGCCGTAGAGGGTGCCTGTGGGGATGCCGAACTCCTGAGCGGACTTTTGGACGCTCATCCCTCCTCGTATGGCGTCCAGAGCTTTGGTGAGGTCGTCAGGATTCCATGAGGGTTGGATGGCAGAAAAGGGCGAGGAGAGCTTGATGCCCTCCTTCCTAGCGATCTTGTACAGTGTGGAATTGGGGATGCCAAACTCCTTTGAGGCTCTGTGAATGATAAGAAGAAATATTGGGATTCATTAGAATACTGTAGGCTTTGTGATAAATATATAATAAATAGAAGATATAAAACAAATATACATGAGTGGTTGAAATGAGAACTGCAACTCCTTGACGCTCTGCAAAACATAAAATGTCTTAAGATTTATGCAGTTGCAATGATGAATGCGGTGCACTCCATTGACTTAACTGGACATTTACCATAAATCTCTAGACTGAGCTGCCCAAATTCTTGCCGTCTACCAATGGCACGATGTGGGATCGAACTGCAGATCCTTCGATCAGCAGTTAGACGCGCTACTGACCATGCAACGGCCCGTGGCATTTAATGATGATCTTACACAGTGGAACCCCCACCCCCCTTTCTTTTGGTGTTTTTGGATTTTGTGACTCTTGCAAATGCTTTTATCACCGCTTTGTAACAAATGCCTGTGTCTTAGCAAGAGATTTTCGTTCAAATATTACTGGTACTATGTATGCTCCAAGACCATCGCAAATGTTCACACGACGTCAATGCACATCCTCACAGCAGGAACCCATGTTTTGGTGAGCTATTTTTAGACTTGCTTATGTGCCTGGTTATTGTCTTCGCTCAACTATCGCAGTTAAGGGGAGGCAGTTGGTTTTGCCTGTCCTCCTCCTCCTCCTCCTCCCTCATGTTTAGCTCTATTATTTATGAGATTTCAAAACATTCGCCCCACTAGTTTGGCGAGTTTCAGACCTTTTGCACCATTTCTTTGCCAATATTAAGACCTTTCGTGCCATTTAGGTGTCGATGTTATTCCTGGCGAGCGATAGCGAGCCTGTATTTGAAGAGGAATTGGCCTTCAGCCGGGACATTTTCTGCCGAAAAATGTACAAATTTACATCGAAGGGGGGTCTTGTGGGTGTTTTTTTTAAAGCTTGATAGAGGTTTAGAGAGAAAATTAAACCCCGTCTTTAAACCAATGAGCCGAACCAGTAAATTATGCTGCACAATACCGTCTGGGCTCCTTTAACCCGTGGAGCCCCGGCTAGTTTTGTAATGTTTGTTCACCAGAACCCGGCCGGTTTTCAAATAATGGTTTTATTCCAGAAACAATAGCGAATGGGTTAGGAATGAAGGAAAAACCACGAAAAACCGCTCAAAAAGCTTAAAAAATGGTCCTACAGAGCCCCCGAAAACGTATTTTACAAGAGTAAAAAATTGAAGGCAATTACCCCCAAAAAACAGGTTATTGCGCACTCACGCGCATGCACGTGGACTTTGAGAGTTTTCAACCATCGGCACGGTTGCGTGGGATACGTACACAGTTCCCATACCAATCTGAGCCCTCTTGAGTGGCTACACCTGAGGTTACGGTCGGCGCAATTAGGGTGACGCGTCAGGCGCGTCTCTGGGGCTGTGCGTTACATGCATCGCCGACGCGTCAGACGCGTCGCTGGGGCTGTACGGGTTAATATGCTGTCAAGTTTATGTGGAGGGACTGTTGGTACATGGGGGAGGTAAGTTTATATCATAGTATATTCATAATTATATAGAGTAATAACTAATAGATTGCATATACTGTACGTAGCTGGTTTGGGTAAGTGTAAAGTAAGTAAAACTAAGTCATTTCCGAATAAATCGCCTAATGTGTATCTGAATGGAAATGTAAGGAATTAACTAGCCGAGGTTGAGAACTGGATTTCAAACTCTTACTATTAGTGGTTCTTGTGCTAAATTGGATGTAGAGTAGAGAAAAATATAGGAGTCCAGATAAGAATTCCAAAATTGTCCGAGAGTCTGATGTAAAAGACCTGAAGTTATTGAGGATTTCTGCAATCTTCTATCTATCTATCTATCAACTCCTTCAAGGTTCTGTATATAAACAAATATTACTTTCACTAAATGGAAAATATTAAATATTAAATGAGATCGAGAAAGGAATTTTAACCCTCTCCGACATATGACGCGAATTTGAGCCTATTGGGGATACTTTGAAGCCTTTGTTACCATCAGGGGTATTTAGAAACCTTTAAATTAGTTACTTCAACCTCTGCAGTTGTCTTTGAGTTAGCTGTGGGCAGAAAACTAATTTTGGAGGTAATTATGAGTGAGAGAACTCTATTTCTTATTGCTAATCTGGCAACCTCTGCGTCATATGTGCGTGAAAGGGTTAACCTCCTTTCTGGTTATGTGGGAAGATAAGCAAGTGCTATGAATACATGAATACAAATAATCAAATCAAAACACAAATAAACGGGATTTATATAGTATTTTCAATGAAAGCAAAGCTAGTTGTAGCTACGTTTCGTGGATGACTGTATAACAAATCAACTTAAATATACAAAATTGGTATACATTGAAAAATAATGAGGTTAATGGTTTCATACGAAGTCAAAGTTCTTCAAAAGTATATAAAACAAGCTTACAAGTTAAGGGGAGGTTTTTAGTTAGTTCCCTAGACCTCTATCAAGCTTAAAATTACACCCTCTAGGCCCCCTTTCAAGATAAATGTGTACATTTTTCGGTAGAAAAATGTCTCGGCCAAAGGCCGGTTCCTCTTAAATTACAGGCTCGCTATCGCTCGCCAGGAAAACATCGACACCTAAATTGCATGAAAGGTCTTAAAATTGACAGAAATGGGGCAAAAGTTCTTAATTATGGTGCGAATGTCTTAAAATATCAAAAGCAATGGGGCTAAACATGAGGGAGAAAGGGGTCCAGAAAAAAATCCCTCAAGTGGATATCTCCCCTTAAACACACACGTGTACACCCAAACCCACCCACCCACCCACACACACACACATACACCATCGACAAAACAAAAACGTTTCAACAGGACAGCACTCACCATAAACTAGCAACTTAACAAGGGCGAAACATTGCGGAAAACCTATCTGCAATGAAAACTTGCAGAAAACGGATCCCATTGCCCATTTCCACTGATTCGCGTGAGAGAGTCGAAAGAGGGGTTGCCAGGGATCGTCGGGGATTTTCCTTTATTATCGTTATATTTTCAATTATCACTGTATTCTTAGTATTACGTTATTGCATTTACTAGTGATTATAACAACAAACACACGTATATATTTTATAAAAAAAAAAATCACACACACACATATATATATATATATATATATATACATGAATATAATGCAATTATGCAGTACATATTATTCCTCCTGACCGGCAAGCGAATCCACGATCTTAGGAGTATGAGTAACATGTCTGGTTCTTACTCATAAAACCATAGGTTCGATACCCAGCCAGGGCGAAACGCATGGTATATACTCAAAAAGTATATTTGTGAGTTTCTCTACACACACACAGACACACACAGTTGAATCACACACCCACACACACCCACATATACACACATGAATCACACACACACACACACACACACACACACACACACACACACACACACAAACACACAGTTTCATCAAGTAGGACCCAACATGATAAACCAGGCACCCAGGACTCGGCAGTAAGTGAGCGGGAAGGAAACGTGGCAGGTACGAAATTTGGCAGAAAATGGATGGCCTTTGGCAATCCGTGGCTACGTTTATGTGGCACCAACATTTATGTGCACCTGTCGCTGTCAGGCACAGGAACACGCAAATACACACACAGCTCAAAAATAACCTTCAATCCTAAACAAGTATACAGGAAGAGTAAGCGAAAACAACCGGGTATGTGTGTATTTTTAACTATATCCTGATTTGTTTTGTTTATATCTGACGGCAAATTGATATATTCTCCATCTTGTTTACTCAGCTATTGCATAGACTTCGTACCTAAGTACAGTATATTCATACTTATGAAAACCTGGCATTCACATGGCGTACAGATAACACCGTTACATATTGTTCCTATTAGTGAAATATGAGTTACTAAGGGGCCCAAATTTCCCGTCAGGTAAAACAATACAGACCAGTCAAAATAAACCTCGTGAGCATTTTAGATGACACGAAATGTATCCAACAAGGCTAGCCAATGTAGCGTGTGTGTATATGTGTGGGAGTTGCCATGTGTCGCTAGGCGTGGCGGCAATATCACACACACACACACATACACACACGGTAGCTGATATTTGTTTAAACTAGTTGAGCGCTCAGTGGCTGAATCAATAGCTGTGGGGGGCGGGGGGGGGAGGTAGGAGGGGGGGGGATAGGTGAGAGAGAGAGGGATTGGATATTGGAGGAAGGAATATATATATATATATATATATATATATATATATATATATATATATATATATATAATATATATATATATATATATATATATATATATATATATATATATAAGGAACATAGAGAAAGAAGAGGGGTATGGGCATGGAGGTATAGAGGGGGATTGGAGGGAAGGACCTAAGAGAGGGATTGGAAGGGGGTGGGGGGTTAGGGAGAGAGGGATTAAATGGGAGGGGGGACATATATAACGAAAATAGAGAAAGAGGGGGGTAAGGGAGAGAGGGATTGGAGGGAGGGCCATCAGGGAGTGAAGGCGAGTGGGGGGAGCATGGAGGTAAAACAAAAATATACACATAATGGAAGGGAGTGGTCGTATTAAGGGGGGAGGGGTCGTATTAAGGGGGGAGGGGTCGTATTAAGGGGGAGGGGTCGTATTAAGGGGGGGGAGGGTCGTATTAAAGGGGGGAGTGGTCGTATTAAGGGGAGGGGTCGTATTAAGGGGGGGAGGGTCGTATTAAGGGGGGAGGGGTCGTATTAAGGGGGGGAGTGGTCGTATTAAGGGGGGAGGGGTCGTATTAAGGGGGGGGAGGGGTCGTATTAAGGGGGGGAGGGGTCGCATTAAGGGGGGGGAGTGGTCGTATTAAGGGGGGAGTGGTCGTATTAATAAAGGGGGAGTGGTCGTATTAAGGGGGAGTGGTCGTATTAAGGGGGAGTGGTCGTATTAAGGGGGGGAGGGGGTCGTATTAAGGGGAGAGGGGTCGTATTAAAGGGGAGGAGGGGTCGTATTAAGGGGGGAGGGTCGTATTAAGGGGGAGGGGTCGTATTAAGGGGGGGAGGGGTCGTATTACGGGGGAAGGGGTCGTATTACGGGGGAAGGGGTCGTATTAAGGGGGAAGGGGTCGTATTAAGGGGGAAGGGGTCGTATTAAGGGGGAAGGGGTCGTATTAAGGGGGGAGGGGTCGTATTACGGGAGGAGGGGTCGTAATAAGGGGGGAGGGGTCGTATTTATTTGCCTAAGACCCTCCTTCAAGATAGATTTGTAAAAAAATTGATAGAAAAATGTCCCGGCCTTAAATTACACTCACTATCGCTCGCTAGGAAAAAATCGACACCTAAGTGACACGAAGTCTTAATATTGACAAAGAAATGGGGCGAAAGGTCTTAAAATCGCCAAACTAAAGGGCCAAACGTCTTATAATCTGAAAATGAATGGAGCTAAACATGAGGAAGAAGGGAGACCAGAAAAACGGCCCATCTCCCCATAAATTGAGGGGGGAGGGAGGGGGGGGGGGTATACGAGGAAAATAAAGAGCGTCGACTAATAGGAGAGAACGAGAACTAGGCTATAAGGAAGTTGGAGCCATAAACATCGATATTAACCCTTTCAAGCTCCAATACGCGTTTCTGTTGTTTCTGGCTACTATTAGACGATTTTATTCAGATTAGTAACGGTATATGGAAGTCAAAGGGTTGATTAAGAGAGTATTTACCCTTTTAATACCCACAGATCCTTCCTAAGCTGCACAAAATCGTCTAATGACAGCCAAAGTAAACTGCTAAAACGCGTCAGAGCTTCAAAGGGTTAAACAGAAATACTATAATAACGTAGGTTTCTAAAACAGTATGTTGAATTGGGTTTTATGTATTTATATAAGCACTACAATCGCAATTTAGGTGATAATTCTTTTATTGATCGATGTCTACAGCTCCAACTTCCTTATAGCCTGAAAACTCGCAAGTGGTTGATTGGAAAAGGCATAAAGGGTGATTGGACTTGCAGGGTGTCGAACCGGGAATGTTTGGCTTTAAGGGGTGAGGGTTAATTTATTTACATATTTATTATATTTAGATTTTCCTCCCTAGACACCCCCCCCCCCCTCCACCCACCCACCCACACACATATACGAACATATTTCCACATACACACTCTCACATAAGTATATACACAGGTACACACACAACCGAACATTATTCCACACACACACACACAACACATATACGAACATATTT
>CM064566.1:6733612-6816112 GCA_032716605.1 Paralithodes platypus | reverse complement strand
ATATAGGGTTTGTAATAGAAGTATGTCTATCTAACACTGCAGACTCCCAATAGCCTTCACCCATTGTTTTGGTGTTCATATAGGGTTTGTAATAGAAGTATGTCTATCTAACACTGCAGACTCCCAATAGCCTTCACCCATTGCTTTATTATCATCTGTTGTTTGAAATATTCCTTAAAATCATACATTATCTCTGTTTACAAGTCATAACTCGCATTCACATATCACCCCTTTAAAACAAAAATCTTTATTTCAGGTTTTCAAGAGTAATGTCGACCTTTAAACAAATAATTCTGACCAACTCTCTGGCATCTTCCCGCATTGCAACTCTCCAAGTACAAATTACCAGATGAATACACTAAACGAATCTCATGCTCACTAAACAGCAGACCTCATTCATAAATTCAATTCACAAAGCTGGTATCACACGAGCAAATTTTCCGGCCATTAACCCTTTGGCGGCGGAATTCTTGAACGTTCTGGCTGATGAGCAATTTTTTCTCGCAATATTTTTGTCTCTAATGCATTCGACGAATTTGAAACTAGAAGGAATGTTAATTATGTTAGGTGGTTGCAACACTTAAATTTTGAAGCTGTCAGACTACAATTGCCCTAAAAAAATGACCGAAAAAGCACTCGTGTGACACCACCTATTAATTCCATAAACGGGCACAAGGAAACACTTAGAAACTTGAAATAATAAAATACTTACCGATTAGAAGATATACTCGTTTTGCTATTTCTGTATTTCTTAGAAAGGTCTTGATAAAAGTTAATCGATAGCATTCTCAAAAACCTTAAGCAGGCACAAACGAATCAGCACCAGAAATTGCACATTTGTTAATGCTTTGAAGTTGGGCAGGTAAAACTAAGCAGAGCCAGACACTAATTTTGTACTTACCCATTAGCGATTTTTGTTTGTTAATTCTTCTTGGCATGTTTCAACCAAATTAAGTATGCTCCAGTCTTACTCGTGTCCTAATGTCATGGTGTTTAGGTAAAATTACACTAATTACGGACTCATCCACTCCAAAATTCCATAAACAGACGTAAATAACGAATCCCAAATAAACTACCGGACGAATAGAAAACCATTTTCGACTCCCACAACTTTTGAACCCAATTTAATAGAACATTCACTTATCATTCTTCTAAACTGATTGGAAAATATATTGCACACTCACCGATTAGCAGACATTCTCCCACTCCGTAACTCCTCGAGCGCTCCGGCCAAGTCATGTTCACTCCATGTCTTGTTGGGTCCCTCCTTCTTGGGCGTCTCGATGCCCATGCGGTGAGCGCGCTGCCAGAGTGTGGTGGCGGGGATGCCGTACACATGGGCAGCCTTGCTCAGCGACATGACAGCGTTCCTGAGGGCGTCTAGAGCTTTGTCCATGTCCTCGTCTGTCCACAGCTTCCTCCCTCCTGGTGTCCCTGACAGACTCTCTGTGTCTGGGGGGAAACAAATAGAAGAGAGGGAACGGATGGTTAGGATGTATATTTGGTTTGGACATTAGATAAAGAAAAACAGTCGTACATTAGATAAAGAAAAACACAGTTTAGTCAATTGGGGTAGCTGCTCTCAGTAAAATTATGTACAGGATTCTGTGGGGAAGGATAAGAACAGGCTCGGGAGAATGCAATAATTATTCAGTGCTGTAACTATAAGACAAAAACTTCAAACAACACACATGAAAAAAACCCAAAACAGTAAATACACATTTGTAAAAACAACAAGTTTGGCTTATTTTGAATTATGAAGAAGGCTGACAATACGATTGTCGATTTCCTAGTCCGAAACTCGAATATATACAGTACAATACATACAATATATATCTTGGTTATGAGGATTACAATAGGAATCCATACCAGTAGCTCATTCTTCAGGAGTTCATTTAAGTTAGCTTCATGAGAACAAAATGCAAACGCAAGTATTGTTGTTGTTGGAGAGAGAGAGAGAGAGAGAGAGAGAGAGAGAGAGAGAGAGAGAGAGAGAGAGAGAGAGAGAGAGAGAGCACATAGAGCTAGAGAGAGAGAGAGACAGACCTCAAGACTAGGAGTCTGGCCTTACAAAATATGAGAGAGAGAGAGAGAGAGACGAGAGAGAGAGAGAGAGAGAGAGAGAGAGAGAGAGAGAGAGAGAGAGAGAGAGAGAGAGAGAGAGAGAGAGAGAGAGAGAGAGAGAATATGAAGAGAAGGTGCAACATTCTCAACGAACCTTTATAAAACACCCTATAACCTTGAAATTCCAATATATTTTCCTTATAATCCGTCCTCGGCACTCCTGATAACCACCTGATAACCTCGTACTCACCACGCAGGAATAATGTGGGATATTAAGGGGGGGATGGGCTATTTATTTATTAATATATGTATCTTTGTCATATCTTTTTGTTAATTAATTTATTCATATAATTATTAGTTTCTTCGCTAGACCTCCATCAAACTTACAAAAAACATCCTTTAGAACCCCTTTCAAGTTAAATTTGTACAATTTTTGGTAGAAATTTTTTCCGGCCGAAGGCCATTTCCTCTTAATCATACAGGCTCGCTATCGCTCGCCAGGACAAAATTGATACCTAAATGGCACAAAAGGTCTTAATATTGACAAAGAAATTGGATGAAAGTTCTTAAAATCGACAAACTAATGGGACAAACATATTAAAATATGAAAACTAACGGGGCTATACATGAGGGCGAAGGGGGACCAGACAAACAACCCATCTCCCCTTAAGGAAGATAAGAAGTTGCCGGTCATAGGGCAGTGCGATTATGGTTTCCCAAGTACCCGGAACGGAATTGGGTACGTTATTTTGAGCAGCTGCAGATCAGATTATGTTGATAAAATGACTCTACTTAACCCATTCAGTACCGGCGACGTCTTTTTACTTTATCCTAGCTACTATTAGACGCTTTTATTCAGTTTCCAAAGGGCCTCAAGTAACTAACAAGCAACTAATAGTAATCAATCAGTCAATCAGTAAATATGAATTCAGTCAGTACCGGTAATCCAATAAACAGTCAATAACTAGATATTCAGTTAATAATCAGTCAGTAGTCAAACAGCATTCCACTCAATCATGGGTCATTAAACAGTAAACAGTCAATGATAATAATGCCATCCAAGCAGCAAATCAACCAAACAACTCAGTGAATTAGATCCTTCATTTCCAATCAGTCAAGTCTCGGTTATGCATCTACTGGGCCATTCCTTTCAACATCGTAAAAGCTTTCCCTACGACCTTTCCCGACCCAGATTGACCCTTATACAGATAAACGATAAGGGTCAATCTGGGTCGTAGGGAAAGCTTTTACGCTGTTTAAAGGAACGGCCCTATACCCACATCGAATCCTTATCCATAATCCCCCCTCCTCTCTCACTATACTAATCCTATAACTATACTAATCCTATAACTAAATCTAATCCTTATCCCTAACCCCCCTTCTCTCTCACTATATTAATCCTATAACCACACCGAATCCTTCTCCCTAATCCCCCTCCTCTCTCAATATAGTAATCATATAACCAAATCTAATCCTTATCACTAATCCCCCTCCCCCCCTCCTCCTCTCTCAGTATAGTAACCAATAACTATAGTCTGTTTCCAGCTGACGGTAAATTGTCATGTCATCATCTTGAGATAGTCTTCATCCTATAAATGTCCACAGATCCTTCCTAAACTGTATATAATCGTCTTATGACAGCCAGAGTAAACTGTCAAAATGGCGTCATAATCTTCAAAGGGTTAATCGGCTCCACAACCCGAGGCAATTCGTTCCATTCTCTAGCTTGTTGCATTACATAAATAATTACCAATAAATCCATAGGACCTGTAACCCCATCGAAATATGATCCTTACAACAAAAACTACTACCGTACTACAAATAACCCCATCGAAATCTGATCCTTACAACAAAAACAAATAACCCCATCGAAATATTATCCTTACAACAAATAACCCCATCGAAATCTGATCCTTACAACAACAAAAACAATTAACTCCATCGAAATCTGATCCTCACGACAACCACAAACAAAAACAAACATCGAAATCTAATCCTTACAACAAAAACAAATAACCCCATCAACATTTTATCTTTACAACAAGAAGTAACCCCATCGAAATCTGATCCTTTCAACAAAAACCCCATCGAAATCTGATCCTTAAATAACACAAACAAAGAACCCCATCGAAATCTGATTCTCACAACAATCACAAACAAAAACAAACAAACATCGGAATCTGATTCTTACAACATCAACACCTGCAACTACCCCCTCCCCCCCCCCTCCTCCTCCTCCCCCTCCTACAACCGGAAACCCCCCCCCCCCACCCCCAAATCCCCTACCTTCAGCCACACGTGTTGTACCCAAGGAGATAAGAGAGAGAGAGTTGAGTGGAGATGGGCTGGGTTTTTCTGCCCCCCTTCTCCCTCGTGCTTAGCCCCATTGGTCTTTAGATTTTAAGACATTCGGCTCATTAGTTTGGCGATTTTAAGACTTTACGCCCCATTTCTTTGTCAATTTTATGACTTTTCGTGCCATTTAGGTGTCAATTTTTCCCTAGCGAGCGAAAGCGAGCCTGTAATTTCAACAGTAACCGGCCTTCGGCCGCGACATTTTTCTACCGAAAAATGTATAAACCTATCTAGGTTTTTTTTTTTACAGCTTGATGGAGGTCTAGGGGAAAACTAGAAAAATAATAAAAATAAATGAAATAATGGACCAAAAGGCGAGCAATATCTCTCCCCTCTCCCCCTCCTTTAAGTGTGTGTGTAGCAGCAAGCACAAGACAGTCATGCTGCTGCTCGGAATTAGGAGCAAACTTTTTCAATTGTCACCATGTTGCATACCCTATTATTTCGTGTTTATTAACCCTTCCAGCAAGATAACGTAATGTTCATCTTATTCGGGTTACCATTACACGATTTTCTTTAGCTTGTAATCATTATTCTACCTCTCTAGGACTCATTGGGGTAAATACCATCTCAATAAACACACACACACACTCTTGACTGCTTGTTACACTCACCCTCTTATCTCTTGGGTACACCACGTAATTACCACACTCTATTTACTCATTGCTAGGGAGTCTTTCATGCGCTTTTCTACGTTTGCTTTTTTCAACAACTTTTTGTTTTCTTATACAGCTAGAATACACTATAACAGACGTCGCTGGTACAGTAGGGATTAATTACATATGTCTAGGTATACAAGATGGCGTCTATGTAGAGAATGTATACAAATATCTGATAGTAAATTACATATTTCTAGGTATACACGATGGCGTCTATGTAGAGAATATATACACATATCTGGTAGTAGTCTCCCAGTAGACAACTCTGTGTATACTTGCACAATGATAGGAGGGACCGTCACTAGATAACACTTGAGCACAGCTTATGTGTGGTACAAAAACGGTGCTAATGACTGCAACGGTACACCAACCAACACCATCATTATAGATAAACTCATGGTGTGGTTAATTGAATCCTTTAGCAATTAATTGAATCCTTTAGCAACTAATTTCTCGATAACTAACGGAAAGATAAGAAACTACCATGTCTCTGCTTCATATTAGTGCCAAGTTTATATAATTAGCACCATATTGCACCACAAAATCTTCCAAATAACTGAGAAATATTGATGGGAACTTTGCAATTTACTGTCACTTGATAAGAAACAGAGTATAGTGCCGAGCAGAATTAAATCATTTATAGTAAACGTAAAATACAACATAGAGAACAAATTATAGAAAGCCTAGTACAAGACAGACGTAAAGCCAACCTTGGAAGACAAATAACAAGCAAAATAGGAATATATACAGTATATCCTTGACCTAGATATACAGGAATATCCAAACTGTTGCTATAGACAAATATATTATGGAAGGAGAGTAAACATGACATAAGATTATAATGATAAATAAACGTTATATAATCAGATCAGACTCTATTTGTCTATATTTATTTATTCATTTATTATTATTGTTTTTTTTTTTGCAGAGAGGATTCCCCATCGACGTTGATCCTTACAACAAAAACAAATACCCCCATCGAAATCTGATCCTTACAAAAACAAATAGGCTAACCCCATCGAAATCTGATCCTTAAAAACAAAACAAAAACATCGAAATCTGATCCTCACAACCACAAACATCGAAATATGATCCTTACAACATCAACAAACCCCTCCCTCTATAATGACAACTGATACAGACAACCACCACAAACAAAAGCAAACAAACATCGAAATCTGATCCTTACATCAACAAACCCCTCCCTCTATAATGACAACTGATACAGACAATATAATATTATAGTCCATGGGCCAGGGTGAAAATCTGTACCATCGGAGAAGGATTTTAGCAACAATATTTTTTTGTTTTTTTGTTTTTTTAAGAGACAATGAACGGAGGAAGGAAAACACAGATAAAACAAAAAGGTCCATGTGCCTAAAGGCATCCTCCATTCATAAAATGTTTGTAACAACTGGATTTAAACATTTGTAGATTGTAAGTTTGTGGAAAGCAATTCGAGGGAAGTGAATTCCAAAGAGTAGTAGCTCTGGGGATAAATGAATTCTGATAAGCAGAAGTTCTGCATTGTGGAGGAGAAAGTGTAAATTCATGGGCGCTCTCAGCTGCCCTAGTTCTACGGGGAAAGATGTGGAGAGGCGGCACAATTGAAGCAAGTTCCTCGGAACAATTGCTGTGAAAATATCTGTAGAATAAAGCAAGGGATGCAACGTTTCTTCGTATGGATAATGTAGGAAGGTCCTGTGTGATTGCAGGGTTATTGATTAATCTAATAGCTTTATTTTGAATTTTGTCCAACTGCCTCAATGCAACCACTCCTCTTCCACCCCACAGAGGTGAACAGTAATCCATCTGAGAACGCACATGACTTTTATATATCACGGCCAACTGCTCGTCAGTGAAGAATTCTCGAACTCTGTACAGGAGTCCCAGTTTTTTAGAGGCATTCTTAGCAATGCTTCTAACATAATGTGTCCAGCTCAAGTTAGTAGTTAATGTTACACCGAGAATGTCAATACTAGGGGAAGTGGGAATATTTACATCATTAAAAAATATATGGGAGTCAGTGAGATTCTGTCGGTTAGAAAATTGAATGTACTTGGTTTTCTGTGCATTAAAGGAAACTAGATTCTTTTGTCCCCATCCATTAATTCTAGAAAGGTCCTGGTTCAGAGAAATTGCAGTGTTTATTTTTGAATTTATAAGATCGGGTTGGGTGACAGAATTGGTAAATGTGAAGGAACTGTGGAGTGTTGAGTCATCTGCGTAGGAATGTATTGGATTATGAGTGGTAGATATGAGATCATTGATATGAATGAGGAACAGAATTGGGGCCAAAACTGATCCCTGGGGAACACCAGCATTTATTGAGTGAAATTGAGAATAAAGACCATCTACCATTACATATTTTTCTGTTATGAAGATAAGAAGAAATTAGTGGAACTAATGATGCAAGGCCGTAGTGTGACATCTTCGACAATAAGGATTGATGCCAGACTCTATCAAATGCCTTTGATATATCCAGTGCTATTGTATGTGTTTCACCATGTTGGTCTGTAGCTTGGTTGATTTGATGCGTAAGAAGGCAAAGCATGTCTGTAGTTGATCGACATCGTCTAAAACCATATTGCCTATCACTGATTAATTTATTATTCTCAAGATGCTTAATTATGTGATTATTTAATATAATTTCAAAGACTTTACCAAGAGTGGAAGTTATAGCTATTGGTCTGTAGTTTGATGGATCTGAAGAGGCACCTTTTTTAGGAACTGGATGGATGTTTGCTTCTTTCCAGGGTACTGGGAAGCATGAGGTATGAGTACACAGACGGAAAATTTTTGCCAATACAGGAGCGAGCACCAAGGAGCAATTCTTAAGTACTATTGGAGGAATTTCATCTGGACCAGGAGCCTTATCTACCGAGAGATTCTGCAAAATAGTTTTGACATGTCTGGTGTGGATCTTAAGTGAGGGAATTTCAGGCGAATTAAAATTACAACACAAGATATATTTATGGTTGGAGTGATGTTATTTTGATATGATAGCCTTGGTCAATGAGTTCCCATATCACGTGTTAGACGTTTATTTGAGAATATATTGAAAGTTTATAGCCCTTTATTGGACATCATGTTGAAAGTTATATACTGTATGTTGAAAGCTTATAACCCTTTATTGTGTTGAAAGTTTTATATGTTGAAAGTGTATAGCCTTTTACTAGATACTATGTTATAAGTTTAAACCTCTTGGATGATACTGATCCGGGTGATTTCGGGATCCGGCCCTTCGACTAACACAAATACTTGTGAATGATTTGTCTGAAGATACAGTAGGTTGTCCATAGCCCGAAACTTTAGAGAATATAGAATCAAAGCTCTTTCCTGTGTTTTCCCCCACCCAATCCATATCCCAAAACGTTAGAGAATATAGAATCAAAGCTCTTTCCTGTGTTTTCCCCCCACCCAATCCATAACCCGAAACGTTAGAGAATATAGAATCAAAGCTCTTTCCTGTGTTTTCCGCTACCCAATCAATCCACAAATACAAATCAAGGTAGCCTGGTACGTTACCGGAAGAGTAGTGTGAGGTGGCGTTGGAAGGCATGAGGCCGAGCAGCTCCGGCGTCACGGTCATCCTCTGCCCCGTGGAGTCAGTGCCGTCAGAAGTGAGGTGCTGTTGATCCCCCTCGTTTTTTGGATACCCGGTGCCATAGCCCGTGTTGTAGTCCGTCGCGGCGCCGTGGGACGTTCCCGCTCCTTCATCTGTTTTAGTACGAAGGGGCGAGAGATGCATGGGAAGGGAAGTGGAGATTTGATTGATTGATTGATTGATCGATTTGATTTAGATTGATAGATGGAAGACTTATAGATAGACAAATAATAAACAGTTAGATAGATAGATGGCAGACTTATAGATATACAAATAATAGACAGTTATATAGATAGATGGAATACTTTTAGATAGACAAATAATAGTTAGATAGATAGATGGCAGACTTATACTGTAGATATACAAATAATAGACAGTTAGATAGATAGATGGCAGATTTATAGATAGACAAATAATAGTTAGATAGATAGATGGCAGATTTATAGATAGACAAATAATAGTTAGATAGATAGATGGCAGATTTATAGATAGACAAATAATAGACAGATATATAGATGGAAGACTTATAGATAGACAAATAATAGAGTTAGATAGATGGAAGATTTATATATAGACAAATAATAGACAGTTAGATAGATAGATGGAAGACTTATAGATAGACAAAAAATAGACAGTTAGATAGATAGATGGCAGACTTATAGATAGACAGTTCGATAGATAGATGGAAGACTTATAGATAGACAAAAAATAGTTAGATAGATAGATGGAAAACTTATAGACAAATAATACAGTTAGATAGATAGATAGATGGCAGATTTATAGATAGACAAATAATAGACAGAACAAGTGGGCAGACACAGGAGGATAAGTGTTATAAGAGGGGAAATTAAAGCAGTTTGATTGATAGAAGGGAAATTAAAGCAGTTTGATTGATAGAAGGGAAATTAAAGCAGTTTGATTGATAGAAGGGAAATTAAAGCAGTTTGATTGATAGAAGGGAAATTAAAGCAGTTTGATTGATAGAAGGGAAATTAAAGCAGTTTGATTGATAGAAGGGAAATTAAAGCAGTTTGAACTAAGTCTTAAGGAACAGGTAAGAATGACGATGAAAACAAAAATAATAATAATAATAAAAACGCTTGGAGATCTAAGAAAGTAAAATTAGGATCTGAAAGAAAAACTCGTCCACAGAGATGAAAGACGGAAATTTTGCATAAAGCGCAATCAAAGGAGGAGATTCGTAAGTATAAAGAAGTGGAAGAAACTACCTCCATACAAAATAGAAGGGAAAAGTCGAGAACTACAAGCGATGGAAGAGGAAGACATTATGAGTGAGAAAGAGTGTGAGAGAGAGTGTGAGAGAGAGAGAGAGAGAGAGAGAGAGAGAGAGAGAGAGAGAGAGAGAGAGAGAGAGAGAGAGAGAGAGAGAGAGAGAGAGAGAGAGTGAGTGTGTGTGTGTGTGTGAGAGAGAGAGAGAGAGACACTGCATTGGCTGTTAGGGAGGAAGTAAAGCACTGTAAGCTCAGTAGAACCGTTTATGATAAGTTACTGAAAGTTTGGGCTGACTGGCCAAAGTTTCAAGCAGGTTTTTTTCTTCACCAATATCGATTTCTACATGATTCAATCTTTGCTGCATTAATGTGTTCATCTTTATATATATATATATATATATATATATATATATATATATATATATATATATATATATATAGTATACTGACATTTACACTTAAAATCTTTCCGGATATGACCGAAAATGTCAAGGTATCATAAATTTCGAGTTATCCAAAATGCATCAACTTTGCCAGTCACCCCCACTCCTGTTATCATAAACTGGCCCACTTTAGTCCATTCACTTTAAGTAGGTCAAAAATCGTGACTTCTAACCTCTGTAACTCAAAAACAGCTTGATCAAATGGGCTGTAAATATCCATACCTATTCCCTGGCTAACTCTTCCCAAATGGTAGAAAGATTAGCTGGATTATTCTAGTCGTTTTTTAGTTATAGAGGTTAGATATTTTACCTAATTATAATGGACAGACTATAACAAGGTGATCACCCAACAAGTCACCTCACACAAGTCACCTGGTAAAGCGGCACAAGTCACCTGTAAGAAGCGGCCTAGGAAGCAAACACACACTTTAGGTCCTAGTCAAAACAAAAGCAATTCAGCTGCACACAGTCTTTTTTTTAAAGGGGGGGGTGACCTGCTTTTTTCTCTCCTTTTCTCTCTTTCTCTGGCTTGTATCCATTCGACACCATTCAGCCTACTGTTTTAAGACGTTTATCCCCTTCCTGGCGAGCAATAGCGAGCAAGCATTGTATGGAGAAATCCGGCTTTGCCGAAGATGTTTTTCTATACAAAAAATTTACAAATTTAGGCTGATGTACAAAACATTTTTAAGAATATGCTTGCTCGCTACCGATCGCCAGGAAAAAATCGACACCTGGATGGGGATAAATGTCTTAATACAGTAGACTAAATGGGGCCGAGTGGATACAACCCAGAGAGAGAGGGAAACAGAGAGATAAAAATTAACGAGGTGGGCCCCCTTACTCCATGTCCAAGCACATGAGTTTACCATCAGCTTTATTATTGCCAGCCGCTGTCTAAACTTCTGGGGGGCAGGCTGTAGGGGTCGGCAAACTATACCCGGTTTCTTGGGAGCTGACGGTAAATTGATAATGTATGACATACAATACCAACATTTGAATATATATGTAATTTTATTTGAGCAAAAGGAAAAATGTACCTTAGCAACGGATTCCCTTTCAAGCTACAACCAGTAATGTTTGGCCAGGGTTTTTGTGATGTCTTAAAAGGATTACAAAATAAATAAATAAAATAAATAAATACAAAAATAAAATATATATATATATATATATATATATATATATATATATATATATATATATATATATATATATATATAATCTCAGCCTGTATGTCTGAATTTAAGGTGACGTCAAGCAATTCTAATCTTGGGATTGAAAGACGAACTGACAATACAACCTAAGCCTTGACGACCCCTATAGCTAAAGAGGCAGACAATTTGGTTAAGTTGCTGCTGAAAAAAAGAACAGGATTATTGGGAGGTTCTTATTGTATTGTATTATTATTTTATAGTATTATGTTAAATTATTATTATTATTATTGTTTTCTTTTGGCTTTCTAGTGTGGGTGAAGGCGGTTCTAACATGAAAGATGCAGACACCAACCTACGTTCACACTCATGCAGCGAATAACAGCCACGTCAACATGCTATGGGAGGGAAAGAAGAGGAACAGAACGGAGGAGAGGGAGAGGATAGGTGTGGATAGGACAGGAGGGAAGGGAAGGGGGTCCATGCTTATTCCTTACCTTACCTTCCCTCTCTCTCTATCCTTTTTCTTTGGTTTCCACTTGGGAGGAGAGGCTAGGAGGATCCATGCATTTTCAATCGTAATTTTGTTTGGTCTTGTCTTCCTTAATATGCATAACCAGACGAAATAGAAGACTGGAATGATGGGACAGTTCCAATTGCCAAGGGAAAACTATGGATGTGATATATGTCTCGCCTTATCCTTTATACCATCAGAAGGCATAGCAGAAGGAGGAGGGTGGTATCCATACATGCTTTACAGTGCGTTCATTCTAGATTGGGAAGAAATCGTCACCTCTAACCTCTGTAACTAAAAAAAGGGCTAGAGCAAATGAGCTGTCAATTTCCACACATATTCCCTAGCCAAGTCTTCCTATTAGGTAGAAATATTAGCTCAATTACTCTAGTCTTTTCAGAGTTATTAGAGGTTAGGAGTTACGATTTCTGCCCAACCTAGAATTAACTGACTATAGCCTTCCACTCCTTCTGTATACGTTCACAAATGAGCTACAAGTAAACCCACGAACAAAAGTCATGTCCTACCAGCATAAGTTCAACTCTGATAATTATCTATCTAGTTGTAAGTGAAAATCAATCCTTAGCAGACATAAACGAAGCCTTCATATTCAAGGTTTGTTCAGAGTGGTTCAGAAGTATTTTTGTATTTTACCAATAGAAGAAACTTAATTTGAAGCATAGACTACAGTAGATCTGGACTGGACACGAAAATGGAACTTTGCAGTAAGGGACCCAAAATCGGAGAACGTAACCCCAAGTTCGAACCTTGAAACCGCGAAAATATCACATTTTCGCGGTTTCGAGGTTCGAACTTGGGGATACGTTTTCCGATTTTGGGTCCCTTACTGCAAAGTTCCATTTTTGTGTCCAGTCCAGATCTACTGTAGTCTATGTTTGGCGTTATGAAGGTGGGACAACGCTTTTGATCCGTGGATATACCAGAAAGGTATGGCATAAAGTAGCTTCATGTTTATTTTAATCTCCGTTTCCTCCCTGCCCGCCTTCTAATTCCCAAGGGACTCAGGAAAGCAGGTACACATCAAACACATTAAAACAAATCCTTTCCTCCAGTCTTCTAGTCCAAAACAGGAAGTACGTTAGGAAGGTTGGGATAAAGTCATGCATTCCCAACCTCCCTCTTCCTTCCTTGTAAAATAGAAGGAAGGAAGGCAAGAGCGGAAATACTACAGATCTTTTGGAACACAAAGGTGGGACAACTTCCATTTATATTTTCGATACTAGGATTACAGTATATAATTTCTTATACCGGTAACTATTTTCATACTAGTACCATTACTGACCTCTGTTATACAATTAAATTGTATGACATAAAAAGGTATGAATACACAATTTAAAATATATCTTAGCTTACGTTTCAAAATCAATATTTAATGTTAATATTTTAGCGATATTTTGGAAGATTTCCCAATCTCTGCTTTCTGAAAAATCTCAACAGTAAGAAGTCCTCCCTCCTTCCTTCCTTACCTCTCTCCCTTTTTACCTGCTTGGCGACACACAAACACACATACTGTACTACACATGGGCAGCAAAAGGCGGCAATGGTGGTGGTGATTGTGGTGGTGGAGGAGGAGGCAGGGAAGGGAGGGAGGGAGGGGAGGCAGGGGTGGTACAGGGTATAAGGTGGTGGAGGGCTAGTTTTACCTCTACTCTCCTATAGTCCGTTCATTCTAGATTGGGCTGAAATCGTAACCTATAAACTCTGTAACTCAAAAAGGGCTAGAGCAAATTAGTTGTCAATTTCCACACCTATTCCCTAGCAAAGTCTTCCTATCTGGTAGAAATATTAGCTCGATTGCTCTAGTCCTTTTTGAGTTATGAGAGGTTAAAGGTTACGATTTCTGGCCAACCTAGAATTAACGACTATACGGTCTAACCAACAACGCTTCACGCTCCTACAGTTTTGAGACCGTAGGCAAATCCTCCATTTTGGTTTGACCTTTCTAATCTTAAGCCATCACTTAACACAGTAATTAATGGATGTAATTAGTTACCAAAAAGAAAGTTTATTGACAACTTCAAATACCTGATTCAACTATAAGCTAATCGTCAAAATAGTCCCTCCTCAAACGGTGCTTATATCCTAATGTCAACTTCGAGTTTATGTATATACATTTAATAAACCTATAACTAGCCTATTATATTAACTTTAGGAAGGACGTTCCGAACTTGAAGGGCCGTCAAGTTACGTAAGTTAACAGAACCTCTTGCAAAGTTGATCAACTTGCAGTTGTTGTCAAGTTGTTTGTAACTGATGAAGTTGGTCAATTAACTGACTTAATAGTGGCCAAAATTGATCAGGGTAAGTTGCTGACAAAAACGTCCTGAAAGATTTATAGTTGACTATAGAAGTACTAAAGTTGAATAATTGATCCAGTTTTACATACTGTTACTTGATAGCGTAATGCATAAATGCGCGGAATTTCGGTGTGAGTATCCTAGGTTCGAGTCCTTGGAGTGCCAGATGTATTTGTTGATTCCATTAATTAAGTTTAGAAGTAAAGTTGGTTGGTGACATAATAGATTGGCACCGCATGTTATATCATTTACCTCGTATGGAAAGGTTGTCATCAGATGATAAAGGTACCAATAACATGAACAAATACTTAAGGGGAGGTATTTAGTTTGTTCCCTAGACCTCCATCAACCTTAAAATTACACCCCCTTGAGTCCCTTTCAAGAAAAATTTGTAAATTTCCCGGCCGAAGGCCGTTTCCTTTTAAATTATAGGCTCGCTATCGCTCGCCAGGATAAAATCGATACCTGAATGGCACGAAAGGTCTTAATATGGGGTGAAAGTTCTTAAAATCAATAAACTAATGGGGCAAACGTTTTATAATATCAATAGCAATGGGGCTAAACATGAGGGAGAAAGGGGTCAAGAAAAAAATCCCTCAAGTGGTAATCTCCCCTTAAGACTTTGGTATCATCTTTAGGTTCAGTTTTTTGTCGATTTTGTGCATGTATTTATTATTATTCTAGTTTCGTCCCTAGACCTCCATAAAAAAAATAAAACCTAGACCCCCCTTTCAAGGTAAATTTGTACATTTGTCGGTAGAAATAAAAAACAAGCACTACCCCCTTAAGTTATTATGGACCGCAAACCAAAATGTCGGACCTGTCTGCGGATCTCATTATTGCCGGGCGGTCTCAACAGCCAACTGCCGTGCCTTGTACAGTCGCGCAAATAAGTGATGTCCCCGCACCAATTATGTTTTGATCAACATTTGGTATCAGCAATATTTACACATGATTTCTTCTTTTTGAGTGAGATATACACAGATGTTCCTCCACTTACCCACCCTATTCAACAACATTTGGTATCGGAAATATTTACACATGATTTCTTCTTTTTGAGTGAGATATACAAAGATATTCCTACGCTTACCCACCCTATTCAACATCTGACAGACATTAATACAGCACAGAGCGAGCCAAACGTAATGACGGCTGAGACATGACTTATTAGCGCCACTGTACAAACATACTCGCCATCGTCGTCTCCCTGCCTACGACGAGGTGGGGCTGAGTTAGAGCTTCATAGATAGGTTAATACATAATAGATAGATAGATAGATAGATGGATGGATGTATAGCCAGATTGATAGATAGCTAGATGTATAGCCAGATAGATAGATAGATAGCTAGATGTATAGCCAGATAGATAGATACATAGATAGATAGATACATAGCCAGATACATAGATAGATAGATATAGATAGATAGATAGATGGATAGCCAGCTAGATAGATAAAACTTCAAAGGTAAGTGAAAATGACAGACATATATAGATGAGCAGATAGATAGATAGAGAGATATATATTATACAGAGAAACAAAAAGTATATTAAGGGAAACCTATAAACGAGTGGATATTCAAAACCATAATAAAAAGTTGAAGAGACAGAGGATATACTTAAGGATAAATAATATAAAAATACTTGAAGATTATAATATACAGTACATGAAGATAAAGGAAAAACAAGAATATTGCAGTATCATTATATTAATGAGTACAGATAACTGTACAAATGATTAAAATCGTACAGGAAAGAGGAAGTGAATGAGATAGATTAAAATAGTAGAATGTTACACAAATTAAACAAGTAACTAGATACTGATACCATTGACAAATAAATCATGAGACAGAAAACAATTAATTATATATATTAAAGTGTAGATAAAGAAGGATGAATAAGAGAATCGGTTAAGTATTATAGTATAGGAGAGAAAGAGAGAGAGAGTAAAGAGGGTCAATAGGATAAACTGATAAAGGACAATAAGAGAGGCAGGGAGGAAGAGGGCTGAATAATTGCCAAGGGGACAGAGGAAGGGGAGAGATCGTAGTAACAGCGAGGTGTGAAACTATGAATGAGAGAGAGAGAGAGAGAGAGAGAGAGAGAGAGAGAGAGAGAGAGAGAGAGAGAGAGAGAGAGAGAGAGAGAGAGAGAGAGAGAGAGAGAGAGTCTGGAAAAAGCTATTATCTCATAAGACCAATAGTCTATTTCACAGATACTTTGATTTTTCAATTGAAAGGAAATGCTTCTTTTAAAGAGATAATCTGGTGTGTTAGCACAAAATACTAATTTCTAGATGTGCATAATCCTGCTCACCTTCTAAAATCCAAGGGAAGTTTGTTCCAGGAAGAGCAAAAGAGAAGAGAAGAGGAAGTGAGTAACGAAAATATAGGAGAATTAGAGTAAGGACACTTACAGGCGACACTTGCAAGGAGATGGGCAAGCGTAAACAAAAAATGGAAAGGAAGATAAAAGAGATAAGGAATAAAGAACATGGAAGGCGACAAAATACTAGAAAACAATAACAGCCACTCAAAGAAAAGAACGAGAGAGAGAGAGAGAGAGAGAGAGAGAGAGAGAGAGAGAGAGAGAGAGAGAGAGAGAGAGAGAGAGAGAGAGAGAGAGAGAGAGAGAGAGAGAGAGAGAGAGAGAGAGAGAGAGAGAGAGAGAGTGAGTGTGTGTGAGAGTGAGAAAGAGGAAGGGGAGAGATCGTAGTAACAGCAAGGTGTGAAGCTATGAATGAGAGAGAGAGAGAAAAGGAGGGCGTCTACGGCTTGGTCTTGCTGTCTCTGGGATGAGGTTGAACTACTGAAGGCTATAGGTATAAGAGGTACTAAGGGCGTGCTGTAGGGCGGTGTGTAGGGTGTGTTTATGTGTGTGTGTGTGTTTGTGTGTGTGTGTGTGTGTGTGTGTTTATGTGGGATTCCTTGGGCTAGGTTAGTTATCAAGATTTGTTCACATTTATGTATGCATGTAGTTGTATAATGGGTGTGCTACGAAAAATGTATAAATTTAACTTGAATATGCGGGTTTGGGGGATTATTATTTTATTTTGTTTTATTTATTGTATATACGTAATCGAAGTATGCATTTAATAATGAATTAACGCAATTTACATCTATCTGTATGTAATGCCGCACTACAGTACTGGAATTTGTCGATGAAAATACAATCTTCAGAATAAATGAGGCTCTTGCATGAAGAAAATAAAAAGGCATTTCAGAATTACCCCTTGCGAATGCAAACAAATAGGGAGGAGAAGGTATTCGCTGGACACGTTTCATTGAGGGTCAAATGCTTAATATGTTCGAAATATTTATTTGATTTACATGTTCATAAGTTTGTTTTTAAATGTTCAGCAATATTGGCTTGCCTTCTCGTCTCAACCCCTCGAAGAGCTGATCAGTTAAAATGTAAAGGTAAATAACCAAAATATATGAAATTATTTGCCTTTGGGTTACCAGAATTTCGCACAACGCCATAACCAATAGTTACCAGTTCCGATAATGATCAGTCAATTTCCTTAGTGTGTGGTTTAAAAAAATAAAGAATAAAATAAAAAATGCATAAGTAACTGGACTTTGTTTCGTGAAACTCGTATGTTTGAGCCATTGAGTAAAAACATATCAATTTACGGAAATATATTGAACTACATGTTTAGTCACGCACGAGCTAGTTATACGCTGGACGGTAGTGATATTGTTTTCATTATTATCTAAGGCAGCTCAATGTCTGGTAAGTGCTGCACAATTTTTTTTTTCCCCCTAGACGCCGCAATTCCCGTGAAAGGGTGGCCATGAACATTAGGCATTTGTCACAAATTACTAGGTCAAGTTGCCCGGGCTTGACATCTACCAATAACATTTTGACACCGGGTTCGACCTCCTGACCCTTTGATAAGCAGCTGACGCTTTACTGACCATGTTACTTTGCCCTAACTTTACTGACTTGGTTAAGAGTGCTATACTTTCTTGCCTGATAGCCCATTTGTTTGAATTGTAATGGTGGTGGGAGGTGATTGCAATACACCTATTAATGGTTGGAGAGGGATTGGTAAGTGAGGATGAGGGAGGAAATGGATTGTTTGTGGGTTGAGATATATAAAATGAATGTGAAAGTCTGTTTACGCGTTTGTGTATGTGTACTGAAGTGTTCTGCAATTTGTAAATCTTCTTAAGTACTACTGTATACAGTATGTAGGCCTACGTGCAATGTTTACAAGTTTGTTCTTCGTGGACGACAGAGACAAACTCAAAGATAACTATAACGAGTGTCGGATATTGAATTCAACCAAATTTACAGTCGGATACCAGTCTCTAGCCCACTCATGAAAAAAAAAAATAAAAACAAAAAAAAATAATAAACTACCTAAGTTAAAAAAGTTACAATATGCAATCTATACCCAGGTTTAGTACGTCGCTTATGTTATAGTCTATTAAGGGAGCCCACCTCGCTTTTTTTCTCTTTCTCTCTCTCTCTCTTTGGCTTGTATCCATTCGGCCCTATTCAGCCTACTGTTTTAAGACGTTTACCCCCATCCAGAAGTCAATATTTTCCTGGCGAGCGGTAGCAAGCCAGCATATATATATTTTTGTTTTGACAGCAAGCTAAATTTGTACATTTTTCGATAGAAAAATTGCCGGATTTTTCCACACAATGGTGCTCGCTATCGCTCGCCAGAAATAAATTGACACCTGGATGGGGATAAACGTCTTAAAACAGTTGGCTGAATGGGGCCGAATGGATACAAGCCAGGGAAAGAGAGAAAAGGAGAGAAAGAGTAAAAAAGGCCGGTGGCCCCCCTTAACAATTAAAATCTAACAAGTTCTCCTAGTGGAACAGGAAAATAATAATAATAGTAACATACAGAGTAACTAATGTACCATGAAAAACGTGGTGGGGTAACCAAAGTAAATCCAAAACCAAATACAAGAAAACCAATATGAAAATGTAAACATATTCAAAGCAAACCAATTAAGTGAAAACAGGTGTTAATTCAGGTGAACACGCCCAAAACAAACTTTATTTTAGAATATGGGTTAGTAAAAGCAAAAAAATATAATGACAACCGATTACCAATTCAGTTAGAACAATCCACAACTAATTCTAAAACACTCGCAAAAAACAACAACACTTGAAACTGGGAAAAAAAAGTAAATTTCCAGGTTTGAATTAAATTTAATCTTGGTCATTTTTCCGAAACTAAAATATTACAACTGAGATTCAACTGAAAATGATATATATAAATCCTTAAGTTAAATAACAAAAAAAGGGTTGGTAATGTTTTAAACAACGGATATCAAGAGAAAATAATAATTAATTCCTTAAAGGTAGGGGTGCATGGGTTGAGATAAACATGGAATAATAATCGCCAACCTGCACATAATTATCTTGCAAAATGCAATGGCACTGAAATATTTATTAACAATGGTATAAAGGATTTTATGGATCGTCTACACCAGACCTGTGACGTCACAGGAGTATCCTCATCCTGGACTGGATGGTGGACTTACACTTCTATGACGTCACAGGTCCGGTGTAGACGATCCACAAAATCCTTTATACCATTATTAATAATTATTAGTGCCATGGCATTTTGCAAGATAATTATGTGCAGGTTGGCGATTATTATTCCATGTTTATTTCGACCCATTCACCACCACCTTTAAGTTAATTAAAACAATGATGGTTAGTAATTATTTAAACTACGGAAATAAAGATAAAATAATCATACAGTTCTACTAGAGCGAAAATAAAGATGGATATACTGTATGTCTATCATCATTCAAGGGACAGTCGACTACTAGTTTATTATCTAGTATTCCAAACATATTGACACCGTTAGTCGCTTCAACTACTAAAATCTAAGAGATAATCTAAGTGTTACTTCTACGAGACCCAGAGTTTAGAGTTAGAAGTCGTTAGTTCTATAATACCCAGAGTTGAGAGTTAGAAGTCAGTAAAGGTCAGCAGAGGCCGTCTACAGCAGTAATTTTGACCTCCAAACGCCCTAGGAGGCCAGAGAGCAATGTGGCGCATGCGCTGAAGCTACGTCACACACGGAGGGGGTTGGTTGGCTGACTACTGAGTGTGTGTGTGTGTGTGTGTGTGTGTGTGTGTGTGTGTGTGTGTGTGTGTGTGTGTGTGTGTGTGTGTGTGTGTGTGTGTGTGTAAGAAAGAAGATATTATAATGGTAAATGAACACAAAAATTAGGCTTAGTTTGATAAGTGAACACGATATACTACGACTTTTACTGAATTAGTTGATTATTATGAAAGTTTCAGCAAAAACAAATTCTGGCGGTGAAAATGATTCTGACAATAACGGAATATAATCAATATAAATAACGTAAATAAAGTTAATATTTAAAGTACAGTTAACTAGACGGTGTGATGATACAGAAACGAGATGAGGGACAGTATTATTGTCGGGTTAAGGGGAGATGGGTCGTTCTTATTTGCTCATTTATATATCGTTCTTTATATTAGTTTCCTCCCTAGACCTACATCAAGCTTAAAAAAAAACACCCCTAAAACCCTCCTTCAAGATAAATTTCTACATTTTTCGATATAAAAATGTCATAACAAAATAATAATAATAATATAACACTTGATTTATGTCTGTATTGCGAATAACTCGATCCAGAACTGACATTTGAAAGAAAAATTAACTGAATTATACTCTCCTGGTGTATAACTAGAGGCTTTATACAGATGTGTTATGTAATTTAGGAGGTGTGGCAGAGTGGTCTTGCCACTGAGCTGGTAATCCAATGGACCCGGGTTCTAATCCCAATATGTCAATGGAAAGATATTATTGGGATGGGATTTGTGCTGTACCTAGTATTAGTGCATTACCACAGCACACCGAAATGCCCACACAAATACCCTCCTTGTTCCCTGATTAAATAGCATTGTATGAATATTCCCATATTTAAAATATGCTACAGGGGGGCAATGCCTAGTGAGTTAATTGCTCAATAAGTGGCGTTCTGAGAGTGAGGGTCCGACTCTGGGGGATGAGACGGTGAAGCGCAGAGGCGGAGCAGCTTCAGAGATAGGGTTGCTTCAAGCCGTGGGTGCTTTGCATGTCTCACTACCTAAACTGGAACAAGACCTCACGGGCCTCACCGTGTTCAGTGGTGGAGTGTACAGGCTCTCAGCCTATGCCCGAGAGGGAGTAGTTGAAATATAGAAACAAAAAAAATAATAGATAAATAAAATAAGGAGAGGTTGACGTCTATGGCATGATACTTTAGCTGCGGGTGCTCATCTCCGTCACTACTGTAGGTAAGCTAAATAATGTTCCCATCTAACGTTGTTATCATATTAAGCAGCGATATTACAGTAATGAAGGACGATTAAATGTCTTTTGGAATTGACGGCGAAGTGAGGGAAGACGCTAAAACCAGTACGGTAATGTTGGAAACAAGTTAATCTTTATTTAAGGTGGGTCGAGTTCAAACAAACATAGTAGGCAGATGTAACTTTCTATATAAACTGTTGTGTTAGTGTTGTGGCACTCCTGTAGTGTGGTGGATACAAGCGGTACTACTGTGGCAAGGTAGCGTTGTGTGAAAGTGGCACTACGGAAACAGGGCACTGTATGATATTGTAGAGTTAGTGGCACTACGGAAACGGGATAGTGTATGAGATTGTAGAGTTAGTGACACTACTGTAGCAGGGGTAGTGTAGTGTGTAGTTTGTTAGTGGCACTACTGTAGCAGGGGTAGTGTAATGTAGTTAGTTAGTGGTACTATTGTAGCAGGTCGGTGTAGTGTGTAGTTTGTTAGTGGCACTACTGTAGGAGGATGAGTATAGTGTGGAGTTAGTTAGTGGCACTACTGTAGCAGGGATAATGTACTATGTAGTTAGTGGCAGGACTCTAGGTAAGGGAGGGGAGGGAGGGAGAGGCCGGGCAGGTGGTATAGGGTAGTGGTGGTGGTGTATGTGTGTTACCTGGTTGCGGGAGCCCCACGGAGGGCCCCAGCTCCGGCAGGGGGGGCGGGGCGTGAGCTGCTGGGGGGTGCGCCTGAGAGGGGTGGACAGCCTGTGGAGGAGGGGCGTGGTGCGCGTGGGCGGCGGGCGGCACGTGGCTGGCTGGGGGGGCCCCGCCTATGTGGACACCACCAGTGGAGGACGTTACTACTAGAGCTCTCTCTTTCACCACCACCGAGATTATTAAGGTACTGGGGCATAGGGCACGCCAGGAGCACGGCTAGCAGGGGAAGGGAGGGCTAGCGGGGGCAGGGTAGAGGAAGGCTGATGGGGCATGGGTAACAGGGAAGGGCTGGCATGGAGTGTTTTGGCAGGGTAGGGTTAATAACAGGGCAAGGGAAGGCTAATGGGGCAACTGGGACATTGCTGATTGGAGCCTTCACATTGCATTTCATCCGAAACATGAGATCGACGGATAGAAGCTAGGTGCAGGGGCCAATCGTGACAATCCCCAATCCTTACCGAGCTTATCCAAAGTCCTTACCATACTAATTGTGGATCTTGGATGACCCTGATGCGACACCAATAAGGATTTTGGAGGGCCTTGTTGGGTACCTAGTTTCTAATGCACATGATTAAAAAAAAATTGTATCTCGACTGTGAAGGTTCCTATTGAGAAGGGTTGGGAATCTATGGGTAACAAGGGCTGGCAAGGCAGGGAAGGAAAGGGTGGGAGTGGGGCAGGGCAGGGCAGGACAAGGCATGGTAGGGTAGGGCAGGGCAAGGCATGGTAGGGTAGGGCAGGGCAAGGCAGGATCGGGAAGGGCAAGGCAGGGAAGGGCAGGGCAGGAATAGTGGATTAAATTAGCGACGATAAAGGATCAAAGTCTAACATGGCAGAAGGGAAACAATGGGACAATACATACTCGGCAAAATCGGAGAGGGGTATTGGGCAAAGGGGCTTACAAGACAAAGGGGGCGAGGGTAGATCAATGCTGGAGTGAGGGTGAAGGGGTAAGACTGTGGAGTAGTGGATTATGAGTTGTATATAGGGTAGAGACTAGCAGGGAAAGAGAGGGACAACAAGGGCAAGGGCTAGAATGATGCAGAGTATGGCATGTGATTCAGAAGGTAAGAAGGGGATATAATCGGAATATTAGCAGTCGATTCGAAGGCCAAAGAGGGCTAGGAATTTTGCTGTACATGACGGGAATGTTGGTAGAAGCAAAACAAAACAAGGAAATGCTAGTGAAATGCTAAGCCTCAACAAAATAAACGCACAGCAAAGAGACAAGGTTGGGGGATTTAAAGGCGTATATGGGAATGCATTTAATGCAGTATATGAGAATGCATAACATGATGGAGTTTTCAGGAGTGCTACTTTGTAAATGGAAGAACAAATGAAATGCTGGTAGCATGTGGCTCAATAAAACAATAGCAACGAAATATGGTAAGCTGAGGAGATTTACAATTCGTTTATGAAAGTGCAGAGCAGCATGGAGTTCTCACAATGATATTTAGCAAAGGCTCGAAAAGGTCATGGAGAGATGTACTGATATTGGGCGATGATGGCCAGTACAAAGCTAGCTAGGGAATGTAGAGCAAATAGGGGCAGCGCCGACACTATAGTCTATTCGCTGTAAGTAGGCGAATAATAATTAACTCTATCCTCTTTAACTCAAAAAGGGCTAGAGCAAATTGGATGTAAATTTCCACATCTATTTCTTGACTGACTCTTCCCAAATGGTAGAAATATTAGCTCGATTACTTTAGTCGTTCTTGAGTTACAGAGGTTAGATGTCATGATTTCTCACCTACATACAGCGAATAGACTATAGTGTGTGACGAGAAGTGAACAAATATATGATTACAAGTAAGACTAAAAGCTTGACATGTATGTAAACATGTGTTTGTGTGTGCGCGCGCACTTGCTTACGTATTGGGGATAAAACAGAGAATTGTGTAGGATAAGGTTGGGCAATGTGAGACCAGCCTGGGTGGAAAAATGTTACAGATAAGAAGAGTGAGTAATCGAGCAAAGAACTTTAAGTGCAGCAAATTATATGAGAGTGGTCAAAAGGACACTAATGCAATAGCGGAAACAAATAACTGAAGCAAATAAGGTCGACTATGTAGCGAGCTGTGTGCAAGGACTAAAGACAAGGGGGTTGGTAAGGGAATGAGTAATTAAGTTAAAAAAGTGCTATACCGGACATATTGCTAACATAGATTTAGGTCATTTTCAAGGAGTATTTAGATCAAGTATCGACCTTAGATGTTTGACGTCTTACAAACTTTGAATCAGAGACTGCCAGACCAGAATCATCAAAACAAAGCCAAAACAAATATAAAACTTCACACTGTGAGTTCCCTTAAAGCATAATAAAGAGGGACAAAGTTGCTGCGTACGACGTCCAATTTTATGAGAGTTTTGCGGTGGAATACGTGAAGTACATAAGAAATGAATGGCTGGTAGTGTAGCCCGTCGGGTGACGGTCGCCGCGAGGAAGGGGTTAATGTGTATAATTTACAAGAGCGTATGACTTATCGAAGCAATTATTAATGGGTTTAGTTGGGAGAGAAGATCGATGCAAAATATAGGATTATGAAAATCAAAACTTGCAAAAGTGCAATATGAATGGAATGGGAGAGCATGCGAGTTAACAAATATGCAGACAACATAGCACACATTAAAGACAAAATTAGTAGAAAAGCAGTATATAAATTAGCATAACTGAGCAAATATAAAGTAAGGGAAACCCAGTTAGAATTCAAGGAGTGGGAAAATTCAAGTTAATAAGAAAAACCCGATTAAGGACAAGTTCCTAGAGCCTATAATATGAAAAGGGGAAAGTACCATTGTGACTAGGAAAACATATGTGAAAAGACAGGAAAATGTAGGGAAATTGAGTTCAGAATTGGGTAAAGTTTAGGCTAAAAGTTATGGCTTGGGGTGAAAAATGAAAGTTTGTGATATACAGTTGGGTTGGGTTTTAGGGAGAAAGATGGGATTCAAGGTTGAAGTTGAAGGAATAACATACTAGAATGGTGGTGTAATGGTTAGATTGTTTTAAAATCTGTGTGTGATAACCCAGGTTCGAATCCCGGTGGATCACATACTGTATATGCTTTCACTAATTTAATTGTAATTACATGTAGTACTAATTTAAGTACTCATTACAGTATATGACACTTTTTTGTATCCCTTTAAAAACAAATTAATCCACACAGATCGAATGACTTTTCACAAGCCTGTCTCGTTCATATTGTAATGAAGTGTTGAGGTATCACGGTCGGGAATGTGTAGACTAAATCCTTTAGAGGGATCGTCTGAAGGGGATGGGAGAGGATGGAAGGCCGTCTGCATTGGGAATATTGATTAGTATGATAGCAGAGGATTACTGGAAGGTAGGGGTATTAACTAGTAAGGGTGGAAGAGAAAGGGAATAGGAAGGGATGTTGATAAACGGGTACAAGTGGGTAGGAGAGAAGGTGGTAACTACAGGGTGTCAAATCGAGACCATTTTGTGTTTAGACTGGAATGAATATGAGAGAGAATGTTAGAAAATCAGTTTGAAATTGTATTGTTTTGGCTATTTTATCCCTTCCAAAAAATAATAAAAACTGTAAAGCATAATTTCAACTTTGTATATTTAGTAATAATGACGAAAAAACTGGGACTCGTATCTCCTTTGACAGCCTAATAGAGGGACATGACGTGTGTAAGAGGTAGGAATGCAAATCATACATAATCAAAATGGTAAAACATAAAATAAGATATAAGGGTAATTTCTATCATTACTTCAGCCGGTATCACATGACCGCTTTTTTCCTCAACATTCATCCCCAGCACTGGTCTGGCAGCTTATGAGATTAACTTTTAAAATATTTCGGTCGCCTAAATTCATCTATTCATCCGATACCAGTGCAAAATATTCCTGAATGTTGCCAGAAAAATGTTGACTATAAAAGCTCTCGTGTGATACCGGCTTTAGAGGTATTGGCTACAGTGGGTCCTAGCATGTAATTAGGGTTCTTGATGCGGTATACATTTATAGGTGTCAGAGAAAGGTATGAGGGATCATTAAGGGGGGTCACCTGTTTTTTTTCTCTCCTTTTCTCTATTTCTCTTACTTGTATCCATTCGGCCCCATTCAGCCTACTGTTTTAAGACGTTTATCCCCATCCAGGTGTCGGGTTTTTTCCTGGCGAAAGAAAGCGAGCCAGCATTGTATGGAGAAATCCCGCTTCGCCGGAAACATTTTTCGCAAATGTACAAATTTAGCCCGGTCAATTTTTTTTCTTAAATATGATGGCTCGCGGAATCGACAAGTGGATGGGTATAAACGTCCTAAAACAGTAGATGGAATGGGGCCAAATGGATACAACCCAGAGAGAGAGTGAGGGAGAAAGAGAGAGAACAAAAAACGAGGTGGATCCCCTTAAGTAGTGAAGATGTGTGGGGTGGATAAAGGATATGGAATGGTTATGGAAGGGGTGGCTACTTCCACGAGGATATTGATAACTATAGAATATATTGAATGGGAAGGGAGGTTTGTGGTGGGGGGGGGGGGGGAGGAGGAGGGGGGAAGGAGGATAGGGAGACGAGTCGGGTTAAGGATAAGGAGGGGACCTATACACTTATGAGGGAAATTTCAGGGTGTCAAACGGAAGCCAAGTTCAATCGTTTTAGTCGTTGTTATTGCATATTATGCAAAAAAAAAACAAAAAAAACAAAACAAAAAACTTATAGCTCAAATATCGTCTTTGGAAGTGATAACATGGCCAAAAATACGTTTTTATGTAAATTTTCTTGTAATCCCTCTCATATGCATTCAAGTTTAAACCCAAATTGCTCTGGTTTGACACCCTGTAGGCAATGGGTACTGGCAGGAGGGGTTATTGTAGCATACGTGGGATTATGATGTGAGGGAATTCAACGGAAAGGGTGACAGTCTTGAGCAAATTATTAAAAAGTAGGGATAGTACCTAAAGTTATGGGGATTATACAATTGCATAGGGGTTATTAATGAATGGATGGAGTTATGGAAGGGGGATTATATGGAAGGGAATACGGGGGATCATCTTTATAAGGTTAAGGGGGGTGACCTGTTTTTGTTCTGTCCTTTTCTATCTTTCTCTGGCTTGTATCCATTTGGCCCCATTCAGCCTACTGTTTTAAGACGTTTATCCCCATCCAAGTGTAATTTGTTTACTGGTGAGCGGTAGTGAGCCAGCATATTTTTTAGTTTTGTTTGACAGCAGGCTAAATTTGTACATTTTTCGATAGAAAAATGTCTCCGGCGAAGCCGGATTTCTTCATATAATACTGGCTCGCTATCGCTCGCCAGGAAGAAATCGACACCTATAAACGTCTTAAAATAGTTGGCTGAATGGGGCCGAATGGATACAAGCCAGAGAAAGAGAGAAAAGGACAGAAATAACAAAAAGCAGGTCACCCCCCTTAAGGAGGACGGGAAAGTACCTACGATCATGAGTGGATATATTGGGACATAGACTACAGTAGATCTGGACTGGACCCAAAAATGGAACTTTGTAGTAAGGGACCCAAAATCGGAGAACGAAACCCCAAGTTCGAACCTCGAAACCGCGAAAATGCGATATTTTCGCGGTTTCGAGGTTAGTTCTTCGATATTGGGTCCCTTACTACAAAGTTCCATTTTCGTGTCAAGTCCAGATCTACTGTAGTCTATGATTGGGTTAGTAATGAATGTATGGCGTTATTGAAGGGGGGTTTATAGTGGGGGAAATACGGGGGATTATTAAGGATGTGGCTGGTTAGGGGGGAACGGGAAAGTACCTACGATTATGGGGGAAGTTAAGAATATATTTATGGGGGGAGATTGGTGGGGGTTGTTGTTGAAGGGGGGGGGGGGGGGAGGGAAAGCCAACGCCATAAAAAGGGGGTTACAGGAACAAGACACAACCCAACAACAACACCGACAACAACAACAACAACAACAACCACAACATAGACAATCATCAGTTTCTCACCCTTAAAACTGCAATACACTCATTTTCACACACATACACACACACACACATCACTCACAGCTCTCTCTCTCTCTCTCTCTCTTAATCATGATACTTGTGTAATATTTGTACTTCTCTCAATGAAACAATCTAATCTCTCTCTCTCAGACACACATGATCATTAATGAGGTTATGAGGGTTAGGGGTGCACATAGGGGTGTTCAGTTAGGCTCAGAGTGCACGGTAGTTCCAATAAACCCATTTGGACATTATGGGTGTGTGAAAGTGGGGGTGGGTGGGGTGGGAAAGATGTGAACACCACCCAAAGTTACCTTTAAGGGGGGTGACCTGTTTTTGTTCTGTCCTTTTCTATCTTTCTCTGGCTTGTATCCATTCAGCCTACTGTTTTAAGACGTTTATCCCCATCCAGGTGTAATTTGTTTACTGGTGAGCGGTAGCGAGCCAGCATATTTTTTATTCTTGTTTGACAGCAGGCTAAATGTGTACATTTTTCGATAGAAAAATGTCTCCGGCGAAGCCGGATTTCTTCATATAATGCTGGCTCGCTATCGCTCGCCAGGAAGAAATCGACACCTAGATGGGGATAAACGTCTTAAAATAGTTGGCCGAATGGGGCCGAATGGATACAAGGCAGAGAAAGAGAGAAAAGGCAGGTCACCCCCCTTAATATACAAACCAAACACCTGAAATCATAATTACATGACAGGGAGAATACAAAAAAAAAATATATACAAAAAAACAAAAACATGTTAACCAATCTGAAAAATGAAAATCACACAACATATACAGAATATACTTTAATACAATATTATAAACCACAATTGCATTCTAGAGATGTGTATAGGACTGTATATAAAACCAATCTCTACCATGCACATGACTGGATGACAATGAAAACATAAATGATATAACGCACAGCAAGAAGTAGTATTAGTCAAGCAAATATCAATCATTTATCTGGCTTATTTATTTTTTAAGGCGTCTATATAAGTAACCAGAAGAAGATTATTATTATTATTATTATTATTGTATTAGTATGATGAGGGGAGGTTTTTAGTGTTTTCCCTAGACTTCCATTAAACTTAAAATTACACCCCCTTGAGCCCTTTTCAAGATAAATTTGTAAATTTTTCGGTAGAAAAATTTCCCGGCCGAAGGCCGGTTGCTCTAAAATTACAGGTTCACTATCGCTCGCCAGGATAAAATCGACACCTAAATGGCACGAAAGGTCTTAAAATTGAGATAAATGGGATGAAAGTTCTTAAAATCGTCAAAATAATGGGGCGAATGTGGTTAAAATCTCAAAAGCAATGGGGCTAAACATGAGGGAGAAAGGGGTCAAGAAATAAATCCCTCAAGTGGAGATCTCCCCTTAATATGAGGAGGAATAACATGTGGGTCTTGCTAACTGCGATAGTATGCATGTTATCCTCAATATTTTAACTATTGTGTATAACCTTAGTGGTTTTGTCATTGGCAACTACGATATGTTAGGTCATACGCTACAGTAGATCTGGACTGGACACGAAAATGGAACTTTGCGGCAGGGGACCCAAAATCGGAGAACGAACCCCGAAGTTCGAACCCCGAAACCGCGAAAATATCACATTTTCGAGTTTCGAGGTTCGAACTTGGGGGTTCGTTCTTTGATTGTGGGTCCCTTACTGCAAAGTTCCATATTCGTGTCCAGTCCAGACCTACTGTAGTCTATGGTTAGTTTAAGGGGAGATTTCCACTTGAGGGACTTTTTTCTTGGCCCCTTTCTCCCTCATGTTTAGCCCCATTGCTTTTGAGATTTTAAGACATTCGCCCCATTAGTTTGACGATTTTAAGAACCCTCGCCCCATTTAAGTCAATTTTAAGACCATTCGTGTCATTTAGGTGTCGATTTTTTCCTGGCGAGCGATAGCGAGCCTGTAATTTAAGGGGAACCGGCCTACGGCCGTGAAATTTTTCTACCGAAAAATGTACAAATTTATCTTGAAAGGGGGTCTAGGGGGAGTAATTTTAAGCTTGATGGAAGTCTAGGGAATCAACTAAAAACCTCCCCTTAATACTCGTAAAATACTCGAAAGGATGGACACAATTTAACTTAGCTTTAAATTAGTAAAATTGACAAAAAGTCAAGTCTAAAAACTATTAAGGTTATTTTATAGTACGCAAGTGGATAAAGATTTAATGGAGATACTGAAAACAACTGAAAATAACACATCTTGACTAATTCATTTGTTTTGTGTGCCATATTAATATTACATAGAAACATGAGTGAAAATATAAGTTACCTGATGAAGTGACGTGATTGGTGATTGGTGAAGTGAATTAGAGGTGATATGAAGAGTGATTACGTATATGATGAATGGTGAAGTAAGTTAGGTGATATGAAGAGTGATTACGTGTATGATGAATGGTGAAGTAAGTTAGGTGATATGAAGAGTGATTACGTATATGATGAATGGTGAAGTAAGTTAGGTGATATGAAGAGTGATTACGTGTATGATTAATGGTGATTGCTCAATTTAGAGGTGATGTGATTAGTGATTACGTGTATGGTACAAAGCATCGAGTTGAATGAGGAATCAAAAGCCAACAAATGCAGGATATATTTACAAATAAGCGATGAATATGGAAACCACATCGAGAAAAAAGCAACGGAATGGATGATATTTGGGAATTAGTGATGGGGGTGGAAATAAGTTTGGAAAAATAATTAAGTTAGAGAAAGTGAAGAGAATACTGGGAAAACAAGAGATAATGCTAGGTAAAATTGGGTTCTGGGTTAGCTATAAAATCAGGTAAGGGTTTCTTGGATAACTTCGACTGGTCCTAGAGGGCATCTGCCATCCTTCATTATTCTGTATGTCGACTATATACACGATGCAATATATATGGAACTGTCCACAACGGTACATAAAGAGTATTTTATACCATGTTTTGTTTAGTTCGAAAACGGCAATAACGGGTATTTTTGGTAACGCATAAACGAGTATTGCTAGTATTAACCAGTAGAAAGTTGATCTACTTCCATGTGTGTGTGTGTGTGTGTTTAGTATTATACAATGTACAATTAATACCATAGCTGTTTAAATATATATAAATTATATTTTTACTGAAACATTCTCAGGATAATATTTAGAAATGTTCTAGTTGTATAGCTTTATATTTTCTTATTATATAATGTGCAAATAAGACCATAGCTGTCTAAATATATATATATATATATATATATATATATATATATATATATATATATATATATATATATAACTTAAGTTTCGACGTTTATAATGTTGCAGGACTGTAAATGTAAAATGTTTGATCAGTGCCGTATATAAGCTAATTACAGATTTGTCAATGGAAATTACCGAACTATTATCAATTAAAAAGTTATTAAAATACGAACCTATACGTATTTAATGAGATGCATGATACAGTATGAGCATTATGTATACCTGTGTGTTATTGGATGTATATATATGTATACCTGTGTGTTATTGGATGTATATATATGTATACCTGTGTGTTATTGGATGTATATTTGCGTAAATATACCGATATATATAAATAAATATATCTATCTATCTATCTATCTATCTATCTATCTATCTATATATATATATATATATATATATATATATATATATATATATATATATACACGTGTATATAATATTAGTGCACAGAAGTATCGAATTATTCATTCGTTAAATAAATTCATATGTCCAATGTCACAATAAAAATGTATATATTAACATTTTTGTTTTAGCAGGTGAAAAGATGTGATGCTTTTTGGCTCATTGCAAAGCTCGGAAGTTCAAAGGTTAAAGGCCATATGTAATTATCACTGCTAGACTTTTGATATTTACCGACACATTAATTAATTCACGAGCCTATAATGGATGTATAACTACGCGCTATGTAATTAATATGTATACGTGTAATTAATATGTATACGTGTAATTAATATGTATACGTGTAATTAATATGTATACGTGTAATTAATATGTATAAGTAATTAATATGTATACGTGTAATTAATATGTATACGTTACATATTTGACCTTGCTGGACGAATATAATCATTTGATCGCGAATGTATAATTAATGGAACGTGTATATATATACGTGTAATTATATGTATTAATTAATATGTATACGTGGAATTAATCTGTATCGTGTATATTAATGGAACTATCTGGTATATTATTAAGTAGTATTTCATGATGTATATTTTAACTTACTTTTGTTTGAATTATAGTATGGTGGATATATATACTGTATATATATATACGTGTAATTAATATGTATACGTTAATGTATGAATAACGAACGTACCTTGCTGGACGAATATAATCATTTGATCGAGAATGTAATTTCATCTGGTATTTTAAGTACAGTATGTATAATACTTAATTTCATGTCATTGCGTATGTATGACTAAAGTACATTTACATATTCATGGATAATTATGTACTCAGATATGAAAATGTATGAATAACTACCGTATGTATAATGTATGGGATTACGTTTCAGTAATTTAGTATATATATTGCTCAGACGGTATTATATATGTATGACTATAAAATATATACCGTATAATTATACACATGGATAATTATGTACTCTTCGATGTGTAATGGTAGCGAGCTTTTCAAATACACAAGTGACTGAGCTTGCTTAATCAGGTGAAGTGATACAAATAATGAATATTTCAAACGACGGGCTACACACACCATATCATTATGTATTCTCACCGGTATACATTATAAGGTGAGGACTGGGAGTATACACGTGGCAGTCTAAATATGTATACTTTAAGGGGAGATATCCACTTGAGGGACTTTTTTCAAACGTCCCACACACCTCATGTATTCTCCCAGGTATACCATTGCTAAATTGAGATTTTAAGACCTTCGCCCTAGTAATTTGGATATTTTAAGACATTTAGCTCCATATCTGTCAATTTTAAGACCTTTCGTGCCGTTAAGGTGTCGATTTTTTCCTGGCGAGCGATAGCGAGCCTGTAATTTAAGAGCAACCGACCTCCGGCCGGGACATTTTCCTACCGAAAAAATGTACAAATTTATCTTGAAAGGGGGTCTAGGGGGTGTAATTTTAAGCTTGATGAAAAAGTAGGGAACAAACTAAATACCTCCTCTTAAACGTAAGGGTTGAAGTATCCAGGAATGTATTATTTAGGTGTATACTGTACATAGGGCTGAAGTATACATGGGAGCGTATCAATGCAAAATAATAATACTGGAGACATTACCGGCTACATCCAATTCTGATAGAGCAAATTTAATAAAGAGTATACATTTTCCGGTCATTGAGGATACCCAATTATGTATCCAATGGCGGAATGTCATCAATCTACTTACAATCACACATAGTTCAGTAGGACTATTTGATACAGAACAGACAGTCGAATCATTGTTTATGTACCGGTGTGATGTTTCTATGTACTATGGGCAATACAGACAAATATGGCTTTTATTAGAGTCTGGCCAAAATTATGTGATTTTAATTCAACTTAAAAAAACATTTCATAGTTGAAAGGATTAGTTTCTATCTCAATTACTAGTTAAAAGGATCAGTTTCCATCTCAATTAATCCCCTTCAACCGATGATGACTTTGATTCCACCTACCATCAGTCCATTGTGTACTAGCTTAGGAAGGACCTCTCGTTCGTACCAGGTTATTATTGATATGGGCTACCCAAACACGTAGTTAGGGGAACTATATTAAAGCCTCCCCTCATGTATACAACTGACTAATTTGAATTTGAATTTAAAATTTGACGTGCCTGTAACTATCAGTGTGTGTGTGTGTGTGTGTGTGTGTGTGTGTGTGTGTGTGTGTGTGTGTGTGTGTGTGTGTGTACTCACCTAATTGTGTGTGTTACTCAGTTACTCAGTTACTTGTTCGTCAAGGGGAATCCACGCAATGCCAGCTAAGCTCATTATTATCGCGCCTCCTTAACTGGGAATGTATTGCGTGAAATGCATGTTAAGTGTTTTATGTATTGTTGGAATGGCTGTGGATGTGTGTGTAGTCTGTATTTTAGCCAATTGGCGACATCGGAAACGAAGGCTTAGGGTGGATCTGTATGGTACAAATTCTCACTATAGACGGTACCGTCTCGCCCGTAGGCTAAGGTTGTCTTGAGCTTAGGTCCCCCAAATGATGCCCATCTCGCCTTGTACCATTTTTGCCAACCCAGATGGGACGTCACAACGTCGTCCCCTTATTCCAGGTACCTATTTACAGCTAGGTGAACTGAGGCTAACACATGAAAGGAGACAAGCCCAATTTGTCCCCGCCCGGCCGGGGATTGAACCCCCGACCCCTCGTGTGTGAGACGAGAGCTCTACCTACTAGGCTACGGGTGTGTGTGTGTGGGTGTGTGTGGGTGTGTGGGGGTGTGTGGGGGTGTGTGGGTGTGTGTGTGTGGTGTGTGTTTTGTGGGCATATATATATATAAATATATCTATATATATATATATATATATATATATATATATAGAGAGAGAGAGAGAGAGAGAGAGAGAGAGAGAGAGAGAGAGAGAGATATGGGGATTGGTACGAGTTCAATGTAGGAGTTAATCTGAATGTAATTTCACTATACTGTAAGTCCCGTTGCAATGCTAGTTATGGTGAAGATGTACAGTGTGTGAGGTGAGGGGGGGGGGGGGGGGGGGGGGGGTTATATGTGTGGTGGTGAAGGGGGTGGTAGTGGTGTATGTGGTGGTGGTGAAGGGGGTGGTAGTGGTGTATGTGGTGGTGGTGAAGGGAGTGGTAGGGGGTGTATGTGGTGGGGTGAAGGGGGCTGGTAGTGGTGTATGTGGTGGGGTGAAGGGGGCTGGTAGTGGTGTATGTGGTGGGGTGTAGGGGGTAGTAGGGGGTGTATGTGGTGGTGGCTGGTATGTGTATGTGGTGGTGAAGGGGCTGGTAGTGGTGTATGTGGTGGGGTGTAGGGGGTAGTAGGGGGTGTATGTGGTGGTGGAGGGAGTGGTAAGGGGTGTATGTGGTGGGGTGAAGGGGGCTGGTAGTGGTGTATGTGGTGGTGGTGGTGGTGTCGGGGGTAGTAGGGGGTGTATACATATGAGAGAGAACAAATCCATGGCAACGGGTATATACGTCACCACCCAGCCGGCAATACCGACACGCCCGCTACTTCATAACCAGAAAAAAATATAAATATTATAATTATACCATAAAATTTTAATACAATTATATAATAATTACAGTATTTCTGACACAAGCGTAACTTTACAAAACACATTAATGAATTAATTAATGTATGTTAGACACGCACATATTACGATTCTATAATTTTCATGTGTTCGCATTGTGTCCAAGCTTTTAGCCCACTATACCACGCCGTGGTATAGTGGGCTAAAAGCTTGGACACTCGTTCTGAATGTCAGAGGTTCGATCCCAGCTGGGTATATATATATATATATATATAATATATATATATATATATATATATATATTATATTATATATATATATATATAATATACATACATATACATACATACATACATACATACATACATACATTTATTTATTTATTTATATATAATATAGAATAGTGGTTTATGTTCTATCTTGCATGGCCTTGAAAATCAATGTAAAATTCCCTTGACATGAGTTATAGGTCTGCCATTTTATTCAAGGGAGCACCGACGCAAGATCAAAGTCAAGATGAAACTAAAAATACCTCGGCTTTCCAGATATATAATGTATGTTTTTTTTCTGTTTTATTATTATTATTATTATTATTATTATTATTATTATTATTATTATTATTATATTTTATGAATAGTTTTTATTAACCCCTTGAAGCTCTGACGCGTATTAGCAGTATATTTTGCCTATCATTAGACGCTTTTATGCAGCTTAGGAAGGCTCTGTGGGTATTAGAAGGGTAAAGACTATCTCAAGCAACCCTTTGACTTCCATATACCCTTTCTAATCTGAATAAAATCGTCTAATAATTACCAGAAAACAGAACAAAATATGAGTAGTGGATCTTGAAGGGGTTAATAATGGTGTGTTTTATGCTTGATGTCGGTCTAGGGAGGACACTAATACAATAATACAAATATACACATTGATGAGCAAGTAAATACACCCATTCCCATTTTAAGGGGGGTGACCTGTTATTGTTCTGTCCTTTTCTATCTTTCTCTGGCTTGTATCCATTTGGCCCCATTTAGCCTACTGTTTTAAGACGTTTATCCCCATCCAGGTGTCAATTTTTTACTGGTGAGCGGTAGCGAGCCAGCATATTTTTTATTTTTGTTTGACAGCAGGCTAAATTTGTAATTTTTCGATAGAAAAATGTCTCCGGCGAAGCCGGATTTCTTCATATAATGCTGGCTCGCTATCGCTCGCCAGGAAGAAATCCACACCTAGATGGGGATAAACGTCTTAAAATAGTTGGCTGAATGGGGCCGAATGGATACAAGCCAGAGAAAGACAGAAAAGGACAAAAATAAAAAATAAAACAGATCAGAAGGAAGATGGTTCACTTTTTGGGTAATTTTTGCATGTATTCATTACTTTTCTAGTTTCCTCCCTAGACCTCCGTCAAATTAAAAAAAAAAAAAAACATCCATTAGATCCCCCTTTTAGATTAATTTGTACATTTTTCGGTAGAATAATGTCCGGGCCGAAGGCCGGTTCTTCCAACATTACAGGCTCACTATCGTTCACCAGGGAAAAAATTGACACCTAAATAGCACGAAAGGCCCAAATATTGACGAAGAAATAGGGCGAAAGGTCTTAAAATCGACTAACTAATGGGGCAAACATCTTAACATCTGAAAACTAATGGGGCTAAGCATGAGGGAGAGAGTGGTCCAGAAAACCGGCCCACCCCCCCAGAAACAACTAGCACTTCATAGCTTGCAGGGGCTTATGAAGGGATTAGTAGCGGTAGGAAGGAATTATAGACCGTTCATTTTAAGGGGGGGATGGGCCGGTTTTCTGGACCACTTTCTCCCTCATGTTTAGCCCCATTAGTTTTCAGATGTTAAGGTGTTTGCCCTCCATTAGTTAGTCAATTATAAGACCTATCACCCCATTTGTTCGTCAATATTTAGATCTTTCGTGCTATTTAGGTGTCGATTTTTCCCCTGGCGAACGATACTGAGCCTGTAATGTTGGAAGAACCGGCCTTCGGCCGGGCCATTTTTCTACCTAAATATTTACAAATTAATCTAGAAGGGGGATCTAATGGATCTTTATTTTTTTTAATTTGATGGAGGTCTAGGGAGGAAACTAGAAAAATAATGAATACATGCAAAAATCGCCCCAAAAGTGAACCATCTCCCCTTTAGTAGGCCAGAAATTATGAATTTTAACCTCTGTAACTCAAAAAGGGCTAGAGCAAATTGGCTGTAATTCTTTAAATCTATTCCTTGACTGGCTCTTCCCAAATGGTAGAAATATTAGCTCGATTACTCTAGGCGATTACTCCTACGCAATGAACCAAGGAATTGGGGGGCAACACTGTATGAAACGATAGGCTACTCACTCACTCACTCACTCACTCACTCACTCAAGTCAGTATTTCTGGCCTCGTTATAATGCATAGACTATAGTATCCTTATTAAGGGGGATGGTTCACCTTTTGGTCGAATTTTTGCATTCCTATATTATTGTTTCTAGTTTCCTCCCTAGACCTCCATTAAACTTAAAATAACACCCCCTAGACCCCCTTTCAAGATAAATGTATACATTTTTTGGTTGAAACATTTCCCGGCCAAAGGCCGGTTTCTCTTAAAAATACAGGCTCGCTTTCGCTCGCCAGGAAAATATCAACACATTAAAGGCACGAAGGGTCTAAATATTGACAAAGATGGGGGTGAAAGGTCTGAAAATCGTCAAACTAATGGAACGAACGTCTTAAACTTTCGAAACTAATAGGGCTAAACGTGAGGGAGAAGGAGGTCCAGAAAAACGAACCATCCCCCCCGCCCCCCTCCCTAAAGGTTCCCATTCACATGAAATATAATAATTCATGCTGGATAGATTTTCAAACTGTTTTTCTCAAATAATGATGTATCTTGAACAAAATATAACGAAAAAGTTACTATTAAATACCGGTACTCCCATTACTATTAAATACTCCCATTTAGAATATCCCCTACATCATTAACGGTAATGCCTCATTAGTTACTGATAGGAATACCTTGAATATGTTTTTTTATAATATATATATATTCATATTTGTTTTCTCCAACCCACCAATGACTTTACAAATAAACCTAACTAGTGAAATCAATGAAAGTTACGAATACATGTGGTACTCTAAGGACTCGAACCCAGGACACTCACACCGAAATTCCATACACTAAGCATTACGCTATCAAGACCTGATTGGTGTTATACTTAACCCGTTCTGTACCGGTGCCGTCCTTTCAACTTTACCTGGCTACTGTTAGACGATTATATTCAGTTTAAAGTGGGCTTCGACCTATCTCACTTAAGGGGAGACTGCCCGTTTGTTTGGTCTATTAATTAATTTATTCATATATATATTTTTAGTTTCCTCCCTAGACCTCCATCAAGCTTAGAAAAAACACCCCTTAGACCCCCCTTCAAGATAAATTTGTACATTTTTCGGTAGAAAGATTTCCCGGCCGAAGGCCTGTTCCTCTTAAAATTGCAGGCTCGTTAACGCTCGCCAGGAAATAATCGATACCTAAATGGCACGAAAGGTCTTAAAATTGACAACGAAATGGAGGGCAAGGTGTTAAAATCGCCAAACTAATGGGCCGAACGTCTTATAATCTCAAAACTAGTGGGGCTAAACATTAGGGAGAAGGGGGTCAAGAAAAACGGTCTTCCTCCCCTTAACCTCTTCTGTACCGGTGCCGTCCTTTTACCTTTACCTGGCTACTGTTAGACGATTATATGCAGTTTCAAGGGAGCCTCAGCATTAAACGGGCTTCGAACTATCTCACTTAGGGATGCCCACCTCGCTTGTTTTCTCTTTCTCTCCCGCTTTCTTTGGCTTGTATCCATTCGGCCCCATTCAGCCTACTGTTTTAAGACGTTTACCCCCATCCAGGTGTCAATATTTTCCTGGCGAGCGCTAGCGAGTCAGCATATATATATTTTTGTTTTGACAGCAAGCTAAATTTGTAAATTTTTCGATTGAAACATTTCTCCGGCGAAGCCGGATTTCTCCATACAAAGCTGGCTCGCTATCGCTCGCCAGGAAGAAACCGACACCCGGATGGAGATAAACGTGTTAAAACAGTTGGTTGAATGGAACAGAATGGATACAAGCCAGGGAAAGAGAGAAAAGGAGAGAAAGATAAAAACAAACGGTGACCCCCTTTAACTCTTTTTACTACCACAGATCCTCTTTAAACTGCACTCAATCGTCTAAATATAGCTACATTAAATATAGCTACATTAAATATAGCTACATTAAAATCAACAAGACGTCTCCGGTACAGTAAAGGTTAAGGGGAGGTCACCGAATTTTTTCACCAACCAAATTTACTTCTAAACTCAATTAATGAAATCAACAAATACACGTGGCACTCCAAGGACTCGAACCTAGGATACTCACACCAAAATTCCGCACATTTATGCATTACGCTATCAAGACTATATATATCCGATATTATCTTCATTACTGAGCTAAAAAATACGTATTTGCGAAGAGTGTAGCGAGCCTGGTAAAGAGGGCGATATAGTCAACTTTTATAGTCAACATTCGATGATCAACATTTTCCTGGCAACATTTTTAGAATAGTTTACACTGGTAGCGGACATTTGACTGGTGATAGAAGAATTTAGGTGACCGAACTATTCTAAATATTGACCTCATAAGCTGCCAGACCAGTGTTGAGGATAAATATTGAGGGAAAAAGTGTTCGTGTGATACCGGCTTTAAGAGGGCGATACACAGATTCTGGGATGCCAATATCGGTAAACGTTTCCCAATTTCAGATAAACGTTCCAGTACAGTCAGCCAAATAAGTGATGTCCCCTCACCAAGTGTATTTGGATCCATTTTTCTTTTTATGTGGGTGAGGGAGACAAAAGGCAAAAGTACCTGTAGCGAGTGCCTCCCCCATAGTTAAAAGAGTGACAAGGCCAAAATCAAGGGACGTTCGAGCCAAAATGCCTGGACACACGGAGTTTGAAGCAATTTAAGTTATAGGAAGAGCGAAAGACTGATTCTGGGAGAGAGTTCCAGAGCTCAGCAGTTGAATAGAATAAAGACAGAATAACGTTTCACTCTTGGGTTGGAGAGTTGCACAGAGTAGGGTTGGGATTGTGTTGCAAGACGGGCACTACGTACATTACGTAGAGGAGGTGGTATACACTGGGAAAGCTCTGAGGAACACTGATTATTGTAGTAACGATAGAATAGTGAGAAAGATGCAACATTGCGGCGAAGAGAGAGAGAGAGAGAGATTGCAAAGAGTTGGTAAGTGGACGGGAGTTAATGATACGAAAGGCTTTCCTTTCTACTTTGTCTAGGAGTGCAGTGTGAGAGGATCCTCCCCACACTCCCCCCGGGGGGTGAGGGGAAAAAAGAATTTCGCTTAAAACCTATTCTGGCCCTCCCTTAGTATGCATGCCAAGTATGGGCTCTCCATCTTGAAAACTGAGGGAGTAGTAGTAGCGGATATTCGAGGACGGTTCTTCAATATATTCTGGCCAACATTAGACGATTTTACTCCGCTATGATTTGGTAACCCTGTAAGAACAGCGCGGTACAAAAAACATTCGCCTTCGTTTTGGACGCAGTCATACGTATCCTCCACTTATAGTTACACAGATTCCTAGACCACACAGACCTTACGATCTCCTGTAGGTGGTACGGCCTTAAGGAGGGTCACCTGATTGTGTTCTCTTCTTTCTCTCCCTCTCTCTTTGGCTTGTATCCATTCGGCCCCATTCAGCCTACTGTTTTTAAGACGCTTTACCCCATCCAGGTGTCTATTTCTTCCTGGTCAGCGATAGCGAGCCAGCAATATATGAAGAAATCCGGCTTCGCCGGAGACTTTTTTCTATCGAAAAATGTACAAATTTAGCCTGTTGCCATTTTGTTTTTTAGATATATGCTGGCTCGCTACCACTCGCCAGGAAGAAATCGGCACCTGGATGGGGATAAACAGAAACAAAACAGTAGGCTGAATGGGGCCGAATGGATACAAGCCAGCAGATAAAGAGAGAAAAGGAGAGAAAAAGCAGGTCACCCCCCTTAACCCCTTCTGTACCGGCGACGTTTTTTTAATTATATTTTAGCCATATTTAAATGATTATAATAGTATGCAGATTAAGAAGGATCTGTGGTAGTAAGACGGGTTAAGGGGAGATCTCCACTTGAGGGATTTTTTTCTTGACCCCTTTCTCCCTCATGTTTAGCCCCATTGCTTTTGATATTATAAAACGTTTGCCCCATTAGTTTAGCGATTTTAAGAACTGTCACCCCATATTAAGACCTTTCGTGCAATTCAGGTGTCGATTTTATCCTGGCGAGCGATAGCGAGCCTGTAATTTAAGAGGAACCGGCTTTCAGCCGGGACATTTTTCTACCGAAAAATGTACAAATTTATCTTGAAAGGGGGTCTAGGGGGGTGTAATTTTAAGATTGATGGAATTCTAGGGAACGAACTAAAAACCTCCCCTTAAGTGAGATAGTTCGAAGCCTGTTGATTGCTGGAGGCCCTTTTTAAACTTAATACAATCGTCTAATAGTAGCCAGAGTATAGTTAAAAAGACGTCGCGGTACAGAAGGGGTTAATCCTACTAGAGACATGGGCAGTATATAGTAGACGAATAGGACAGCAAAGTAGAAGGTTCTCTCCCCACCCTTCTACGGTTCTTTCAGCAAGAGAGAGAGAGTCAGAGAGTGAGTGAGTGAGAGAGAGAGAGAGGTAGAGATTAGAGAGTTAGAGTTAGAGAGAGAGAGAGAGAGAGAGAGAGTGCTTGTGTGATTGTTAGTACGGTACGCGTTTGTCATATAATGATATAAATGTCAAGTCCTTTGTGTGCATGTGTGATATATGGAGTTGTTTGTGTGTGTGTGTACGTGTGTGTTGTGTACGTGTATGTGTGTGTGTGTGTATCTGTTATAAGTGTGTGTGTGAATATGGTGTATGTGTGTGAATGTGTATGTGTGAGTGTGTGTATGCAAGTAGTGTGTGTGTGTGTGCATGTGGTGTATGTACTGTATGTGATGTGTGTGTGTGTCAGGGTAATGTGAAAGAGGGATATAGAGATAATGAAGATAAACAGAGGAGGAAGGGGCGGCCAAACAATTCATGGAGGGAGAGAAAAATACATAATGAAGATGGAGACCCAGAACACGTCAGAAAAACAACAACAACTACAACACCACCAACACCACCACCAACAACAATTACACCACCACCACCAACAACACCAACACCAACAACCACACCACCACCACCACCACCACCAACAACAACACTACCACCACCAACAACAAAACTACCACCACCAACAACAACAATACCACCTCCAACAACAACACTACCACCACCACCAACAACAACACTACCACCTCCAACAACGACACTACCACCACAACTAGCACTACCACCACCACCAACAGCAACACTTAACAACACCACCACCACCACCACCAACAACAGTGTAGGACCTGGGGCCATACTGCCTACGAGTCAAACCACAACTTGCAACAGTCACCACAATCATTATTACGGCGCCACAACTACCACCATCACTACTACTACTGTCACTTACCACCATCCCTGCCATCACTACTGTCACTACCACCATCACTACTGCTACCACCATCACTACTACTACTACTACTACCGTCACTTTTATCATCACTACCATCACTTGGGCTACTACTGTCACTACCACTATCAATTCTACCATCACTACTGCTACCACCATCACTACTACGACTACTACTACTACCGTCACTTTTTATGATCACAACTGCTACTACCATCACTACCATCACTACTATACTTGCAAATAGCGTACTCTCAAAAGAACAAGTTGACGATATGCAACACAAACTAGATAAATTGTCATGTTGGGCCCAAATTTGGCAAATGAGTTTCAATGCGGATAAATGTAAAGTACTACATATCGGATACCTAAATGAGAAAGCAAACTATTCGATGAATGGCACTCAGCTTAAGAATGTAAACAGAGAAACCGATCTGGGAGTAACAATATCGAGTAACCTAAAACCGAGTCAACAATGTTCAGAAGTTGTTAAGAAGGCAAACAAAATAATTGGCTTTATAGGCAGGTCATTTGAGCATAAATCCAAAGAAGTTATCCTAACCCTTTACAATTCCTTAGTCCGCCCTCTTCTGGAATACTGCGTTCAATCCAGGTGCCCTTATTACCAAAAAGATATAAACAAGCTAGAACGAGTTCAACGTAGAGTTACCAAAATGATACCTAGCCTAAAGAACAAACCATACGAAGAGCGTCTTAGAGAATTAAATCTATTTCCTTTAACCCAGCGCAGATTAAGAGGTGACTTAATTCAAGTGTTCAAAATCATCAAAGGCATCGACAATATGGACTGTAGTAAGCTACAGTCCATATTGTCGATGCCTTTGATGATTTTGAACACTTGAATTAAGTCACCTCTTAATCTGCGCTGGGTTAAATCTGGGTTAAATGGGTTAGGCTTGGTATCGACCAATCTAATTACACGCAGGGAAACGGTTGCAAAATTATTGGAAAATCTTTTAACTCACACGAATCTAAGAATTTCTTCTTCAATCGAGTTGTCAACTTGTGGAATGGGCTTCCCCGAAACGTTATAGACTGCATCACCGTTGATTCATTTAAACTCCGCCTAGACAAATATCTCGCATCAAACCCGCGACTGACTGCGTTTGTAAATGAATAACTTTATGTTATCCCCCCCTCAGTTACTAACCCATCTGTCCCCTACTAACTTCCTAATCCTGCCACGGACATTAGTTCCAGGGCAGTAGTTCCCTTTCCAATGTTCCCTTACCCACTCTAAACCACTGTTTGGACACTTGATCCTCAGTGTTTTGGAGGACAAGCAACCTAGTAGGGTCACTAGATCTGTTGTTGCTGGATTTCCTTTGTACTCCTTTGTACTATCACTAGGGCTACTACTGTCACTACCAGTATTAATTCTACCATCACTACCGCTACCACCATCACTACTACTACTACTACTACCGTCACTTTTTATGATCACAACTGCTACTACCATCACTACTACCACTAGGGCTACTACTGCCACTGCCACTATCAATTCTACCATCACTACTGCTACCACCATCACTACTACCGGTACTACTACTACTACTACCGTCACTTTCATCAACACTACAACTACCATCACCATCACTAGGGCTACTATTGTCACTACCACTATCAATTCTACCATCACTACTGCTACAACCACCATCAATACTACTACTACCGTCACTTTTATCAACACTACTACTACCACCACCATCACTACTATCACTAGTGCTACTACTGTTACTACCACTAGCAATTCTACCATCACCAATGCTACGACCATCACTACTACTACCACCGTCACTTTTATCATCACTACTGCTACTGCCATCACGTTTACTATCACTACTATTACTATCACTATTCCTACTAATAATATCAATACAATCACTATAACCTATGGGGAGATTGTAGGCACCAATCGAGCAGAGCAGTACCCGGGGGAGGCAACATAGGCATATGATAAGGAGTTGCTGGAACTCCTGTTGCATTCGACTGGCTTCCCTCACTGTTTCTATTTGTGGATCACCTACACAGAGAGTAATCCAGCTAACATCTTGGCTGTTTATCACTCTTTCAACCATGGTGAGGACACTTGTTACAGGCACCTTTGTCTTTTGTTTACTTAATGCATATACAAAAAAACCACTACCATCATTATATGCCATCATTATGCTTTCTATCAACATCAATATTATCACCGACACAACCACAACTACCACCATTATAACCACTACTTCCTCCACCAACCACCAAACCAACGGTATTACTCAGTTTAGGAAGGTTCTCAGGGAATCAGAGGGGTATAAACTATCTCGAATAACCCCTTGACTTCCAAACTTCCTAAGCTGTATAATATCGTCCAACTGTAGCCAGGTATATGCAGAAATGAGTCCTCAGATATTGAAGAGGATATAAACAAAGTTAATTAGTCAAGCAAAGTTTATCATTCGTCAGTGTGACTAATTTTGGTTCGTCACACAATCCAGACCAGTATAACATAACATAACATAACAAAACATTATTTTCCTTAAGGGGAGGTTTTTAGTTTGGTCCCTAGATATCCTTCAAGCTTAAGATTACACCCCCTTGAGCCCCTTTCAAGATAAATTTGTACATTTTTCGGTAGAAAAATGTCCCGGCTGAAAGCCGGTTCCTCTTAAATTACAGGCTCGCTATCGCTCGCCAGGGTAAAATCGACACCTAAATGGCACAAAAGGTTTTAAAATTGACAGAAATGGGTTGAAAGTTCTTAAAATAGTCAAAGTAATGGGGCAAACGTCTTAAAATTAGAAAAACAATGGGGCTAAACATGAGGTAGAAAGGAGTCAAAAAGAAAAAAATCCCTCAAGTGGACATCTCCCCTCTTAAGTTTCATTGTCTGGACTCTCTTCGCCCTCATGTTTAGCCCCCATACGTTTGGCGATTTCAAGACGACGCTTTCGCCTAATTTCTTCCTCAATGTTATAACACCCCTTTCCTGCTCTGCGGGTGTCAATTTCATCCTGGCGAGCGATACCGAGACTGTAATAAATGAGGATCAACACGAGATGTCCACTTGAGGGAATTTTTTTCTTGACTCCTTTCTACCTCATGTTTAGCCCCATTGTTTTTCTAATTTTAAGACGTTTGCCCCATTACTTTGACTATTTTAAGAACTTTCAACCCATTGCTGTCAATTTCATGACACTCTGAAGGTATAATCAACAACAGGTAATGCCGAAGAAGTTGGGTACGTATATTGGGGAGTTGGTGCTTACTTGATATATACACACCCCTCTTTACCTGTGTCTATCCTTATGGTATATAGAATGCCTGTTTACCCACTAGTAAGGGGAGACTTCCACTGGAGGGATAGTTTTTGTCTTGATTCCTTTCTCCCAAATGTTTAGCCCCGTTGGTTTTCTAATTTTAAGACGTTTGCCCCATTATTTTGACGATTTTAAGAACTTTCGACCCATTTCTGTCAATTTAAAAACCTGTCATGCCATTTAGGTGTCGATTTTATCCTGGCGAGCGATAGCGAGCCTGTAACTTAAGAGGAACCGGCTTTCAGCCGGGAAATTTTTCTACCGAAAAATGTACAAATTTATCTTGAAGAGGGTCAAGGGAGTGTAATTTTTAAGCTTGATGGAGGTATAGGGTACAAACTACATACCTCCCCTTTAACAGTATCTTAACCCCTTCAGCATTATGACGCCTTTTTCCCTTTGATTCTGGTTAAAATTGGACGATGTTATGCACTTTAAGGGGAGATTTCCACCTGGAGGATTTTTTTCTGGACCCCTTTCTCCCTCATGTTTAGCCCCGTTGCTTTTGATATTTTAAGACGTTCGCCCCATTAGTTTGACAATTTTAAGAACCCTCGCCCCATTTCAGTCAATTTTAAGACCATTCGTGCCATTTAGGTGTCGATTTTTTCCAGGCGAGCGATAGCGAGCCTGTAATTTAAGGGGAACCGGCCTATGGCCGGGACATTTTTCTACCGAAAAATGTACAAATTTATCTTGAAAGGGGTCTAGGGGGAGTAATTTTAAGCTTGATGGAGGTCTAGGGAATCAACTAAAAACCTCCCCTTAAGAAGGACCTATGTTACTAAGAGGGATTATTGAACTCGTATTTACCCATTGGAGTCGCATAGGTAGATTAAAAACTAAAGAAAATTGTCTAATGGTACCCAGAATATGATGAATATTACGTAATGGTAGTTAAGGGATTAAACTGTTATTTAATGTGGACATTTGGATTACCTTGATTATACCATTGTTTAACCTGTATATTTAATCCAGTCAGTCAGTCAGTTAGTCAGTCAGTAGCCAAACCCAAACTCCCATAAAAGGGTAGGGAGGATTAACAAGAAAAGGCTTGCTGATCCGTTAGCAGAGTAAATTCTGGAGGTGGAATTCCCAGTCCCAACCTCCAGGGACTATCTCCGTCACAAAAAGTGACTTGGGATGGGAGTCGCCACATCTCTACACCACTATATTAATATTATTATTAATAAATAAATAAATAAATATATATATATATATATATATATATATATATATATACGTATATAACAGTGGAGGTATCACATTTAGTCTATATGCATACAGCAAATTTCTTTATAGCCTATTGGCAAAGCCTACTACAACTACTACCATCGCAAACTACAACTACCACCATCTGCAGAGCTACCACCATCGCCTACCATCAAATACCACCATCGCCTGCAGTAGACCACCCGCACCAGCAACCACCATCCATCAACCTCAACAACAACAATCCTTCTACCAGTCAGGCTCACGCTAGCCTACCATCATATAAACGGTACCATCACTACTACCATCAATACTACCATCACCAAAATCACTATCACTACAACAACTACCACCATCACTATAACAACTACCAGCTAGGCTCTCGCTGGCCTACCACCATCACAACCACAATTTTCAACTATAACCATTATCACTTCCACCATGTTGGACATGGCTGACACTTGAATTACCGGAACCAAACTAACGAGGCAACAGAGACGATGGCCAATAAGAGCAGCCTCAACCATCTCCGTGGGTTCTTCACCCCCGCGCAGCTTCTTGCTCTGTATCGGGGCACAGTGCGCCCCTGTATTGAATATTGTTCGCACGTGTGGGAAGGCTCCAACCAAACCGCACTTCTCGAAAGAGTAGAGTCGAAAGCATTTCGCCTCATCAACTCACTTTCTCGTACTAGTTCCCTACAATCTCTTTCTACACGCTGCAATGTTGCATTTCTTTCACTCTTCTATCGCTATTACAACAATCAGTGTTCTTCAGAGCTCTATCAGTGCATACCCCCTCCCTTGTGGTGAGTGCGAGGCACCCGCCTTTCAACACAGTCCCACTCCTATTCTGTCCAGCTCTCCTACCCAAGAATTGTCAAATTTTCTGTCTTTCTTCAGATACTCAACAAGTGAACTCTGGAACTTGGGCGGGTGCCCAACCTTGAAAGGGGTTGAAATAGGGGAGCTATCCCCCCGCCAAAGGCGGCTTTCTAGGGCCTTTCCTACCTGTTGCTGAGAGGATTGGGTTCTAGTCATGTGGTGATGGGCTGGTCTATCAGAGTGAGAACTGAGCGATCTCTGCCATACCCATAGCTTACTCTGACTGTTCCTTTTACTTATATATTTTCTAGATCTCAAGTGACGGCGTCTCTTCCGTGGATTGACCTCCCAATCTACCAAGATTGGAAGCCAAAGCGTCACATTTTTCCTTTGCCCCTCAACATTTTCTTCATAATTGCTGAGGGGCACAGGGCCCTGGGTGGGGCTTTGGTTTCCCGGGCGTTTCCTCACCTTCCTCAGCTCCCCGCCATGAGTGGCTTCGGTCACCCAGGCTTTATTGTGGTCGGCAGGGAGGGTTCTGTGGGGGTGCTCGGTTATGGCCTTGGCCTTGCTCGGGGCCTTGGGGCTGTTCGGCCAGGCAGCTTTGGGAACAGCAACAACAACAACAACAACTCTCGACTTCAATCAATGTTTCCTTCATCCTGACTTAAACTGATTTAAACTTCGTGTGTCCAAGCATTTTGACCCCAACGTCCCTTGAATTTGGCTTTGTCACTCTTTTGGCATTGGGGGAGACACTCGTTACAGGCAACCTTCCTTGTTTCTCCATCATACACATAAAAAAAAAAGGTAAGCGTAGTGACCTGTTGAGCCAAGGAGTCGCCTACCACATCATAAATCCACCCACCATCACCCAGTCCACTTTACCACTCAACTATAATGCAACTACACTCTCTGCAACATGTCTTCATCGGGGTACTATCAAGTATAATGCAACTACACTCTCTGCAACATGTCTTCATCGGGGTACTATCAACTTGCAGACTACAGAGGTTTCATGTATTGGTCCACTTTGTTATATTTAAATATGAGATTTTGTGATCAAGAAACATCTATCTATCTAGCCTATCTATCTATCTATCTATCTATCTATCTATCCATCTATCTAGGGCTGTACTAATAACAGTATTGATAACACTTTAACTAACAGAATCCTGTTCCTGGTGTTTTCAAAATTATTGCAAGTTTCTCATTTTCCGATCTATCAAACATATACTATAGCGTATTCTGTTAATGCGTGATATATTCTATAATTATCCCGTCATGCACTATCAGAGTAGGCTACTTTTTTTCCTATGTGGATGAGGGAGACAAAAAGCAGAACTGCCTGTAACGAGCGCCTCCCCCAGTTGAAAGAGTGACAGGGCCTAAATCAAGGAACGTTCGAGCCAAAATGCCTGGACACACGGAGCTTGAAACAATATAAGTCATAGGATGAGGGGAAGATGGATTCAGAAACATACAGCGATTTTGAAAAAAACAAAAATCGTCTTTTGCATGTATGAATCTCATGCATGTGTATTCAACTGTATAAAATTCGGAAACAAAATCGAAATACTGGCTAATATAAAAAGTAAATCTATTATTATGTTGCGTAATTCGTCTTATACTCATAATTATTCATAGACGTTTATTTGGGTTGCAACTTTACTTTTGTTAACCCCTTCTTTACCGGCGCCGTATTTTGTCTTTGATTTCAGATATATTTAGACGATTTTATGAAGCTTTAGAAGGATATATGGTGGCTAAAAGGATTAATTGAGATAGTCTGCCTGGTAGACGTCCTTCCTAAGCTTCACAAAATCGTCTAAATGTAGTTAAAATAGAATATAAAAGGCGTTACAGGTACACAAGGGGTTAAAACAAATGGTACACACAGCCTACTGCTTGGTATAGAAAGGTATGTATGTATGTATGTATGTATGTATGTATGTATGTATGTGTGTGTGTGTGTGTGTGTGTGTGTGTGTGTGTGTGTGTGTGTGTGTGTGTGTGTGTGTGTGTGTATGTATGTACTCAGGCCCATTCCCCATTTTACCTTTTTTTCTGGGGGTGGCCAACTCGAGACAGAGCCCGAATAGGGACAACACAATACAACAGAAAACAATGAACACACAAAAACAAAACACAAATTCCCACACACCTAGGTCACCCAGGAGAAGACCCAGAGACCAGGGATCACCAAGGTCCCTCCAGCACTCCCCGGACCCCCGACCACCTTTTTCAATTTCTACCAGATAACCCTATACGACAACTTCAAAGCTCCTGTTATAGTCAGTTCATTCTAGGTTGGCCAGAAATCGTAACCTATAACCTCTATAACTCAAAAAGGGCTAGAGCAAATGAGCTGTCAATGTTCACACCTATTCCCTAGCCAAGTCTTCCCAATTGGTAGAAAAATTAGCTCGATTACTCTAGTCCTTTTAGAGGTTAAGATTTCTGCCCCACCTAGAATGAACAGACTATAGTCAATATGAGGAAGGTATGCTGTGACTGACGATATTGATACCGGTACCGGGTATATATATTTATAATAAATCATCAACAAGCGTCATAATCCTCAAGGGGCCTAGCGCAGAATCCTACCCCCCCCCCCCCCCCTTCCACCAATAGCTAGAGCCATCACAATTTGGCATTACTATAATAATTAACCCTTTCAAGATCTGATTACGCATTTCTTTTCTGTTTTCCAGCTATTATTAGAGGATTTTATTCAGATTAGGAAGGATATATGCAAGTCAGAGGGTTGATTGGGATAGTCTTCACCCTTATATATGCAAGTCAGAGGGTTGATTGGGATAGTCTTCACCCTTATATATGCAAGTCAGAGGGTTGATTGGGATAGTCTTCACCCTTATATATGCAAGTCAGAGGGTTGATTGGGATAGTCTTCACCCTTATATATGCAAGTCAGAGGGTTGATTGGGATAGTCTTCACCCTTATATATGCAAGTCAGAGGGTTGACTGGGATAGTCTTCACTCTTATATATGCAAGTCAGAGGGTTGATTGGGATAGTCTTCACCCTTATATATGCAAGTCAGAGGGTTGATTGGGATAGTCTTCACCCTTATATATGCAAGTCAGAGGGTTGAGTGGGATAGTCTTCACCCTTATATATGCAAGTCAGAGGGTTGATTGGGATAGTCTGCACCCTTTTCATTTCCACAGATCCTTAGTAAACTGCATACAATCGTCTTATGATAGCTAGAATAAACTGCCAAATCGCGTCACGATCTTCAAAGAATTAAGTTATCATATATTTTACCTCCACACCTTACCTAATCTTATCGTTAACTTAATATCCCAATAAGTCTGATATTAAGGGCGGATGGGCTTATTTATTTCCTCATATATATACAGTATATATATATATATATATATATATATATATATATATATATATATATATATATATATATATATATACTGTATATATACATACCGGTATATATATATATATATATATATATATATATATATATATATATTATATACCGGTATATATATACTGTATATATACATACCGGTATATATATATATATATATATATATAAATTAGGGTGTCCCGTTTTCAGGGATAAATTATTTTTTGACTGCTCCCTGGTCTCATGTGGTGCCTATGGTTGAAAAACAGAGGTGTGTAAAGCGGCAGGGCTGAACAAGTGTTTTTTGACTACACAAGCCACTTACAGTTGATTTTTTTTTTTTTTTTTTTTCTTGGCTTCATTTGGGTCTAGATTATACAAGAAAATTAGGGAGCAAGTGTATATGTAATGTATAATGAGTCTGTGACAAGGACAAAGTTACGCGTTTGACGAAAAATCTCAAAATCTTAAAATGTAATGCAGCCTCCTACAGTAGTATTCAAATATACTTATGAAGCCTATACAAACTTGCATATGCAAAAATCCAGAGTATCTACGTGGTCAGCTGCTCTAACAGGGAGTATTCAGACTAGATTATCACTTAGTACTTATTTATGGGACACCCAGCAGAAATATTTTAAATACATTTAACTGCTATTCCAAACCACCCAGGAGGCTGAAGTCAAGGTTCATTACACTTTTTGTTATGTGGAGGGTTCCCCAGTAGGCATATTTATACCACAATCCTAGAGTAAGTTAGGTGGTTTTCTTCCTCTTAGCTCCAGTCTTGGATCCTTTGGGCCGTCCACCCTTTCGTTTCTGCTCCATGGCCAGGAATAAATCCTGTCGGAGTTCCTCATCTTGACTCCCAGCAATAAAATCCTGAACCAGCTTGACATTCCTTTCTGCTGCATCATTTACAACAGGTAAGCTGGTGACAAATGCATTGAAGTATTTGAAAGGAGTCATCAGGTTCCACAAGTTGGTGGGCAGAAGCAGCCACTCCATCTTTTCTTTATCAAAGTTCAGTATGTTGAAGATCAATCTTGAACTTGTTTTCACAAAGTTGGAGAGACTGGGCCGGTCTCCTTCAATTTCAATTATGTCAGATATTTTAATCTTTTCATATTTTGTACCCACATCAGTGTTAGGATCAATGTCCAAGATCTTGTCGGCAATGTCCCTCTTCTCACCATCTGGTACTCCAGCATCCAGTGGGCTAAATGGTATCAGAGTTGGGTGAAGATACCAGGGATGGTTTGCCATACTGGTCAAGCACTTCTTGGCTATGTCAGGCCTGAAGGTTTTGTATCTCTTCATATCCCAGATGGCCTCCAGGTCCAGTCTTGGGGAGCAAGCAGTGAGGGAGGAAGTCAGGAACCATTTAGCATAATAAAGAGCAATGAACTCTGACATAGCATCAACTTCTTGGTGGCTGCAGTTGATAGAATAGTTGTCAGTTGGCTGAGACTTTTCAGCTTCAGATAGTAGATTGCCTGTGCCATTAATCTTGCATGATGCACTGGGCCAGGCTGCCTAATCTTCAGCTCAACATCATCAGGAGATAAGTAAAACTTGACAAGCTCTGCAAGCTCAATGTAGTCCCCTCTGGGTAGCTGATCTTCCGCCAAAAGTTTTGAAACAAGATCCAGAGCTTCTTTAGCAGCTTTGTCAAGCTTGTCATTCTGTCCATATTGAAATTTGCAGAGTTTTGACTGGTCAAACTCAATGTTAGGAAACTCGCTCAACAGCGTCTTGAACAGGGGATGATCTGGGCCAGAGGTTGGTCTGAAAATCTTTGATACATTCTTGATATGACATTCATAGATGTGATGTCTACATGCCAGGTGCAACACAGGTCCCTCAAGGTATTCATTGAGTCTAGTACACACTCCTTTTTCCTTTCCTGTGTTTGATGCTGTTGTATCAAATACTAATCCTTTGATTTCATTCTTCATCCATAAGATTCCAAAACTTCTATTATCTTCTCAGTCTGACATTCTCCAGTGGAATTTATACAGGGTGGTATTCCCAGCAAAGTATCTTCTCCTTCACAATTTACACTTACAGCTAAGCGGTCCCTAAGCGGTCCCTTGTTAGTTTCTTGCCTGTTGTGTACTCTTTTACTATCTTTCCATCAAAGTGAAGTATCATGATTGACCCTTGCTTACTTTTGACCGATTCTCTAACACCCTCTGCAGTTTCTTTGACAACTTTCTTGCCAATTCTGTGCACATTTGATTTGGACATTCCTTTACCAGAAATACCAGTTGTACCAGCGACCTGACTAAGAATTTCAGATTGTGCTCTCACACTTACATGTTTCATTTTTGAGAGTAGCACAGTCTCTTGAACAACAGCACCCTTGGATGTTGATGGCTTACTCCTTACTCCTCCCCCCCCCCCCACTGTGACCAGCCAATAGGAATCCAGCCCCCCCCCCCCCTAGCTGTGACCAGCCTTTCTCCTCATCCCCTGGGGCCCTCAGCCCCTCGTTCCCCCCCCCCCCCTTCTCAATATCCCCTCCTATACTTGCTCAACATTATTTACTGGCAACACCAACACCAACCTACTCCTCCCACAAATTAAAGTAAGCAATGTATCTAATATTTTATGCTAGGTGTCCCATAAATAAGTACTAAGTGATAATCTAGTCTGAATACTCCCTGTCAGAGCAGCTGACCACGTAGATACTCTGGATTTTTGCATATGCAAGTTTGTATAGGCTTCATATGTACATTTGAATACTACTGTAGGAGGCTGCATTACATTTTAAGATTTTGAGATTTTTCGTCAAACGCGTAACTTTATCCTTGTCACAGACTCATTATACATTACATATACACTTGCTCCCTAATTTTCTTGTATAATCTAGACCCAAATGAAGCCAAGAAAACCAACATAATGTATATATGTTTAAATTTGACACTACACAAGCACTGCAAAAATGGCCAATTTTGACCAAAAAAACAATTTGTTTTCAACTGTAAGTGGCTTGTGTAGTCAGAAAAACACTTGTTTAGCCCTGCCGCTTTACACACCTCTTTTGTCAACCATAGGCACCACATGAGACCAGGGAGCAGTCAAAAAATAATTTATTCCTGAAAACGGGACACCCTAATATACTGTATATACTGTATATAGGCTATACCTTACCTAGTGATACCTTGTGATGTGTTCGCCACACTTCTAGCGGCACCGAGGATCGCGCCGCCCCTCGTTCTGGGTGGTGATTTGGTGCAGCAGACTGTTTGAAGCGACAGCTCGCTCCCTTGCGAAGATGGGCTAGTCTGGCACTTTTTGCAGTTCGACATCAAGGGCTCTCTTGAAGTTGTCTAACGAGACATCCCTCATGTCTCTTACTCGCTGTGGGAGTTTGTTGAAGAGACGTGGGCCTCTGTGTGATAACCAGCCCTCTCGCAGAGAGCCAATAGCACCCCAGTTATTCATCCGGGGGATATCGCATTTCTTCTATCACCGAATTCGGATTTAAGTCTTGATCAAAGTGTAATTGCTTGTAATTTCACATTGTAAAGGAAGTATAAGAAATAAAGAAGATATTATAATCTTTACCGATACTCTTCACCCCCCCCCCCCCACCCCCTCCCCCTTCCCAGACTTCCTAAAACAAAAAATATCGATTTTAAACAAAAATACTAATACTAATAATAATAATCCCACCCAGACCTCCACGTGCATGACTGTGTTATATATGTACGTCATGTACAGTCGGCCTAATAAGTCAAGTCTCGGCACCAAGTATGTTTTGATCCATAATTGGTATCAACAATATATATAACTTGATTTATTCGTTTCGAGTGAGATCTATAACCATGTTCCTACACTTATCCACCTTCACTTTTTGTCAATTTTTTTATTTATTTATTATTTTTCTAGTTTCCTCGCTAGACCTCCATCAAGCTTAAAATGAAGCCCTCTAGACCCCCTTTCAAGATAAATTTGTACATTTTTCGGTAGAAAAATATCCTGGCCGAAGGCTGATTCCTCTTAAATTACAGGCTCGCTATCGTTCGCCAGGAAAAAAATCGAGACCTAATTGGCAGGAAAGGTCTTAAAATTGACAGAAATGGGGCGAACGTTTATAAAATCGGCAAACTAATGGGTCTAAATATGAGGGAGAAGGTGGTTTAGAAAAGCGCCATGTTTTTTAACCCGTTGAGTACCAGCGACGTGTGTTATATTTTAGTCTAGCTATATTTAAACGATATTATGCAGCTTAGGAAGGACATGTGTGGAAGTTAAAAGGATTGGATTATTGCTAGAGGGCCTTTCCAAGCCGTATAAAATCGTCTAACAGTTGCCAGAATATAATGAAGAGGACTAATTGCCGACTTGCGAGTTTCGTTCTATAAGGAAGTTGGAGCTGTAGACAACGATATTTAACAGAATGTACAGCTAAAATACGGTCGTAGTACATTTATAAATACATAAAACCCAATTCAACACGCCATTTATCCATCACAAACGTACATTATTTTTGCATTTCTGTTTAATATCGATGTTCACGGCTCTAACTTCCTTATAGCCTGAAACTCGCAAGTGGCTAATAACTCATGGACGATATTGATATCATTTGTTAAGCTATTACTGTCCACTTCGTAAATTCCATGTTAATAATATCTTTAAGGTGAGATTTTTTAGTTTGGTCCCTAGATATCCAGCAAGCTTAAGGTTACACCCCCTTGAGCCCCTTTCAAGATAAATTTGTACATTTTTCGGTAGAAAAATGTCTCGGCTGAAAGCCGGTTCCTCTTAAATTACAGGCTCGCTATCGCTCGCCAGGATAAAATCGACACCTAAATGGAACGAAAGGTCTTAAAATTGACAGAAATGGGTCGAAGGTTCTTAAAATCGTCAAAATAATGGGGCGAACGTCTTAAAATTAGAAAAGCAATGGAGCTAAACATGAGGGAGAAAGGAGTCAAGAAAAAAAAATCTCAAGTGGAAATCTCCCCTTAATGCAACATTTCTTCTGTCACCGAATTCGGATTTAAGTCTTGATCAAAGTGTAATTGCTTGTAATTTCACATTGTAAAGGAAGTATAAGAAATAAAGAAGATATTATAATCTTTACCGATACTCTTCACCCCCCCACCCCCCACCCCCTCCCCTTCCCAGACTTGCTAAAACAAAAAATATCGATTTTAAACAAAAATAATAATAATAATAATCCCACCCAGACCTCCACGTGCATGACTGTGTTATATATGTACGTCATGTACAGTCGGCCTAATAAGTCATGTCTTGGCACCAAGTATGTTTTGATCCATAATTGGTATCAACCATATATATAACTTGATTTATTCGTTTCGAGTGAGATCTATAACCATGTTCCTACACTTATCCACCCTATTCAACATCTGACAGACATTGATACAGCACTGACCGAGCTAAACGTAATGGCAGCTGGGACATGACTTATTAGCGCGTCATGTACAGTTGCCCAAATAAGTTATGTTCATCGTCGTGATTTTATACAAGGTCTATATGTATGAGAGTAAAGTCATTCGAATTAATTGCGAAATAAATTGGTAAAAAATTTCCGGCCGAAGGCCGATTCATCCAAAATTGCAGGCTCTCTTTCGCTCGCAAGGAAATAATCGACACCTAAATGGCATGAAAGGTCTTGATATTGATAAAGAAATGGGACGAAAGGACTTATAATCGACAAACTAATGGGGCGAACGTCTTAAAATTTCAAAACTAATGAGGCTAAACATGAGGGAGAAGGGAGACCAGAACAAATCAACCGTACCCCCTTGTTTTATATATATATATATATATATATATATATATATATATATATATATATATATATATATAAAATTATATCAGTAATAATGAATTATTGTTAATATATGCATTAAATAACTATTATATTATATACCGAACAAGGGCAATCAAGGCTAATATCCTTACATTGCTGAAGCACACACACCAACACAACACATACACACAACACACCAACACAACACATACACACAACACACCAACACAACACATACACACAACACACCAACACACACACCAACACAACACATACACACAACACACCAACACACACACCAACACAACACATACACACAACACACCAACACAACACATACACACAACACACCAACACAACACATACACACAACACACCAACACACACACCAACACAACACATACACACAACACACCAACACAACACATACACACACACCAACACAACACATACACACACACCAACACAACACATACACACAACACACCAACACACACACCAACACAACACATACACACAACACACCAACACAACACATACACACACACCAACACAACACATACACACACACCAACACAACACACCAACACACACACCAACACAACACATACACACACACCAACACAACACACCAACACAACACACCAACACAACACACCAACACAACACATACACACACACCAACACAACACACCAACACAACACACCAACACAACACATACACACACACCAACACAACACATACACACACACCAACACAACACACCAACACACACACCAACACAACACATACACACACACCAACACAACACACCAACACAACACATACACACACACACCAACACAACACATACACACACACGAACACAACACACCAACACAACACACCAACACAACACATACACACACACCAACACAACACACCAACACAACACACCAACACAACACATACACACACACCAACATAACACATACACACACACCAACACAACACATACACACACACACACACAACACACCAACACAACACACCAACACAACACAACACATACACACACACCAACACAACACATACACACACACCAACACAACACATACACACACACCAACACAACACATACACACACACCAACACAACACATACACACACACCAACACAACACATACACACACACCAACACAACACATACACACACACCAACACAACACATACACACACACCAACACAACACATACACACACACCAACACAACACATACACACACACCAACACAACACATACACACACACACACCAACACAACACATACACACACACCAACACAACACATACACAAACACACACACCAACACAACACATACACACACACCAACACAACACATACACACACCAACACAACACATACACACAACACAACACATACACACACACCAACACAACACATACACCAACACAACACACCAACACAACACATACACACACACACCAACACAACACATACACACACACCAACACAACACATACACACACACCAACACAACACACCAACACAACACATACACACACACACCAACACAACACATACACACACACCAACACAACACATACACACACACACCAACACAACACATACATACACACCAACACAACACATACACACACACCAACACAACTCATACACACACACACCAACACAACACATACACACACACCAACACAACACATACACACACACACCAACACAACACATACACACAACACCAACACAACACATACACACACACACCAACACAACATATACACACACACCAACACAACACATACACACACACACCAACACAACACATACACACACACACCAACACAACACATACACACACACACCAACACAACACATACACACACACCAACACAACACATACACACACACCAACACAACACATACACACACACCAACACAACACATACACACACACACCAACACAACACATACACACCAACACAACACATACACAACACATACACACACACACCAACACAACACATACACACACACACCAACACAACACATACACACACACAACACATACACACACACACCAACACAACACATACACACCAACACAACACATACACACACACCAACACACCACATACACACCAACACAACACATACACACACACACACCAATGCAACATACATACACGTTGTCTTACACACTCTCTCTCTCACACACGCACACACACACACACACCAACAACACAACACAACACAACACAACACACACACACACACACACACACACACACACCAACAACAACAGAACACATACACACACAAACAACAATGCAACACACGTACACGTTGTCTTACACTCTCTCTCTCTCACACACACACACACACACACACACACACACACAACACATACACACACACAACAATGCAACATACAGACACGTTGTCTTAAACTCTCTCTCTTTCTCTCACACACACACACACACAACGATGCAACACACATACACGTTGTCTTACACACACTCTCTCTCTCTCACACACACACCAACAACACAACACAACACACACACACACACACACAACAACAACAACAACACACACACACACACACACACACACCAACAACAACACAACACAACACACACACACAACAATGCAACATACAGACACGTTGTCTTACACTCTCTCTCTCTCTCTCTCTCACACACACACACACACACACACACCAACAACAACACAACACACCACAACACACACACACACACACACACACACACACACACACACAGCAACAACACACACACTTCTGTTTATCACACACACCATATAATCACTTGTAAACGAAGTAACTGATACGATATATTGAACATGAACACCCAGATTATATATTGAACATGAACACCCAGATTATATATTGAACATGAACACCCAGATTATATATTGAACATGAACACCCAGATTATATATTGAACATGAACACCCAGATTATATATTGAACATGAACACCCAGATTATATATTGAACATGAACACCCAGATTATATATTGAACATGAACACCCAGATTATATATTGAACATGAACACCCAGATTATATATTGAACATGAACACCCAGATTATATATTGAACATGAACACCCAGATTATATATTGAACATGAACACCCAGATTATATATTGAACATGAACACCCAGATTATATATTGAACATGAACACCCAGATTATATATTGAACATGAACACCCAGATTATATATTGAACATGAACACCCAGATTATATATTGAACATGAACACCCAGATTATATATTGAACATGAACACCCAGATTATATATTGAACATGAACACCCAGATTATATATTGAACATGAACACCCAGATTATATATTGAACATGAACACCCAGATTATATATTGAACATGAACACCCAGATTATATATTGACATGAACACCCAGATTATATATTGAACATGAACACCCAGATTATATATTGAACATGAACACCCAGATTATATATTGAACATGAACACCCAGATTATATATTGAACATGAACACCCAGATTATATATTGAACATGAACACCCAGATTATATATTGAACATGAACACCCAGATTATATATTGAACATGAACACCCAGATTATATATTGAACATGAACACCCAGATTATATATTGAACATGAACACCCAGATTATATATTGAACATGAACACCCAGATTATATATTGAACATGAACACCCAGATTATATATTGAACATGAACACCCAGATTATATAATTATTTAGTAATATTTATTTGGCATTGGGGTTTACCGGGGAGATTTCCACCTGAGGGATTTTGTTCTTGACCCCTTGCCTCCTTATGTTTAGCCCCATTGGTTTTGGCATTTTAAGACGTTTGCCCCATTAGTTTGGCGATTTTGATAACTTTCGCCCCATTTCTGTCAATTTTAAGACCTTTCGTGCCATTTAGGTTTCGATTTTTTCCTGGCGAGCGATAGCGAGCCTGTAGTTTAAGAGGAACCGGCCTTTGGCCGGGAAATTTTTCTACCGAAAAATGTACAAATTTATCTTGAAAGGGGGTCTAGGGGGTGTAATTTTAAGCTTGATGTAGGTCTAGGGAACGAACTGAAAACCTCCCCTTAAATTAGGAAATTTGTCAGTAAATGGGAATCACACGAGAGGTTTCATCGTCCATTGTTGAAGGAAAACGAGACAAATAACTAAACTAAAGCACTGTTATTTATGTTGCCACTTTATCATTTATATAAAAAAATATCATTTGAACTATAAGCCATAATTACATATAATTAACTTAACATAGCAATGTGTGTTTGGCCATTTATCACTGCCAAAGACATAATTTGAACTACGACCCATAATAATATATTTCCATATACAATAATAAAGTCTTTGAAGACTTAAGGGGAGGTTTTGAGTTTGTTCCCTAGACTTCAATCAAGCTAAAAATTACACTCCCTTGACCCTCTTTCAAGATAAATTTGTACATTTCTCGGTAGAAAAATTTCCCGGCCGAAGGCCGGTTCCATTTAAATTACAGGCTCGCTATCGCTCGCCAGGAAAAAAATGACACCTAAATGGCACAAAAGGTCTTAACATTTACAGAAATGGGGTGAAGCTTCTTAAAATCGCCAAATTAAAGAGGCAAACGTCTTAAAATTTAAAAAACAATGAGGCTAAACATGAGGGAGAAAGGGATCCAGACAAAAATCCCTCAAGTGGATATCTCCCCTTAAGGGGAGATCCTTCACTTTTTGTCAATTTTGTTATTTATTTATTATTTTTCTAGTTTCCTCGCTAGACCTCCATCAAGCTTAAAATGAAGCCCCCTAGACCCCCTTTCAAGATAAATTTGTACATTTTTCGGTAGAAAAATGTCCTGGCCGAAGGCCTATTCTTCTTAAATTACAGGCTCGCTATCGCTCGCCAGGAAAAAATTGAGACCTAATTGACAGGAAGGTCTTAACATTGACAGAAATGGGGCGAAAGTTCATACAATCCCCAAACTAATGGGTCTAAAGATGAGGGAGAAGGTGGTCTAGAAAAACGACTCGTCTCCCCTTAAATGAATACGCAAAGGAACAGCAGAACATTCATTTTAAATACCATTGTTCTTGACCATTTGATCACTTCCACAGACAAAACATAACTTGGACTACAAACCATAATTTTTACCTTTACATAATATAAAATAATGTATGTATGTATGTATGTATGTGTGTATGTATGTATGTATGTGTGTATGTATGTATGTATGTATGTATGTATGTATGTGTGTATGTATGTATGTATGTATGTTTGTATGTATGTATGTATGTATGTATGTGTGTATGTATGTATGTATGTATGTATTATGTGTGTATGTATGTGTATGTATGTATGTATGTATGTATGTGTATGTACTTACTCTAGTTGTACTTACTCTAGTTGTATTGCGGGAGTGAGCATGCTCGTTATTTCCCGCCTCCTATATGTGTAGGTGTTATATGTATCGTTGGAATGGCTGTGGATGTGTGTGTAGTCTGTATTTTTAGCCAATTGGCGACATCGGAAACGAAGGCTTAGGGTGGATCTGTATGGTACCATTATCACTATAGACGGTACCGTCTCGCCCGAAGGCTTAGGTAGCCATCAGCTTAGGTGAACCATATGATACCCGTCTCGCCTTGTACCATATTTGCCAACCCCAGATGGGACGTCACAACGTCGTCCACTTATTCCAGGTACCTATTTACAGCTAGGTGAACTGAGGCTAACACATGAAAGGAGACAAGCCCAATTTGTCTCCGCCCGGCCGGGGATTGAACCCCCGGCCCCTCGTGTGTGAGACGAGAGCTCTACCACTAGGCTACGGGCTGTGTGTATATATGTATGTATGTATGTATGTATGTATGTATGTATGTATGTATGTATGTATGTATGTATGTATATGCTCAGGCCCAATCTCCACTTTTACTATTTTTTATTTTTATTTTCTGTTTTAATCTATTTTATTATTTTTTTATTTTTATTTTCTTGGGGGTGGCCGACTCAAGACAGAGCAAGAACAAGAACATAATACAAGAAATAATCGAGACTAAAAATATTTGAACTCGGGTTTTCGTTGGCCCACAATTTTCGATGGTCAGTATTTGTTCTGTCTTGATAGCGTAATGCGTAAATGCGCGGAATTTCGGTGTGAGTATCCTGGGTTCGATTCCTTGGAGTGCCACATGTATTTGTTGATTTCATTAATTGAGTTTAGAAGTGAAGTTGGTTGGTGAAAAACATATGAATATTTTGCACTGGTACCAAAAACAAGGCTAGTGATTGATTAAGGGGAGGTTTTTAATTTGTTTCCTAGACTTCCATCAAGCTTGAAATTACACCCCCTGGACCCCCTTTCAAGATGAATTTGTACATTTTTCGTTAGAAAAATTTCCCGGCCGGAGGCCGGTTCCTCTTATATACAGGCTCGCTATCGCTCGCCAGGAAAAAATCGACACCTAAATGGCACGAAAGGTCTTAAAAGTTACATAAATGGGGCGAAAGTTCTTAAAATCGCCAAACTAATGGGGCAAACGTCTTAAAATGCCAAAACCAATGGGGCTAAACATGAGGGGGCAAGGGGGCAAGAAAAAAATCCCTCAGGTGGAGATAATGATGCATTTTGATAGTTTACTCTGGCTATCATTAGAACATTTTATTCACTTTAGGAAGGAACGAAACATTGGAGGTGCATTAAGACATTTCACCCCATTAACTTGGCGATAATAATAAGACGCTTCACCGCATGCAGGTGTCAACTTTTTCTGACGAGCCTGTAACTTTGACGAAATCGGCAGGGACATTTGTGTATCGAAAAATGTACAAACTTAGATTGAAGGGGGTCTGGGTGGGCATTTTTTAGTCTTAAGGGGAGATTTCCACTTGAGGGACTTTTTTCTTGACCCCTTTCTCCCTCATGGCTAGCCCCATTGCTTTTGAGATTTTAAGACGTTTGCCCCATTAGTTTGGTGATTTTAAGAATTTCCGCCCCATTCTGTCAATATTTAAACCTTTCGTGCCATTTAGGTGTCGATTTTATCCTGGCGAGCGATAGCGATCCTGTAATTTAAGAGTAACCGGCCTTCGGCCGGGAAATTTTTCTACCGAAAAATGTACAAATTTATCTTGAAAGGGGGTCAAGGGGGTGATATTTTAAGATTGCTGAAGGAGTAGGAAACAAACTAAAAACCTCCCCTTAAGAAAGTCTGGGAAGGCGTTCTTGTTAGCCTAGGGGACAAACTCAAATACAGTGTTTGGAAATGGCCAAAGCAAGCAAAATCCTTAATAGTAATTATACAATATATCCTAACACCCCACACAACGTCGGATGAGCCAGTGTTAACCAGACGAGCAACACGCGGCGGCAGATGAATCGCTTAAACTATACAACAAACAATAATTTATCTTAGAGTCTTAAGTAGGTACATTGTACAATAACAGATAACAGCAATGCATACACGTGTAAGTCTTGGTTGGTCATATATATATGTAATATATACTGTATATATATACCCGGGTATATATATATATATATATATATATATATATATATATATATATACCGGTATATATATATATATATATATATATATATATATATATATATATATATATATATATATATATATATATACCGGTATATATATATATATATATATATATATAATTTTGATCTCACAAATAAACGTGAGATACAAATCAATGTTTTATACTCTCAGCCGGTATTCGAACCACGGACATACAGGACTATAATGAACCCTCGTCCTGACTCTCCTGCCAGAGCGTTAATTGATAATATAATTCACCCATTTGATTCCTAGAGGACATTCCAAAATTGATGAAAATCGTCGTCGAATATTAAAACTAATATATTTGATTAAAGCGTTATTGCCACATAGCGATTTTGATAAGTTCTTTTAAGTGTATAATTATTATTTTGGTTTGTTTGTTTTGCAAGTTTTACATTATAATTAGCCCTATATAATAAAGCAAGCGTCCCGGCCTACTGGAAGGGTTAAGGGGGGGGGGGGGATCGCCGGCTATTTGTTTTATCTTGCTCTCCTTTTCTCTCTTTCCCTGGCTTGTATCCATTCGGCCCAATTCACCCAACTGTTTAAGAAGTTTATCCCCATCCAGGTGTTAATTTCTTCCTGGCGAGCGATAGCGAGCCAGCATTGTATGGAGAAATCCAGCTTCGCCGGAGACATTTTCTATCGAAAAATGTACAAACTTAGCTTGTTGTCAAAACAAAAATATATATATGCTGGCTCGCTACCGCTCGCCAGGATAATATTTACACTTGGATCGGGGTAAAAGTCTTAAAACAGTAGGCTGAATGGGGCCGAATGGATACAAGCCAAAGAGAGAGGGAGAGCAAGAGAAAAAAAGCGAGGTGGGCCCCCTTAACTACAGTAGCTCTCCGTGCATTCAGTGTGTTGTTATGTTGTTGCTGTGTATGGGGCTCACAGTAGATGTTGTTGCTGTGTATCGGGGCTCACAGTAGGCGATGTTGTTGCTGTGTATCGGGGCTCACAGTAGGAGATGTTGTTGCTGTGTATCGGGGCTCACAGTAGGAGATGTTGTTGCTGTGTATCGGGGCTCACAGTAGGAGATGTTGTTGCTGTGTATCGGGGCTCACAGTAGGAGATGTTGTTGCTGTGTATCGGGGCTCAGTAGGAGATGTTGTTGCTGTGTATCGGGGCTCACAGTAGGAGATGTTGTTGCTGTGTATCGGGTCTCACAGTAGGAGATGTTGTTGCTGTGTATCGGGGCTCACAGTAGATGTTGTTGCTGTGTATCAGGGCTCACAGTAGGAGATGTTGTTGCTGTGTATCGGGGCTCACAGTAGATGTTGTTGCTGTGTATCGGGTCTCACAGTAGGAGATGTTGTTGCTGTGTATCGGGGCTCACAGTAGGCGATGTTGTTGCTGTGTATCGGGGCTCACAGTAGGAGATGTTGCTGTGTATCGGGGCTCACAGTAGGCGATGTTGTTGCTGTGTATCGGGGCTCACAGTAGGAGATGTTGTTGCTGTGTATCGGGGCTCACAGTAGGAGATGTTGTTGCTGTGTATCGGGGCTCACAGTAGGAGATGTTGTTGCTGTGTATCGGGTCTCACAGTAGGAGATGTTGTTGCTGTGTATCGGGGCTCACAGTAGGCGATGTTGTTGCTGTGTATCGGGGCTCACAGTAGGAGATGTTGCTGTGTATCGGGGCTAACAGTAGGCGATGTTGTTGCTGTGTATCGGGGCTCACAGTAGGAGATGTTGTTGCTGTGTATCGGGCCTCACAGTAGGAGATGTTGTTGCTGTGTATCGGGTCTCACAGTAGGAGATGTTGTTGCTGTGTATCGGGGCTCACAGTAGGAGATGTTGTTGCTGTGTATCGGGGCTCACAGTAGGAGATGTTGTTGCTGTGTATCGGGGCTCACAGTAGGCGATTCTGTTGCTGTGTATCGGGGCTCACAGTAGATGTTGTTGCTGTGTATCGGGGCTCACAGTAGGAGATGTTGTTGCTGTGTATCGGGGCTCACAGTAGGAGATGTTGTTGCTGTGTATCGGGGCTCACAGTAGGAGATGTTGTTGCTGTGTATCGGGGCTCACAGTAGGAGATGTTGTTGCTGTGTATCGGGGCTCACAGTAGGAGATGTTGTTGCTGTGTATCGGGGCTCACAGTAGGAGATGTTGTTGCTGTGTATCGGGGCTCACAGTAGGAGATGTTGCTGTGTATCGGGGCTCACAGTAGGCGATGTTGTTGCTGTGTATCGGGGCTCACAGTAGGAGACGTTGTTGCTGTGTATCGGGGCTCACAGTAAGAGATGTTGCTGTGTATCGGGGCTCACAGTAGATGTTGCTGTGTATCGGGGCTCACAGTAGGAGACGTTGCTGTGTATCGGGGCTCACAGTAGGAGATGTTGTTGCTGTGTATCGGGGCTCACAGTAGATGTTGTTGCTGTGTATCGGGGCTCACAGTAGGAGATGTTGTTGCTGTGTATCGGGGCTCACAGTAGATGTTGTTGCTGTGTATCGGGGCTCACAGCAGATGTTGTTGCTGTGTATCGGGGCTCACAGTAGGAGACGTTGTTGCTGTGTATCGGGGCTCACAGTAGGAGATGTTGTTGCTGTGTATCGGGGCTCACAGTAGGAGATGTTGCTGTGTATCGGGGCTCACAGTAGGAGACGTTGTTGCTGTGTATCGGGGCTCACAGTAGGAGATGTTGTTGCTGTGTATCGGGGCTCACAGTAGGAGATGTTGTTGCTGTGTATCGGGGCTCACAGTAGGAGATTTGTTGCTGTGTATCGGGGCTCACAGTAGGAGATGTTGTTGCTGTGTATCGGGGCTCACAGTAGGAGATGTTGTTGCTGTGTATCGGGGCTCACAGTAGGAGATGTTGTTGCTGTGTATCGGGGCTCACAGTAGGCGATGTTGTTGCTGTGTATCGGGGCTCACAGTAGGAGATGTTGTTGCTGTGTATCGGGGCTCACAGTAGGCGATGTTGTTGCTGTGTATCGGGGCTCACAGTAGGCGATGTTGTTGCTGTGTATCGGGGCTCACAGTAGGAGATGTTGTTGCTGTGTATCGGGGCTCACAGTAGGCGATGTTGTTGCTGTGTATCGGGGCTCACAGTAGGCGATGTTGTTGCTGTGTATCGGGGCTCACAGTAGGCGATGTTGCTGTGTATCGGGGCTCACAGTAGATGTTGTTGCTGTGTATCGGGGCTCACAGTAGGAGATGTTGTTGCTGTGTATCGGGGCTCACAGTAGGAGATGTTGTTGCTGTGTATCGGGGCTCACAGTAGGAGATGTTGTTGCTGTGTATCGGGGCTCACAGTAGGAGATGTTGTTGCTGTGTATCGGGGCTCACAGTAGGAGATGTTGTTGCTGTGTATCGGGGCTCACAGTAGGAGATGTTGTTGCTGTGTATCGGGGCTCACAGTAGATGTTGTTGCTGTGTATCGGGGCTCACAGTAGGAGATGTTGTTGGTGTGTATCGGGGCTCACAGTAGGAGATGTTGCTGTGCATCGGGGCTCACAGTAGGAGACGTTGTTGCTGTGTATCGGGGCTCACAGTAGGAGATGTTGTTGCTGTGTATCGGGGCTCACAGTAGATGTTGCTGTGTATCGGGGCTCACAGTAGGAGACGTTGTTGCTGTGTATCGGGGCTCACAGTAGGAGATGTTGTTGCTGTGTATCGGGGCTCACAGTAGATGTTGTTGCTGTGTATCGGGGCTCACAGTAGGAGATGTTGTTGCTGTGTATCGGGGCTCACAGTAGATGTTGTTGCTGTGTATCGGGGCTCACAGCAGATGTTGTTGCTGTGTATCGGGGCTCACAGTAGGAGACGTTGTTGCTGTGTATCGGGGCTCACAGTAGGAGATGTTGTTGCTGTGTATCGGGGCTCACAGTAGGAGATGTTGCTGTGTATCGGGGCTCACAGTAGGAGACGTTGTTGCTGTGTATCGGGGCTCACAGTAGGAGATGTTGTTGCTGTGTATCGGGGCTCACAGTAGGAGATGTTGTTGCTGTGTATCGGGGCTCACAGTAGGAGATGTTGTTGCTGTGTATCGGGGCTCACAGTAGGAGATGTTGTTGCTGTGTATCGGGGCTCACAGTAGAAGATGTTGTTGCTGTGTATCGGGGCTCACAGTAGGAGATGTTGTTGCTGTGTATCGGGGCTCACAGTAGGAGATGTTGTTGCTGTGTATCGGGGCTCACAGTAGGCGATGTTGTTGCTGTGTATCGGGGCTCACAGTAGGAGATGTTGTTGCTGTGTATCGGGGCTCACAGTAGGCGATGTTGTTGCTGTGTATCGGGGCTCACAGTAGATGTTGTTGCTGTGTATCGGGGCTCACAGTAGGAGATGTTGTTGCTGTGTATCGGGTCTCACAGTAGGAGATGTTGTTGCTGTGTATCGGGGCTCACAGTAGGCGATGTTGTTGCTGTGTATCGGGGCTCACAGTAGGAGATGTTGCTGTGTATCGGGGCTCACAGTAGGCGATGTTGTTGCTGTGTATCGGGGCTCACAGTAGGAGATGTTGTTGCTGTGTATCGGGGCTCACAGTAGGAGATGTTGTTGCTGTGTATCGGGTCTCACAGTAGGAGATGTTGTTGCTGTGTATCGGGGCTCACAGTAGGAGATGTTGCTGTGTATCGGGGCTCACAGTAGGAGATGTTGTTGCTGTGTATCGGGGCTCACAGTAGGCGATTCTGTTGCTGTGTATCGGGGCTCACAGTAGATGTTGTTGCTGTGTATCGGGGCTCACAGTAGGAGATGTTGTTGCTGTGTATCGGGGCTCACAGTAGGAGATGTTGTTGCTGTGTATCGGGGCTCACAGTAGGAGATGTTGTTGCTGTGTATCGGGGCTCACAGTAGGAGATGTTGTTGCTGTGTATCGGGGCTCACAGTAGGAGATGTTGTTGCTGTGTATCGGGGCTCACAGTAGGAGATGTTGTTGCTGTGTATCGGGGCTCACAGTAGGAGATGTTGTTGCTGTGTATCGGGGCTCACAGTAGGCGATGTTGTTGCTGTGTATCGGGGCTCACAGTAGGAGATGTTGCTGTGTATCGGGGCTCACAGTAGGAGACGTTGTTGCTGTGTATCGGGGCTCACAGTAGGAGATGTTGTTGCTGTGTATCGGGGCTCACAGTAGATGTTGCTGTGTATCGGGGCTCACAGTAGGAGACGTTGTTGCTGTGTATCGGGGCTCACAGTAGGATATGTTGTTGCTGTGTATCGGGGCTCACAGTAGATGATGTTGCTGTGTATCGGGGCTCACAGTAGGAGATGTTGTTGCTGTGTATCGGGGCTCACAGTAGATGTTGTTGCTGTGTATCGGGGCTCACAGCAGATGTTGTTGCTGTGTATCGGGGCTCACAGTAGGAGACGTTGTTGCTGTGTATCGGGGCTCACAGTAAGAGATGTTGTTGCTGTGTATCGGGGCTCACAGTAGGAGACGTTGTTGCTGTGTATCGGGGCTCACAGTAGGAGACGTTGTTGCTGTGTATTGGGGCTCACAGTAGGAGATGTTGTTGCTGTGTATCGGGGCTCACAGTAGGAGATGTTGTTGCTGTGTATCGGGGCTCACAGTAGGAGATGTTGTTGCTGTGTATCGGGGCTCACAGTAGGATGTTGTTGCTGTGTATCGGGGCTCACAGTAGGAGATGTTGTTGCTGTGTATCGGGGCTCACAGTAGGAGATGTTGTTGCTGTGTATCGGGGCTCACAGTAGGCGATGTTGTTGCTGTGTATCGGGGCTCACAGTAGGAGATGTTGTTGCTGTGTATCGGGGCTCACAGTAGGCGATGTTGTTGCTGTGTATCGGGGCTCACAGTAGGCGATGTTGTTGCTGTGTATCGGGGCTCACAGTAGGCGATGTTGTTGCTGTGTATCGGGGCTCACAGTAGGAGATGTTGTTGCTGTGTATCGGGGCTCACAGTAGGCGATGTTGTTGCTGTGTATCGGGGCTCACAGTAGGCGATGTTGTTGCTGTGTATCGGGGCTCACAGTAGGCGATGTTGTTGCTGTGTATCGGGCTCACAGTAGGCGATGTTGTTGCTGTGTATCGGGGCTCACAGTAGGAGATGTTGTTGCTGTGTATCGGGGCTCACAGTAGGAGATGTTGTTGCTGTGTATCGGGGCTCACAGTAGGAGATGTTGTTGCTGTGTATCGGGGCTCACAGTAGGCGATGTTGTTGCTGTGTATCGGGGCTCACAGTAGATGTTGTTGCTGTGTATCGGGGCTCACAGTAGGCGATGTTGTTGCTGTGTATCGGGGCTCACAGTAGGCGATGTTGTTGCTGTGTATCGGGCTCACAGTAGGCGATGTTGTTGCTGTGTATCGGGGCTCACAGTAGGAGATGTTGTTGCTGTGTATCGGGGCTCACAGTAGGAGATGTTGTTGCTGTGTATCGGGGCTCACAGTAGGAGATGTTGTTGCTGTGTATCGGGGCTCACAGTAGGAGATGTTGTTGCTGTGTATCGGGGCTCACAGTAGGATAGTTTATGTAGCTCGGGATTGCTGTTATTGTAGAAAAGGGTGTGTGTGTGTTTGGGTAATTTTATCACTTCCAAAGACATTATTTGAACTATAAACCACAATTTGATCACTTCCAAAGACATTATTTGAACTATAAACCACAATTTTATCACTTCCAAAGACATTATTTGAACTATAAACCACAATTTGATCACTTCCAAAGACATTATTTGAACTATAAACCACAATTTTATCACTTCCAAAGACATTATTTGAACTATAAACCACAATTTGATCACTTCCAAAGACATTATTTGAACTATAAACCACAATTTGATCACTTCCAAAGACATTATTTGAACTATAAACCACAATTTTAGTTTTGCATATTTGTTTTCTATGTGGATGAGGGAGACAAAAGGCAAAACTGCCTGTGACGAGTGCTTCACCCATAGCTGAAAGAGTGACAGGGCCAAAATCAAGGAATGTTCGAGCCAAAATATCTGGACACACGGAGTTTAATTTAAGTCATAGGATGAGGGAAAGATGGATTAAGGGAGAGAGTTCCAGAGGTCAGCTGTTAAATAGAAGAAAGATAATTGGGAGTATCGTTTCACTCTTGAGTTGGAGAGTTGTACAGAGAAGGCTTAGGATTATGTTGCAAGACGGGTACTACTCAGAGCTCTCAGTGTATACCACCTCCTCTACGTAAGGTACTTACGTAGAGGAGGTGGTATACACTGAGAGAGCTCTGAGGAACACTTATTATTGTAAAAGCTATAGAATAGCGAGAGAGATGCAACATGGCGGCGAAGAGAGAGAGAGAGAGAGAGAGAGAGAGAGAGAGAGAGAGAGAGAGAGAGAGAGAGAGAGAGAGAGAGAGAGAGAGAGAGATGCAATACAATAATAAACACTAAAAAGAAATGACTTGGCTTGCGTTTGACCCCTTGATTCCTTCTCATATTTCCAGGGTGACAAACGAAAGCCGAATCCTTTCGTTTGTGTCTTGATTATTGTATTCGTAAAAATAAAAAGTATGGTTTTATAGTACAAGGGAAGTGATAACATTACCCCAACAAACCCTATTTCATGTTTGTTATCTGGCATTCATTCTTATATTCATTAAGGGGAGATTTCCACCTGGAGGATTTTTTTTTCTGGACCCCTTTCTCCCTCATGTTTAGCCCCATTGCTTTTGAGATTTTAAGACGTTCGCCCCATTAGTTTGTGCGATTTTAAGAACCCTCGCCCCATTTCTGTCAATTTTAAGACCATTCATGCCATTTAGGTGTCGATTTTTTCCTGGCGAGCGATAGCGAGCCTGTAATTTAAGAGGAAGCGGCCTTCGGCCGAGAAATTTTTCTACCGAATCTATCTTGAAAGGGGGTCAAGGGGGTGTAATTTCAAGCTTGATGGAAATCTAGGAAACACACTAAAAACCTCCCCTTAACTCATTCAGAACCGGGGACATACTTTTACCTCTATCCTGGCTACTATTAGACGGTTTTATCTCTATCCTGGCAACTATTAGACGGTTTTATCTCTATCCTGGCTACTATTAGACGGTTTTATCTCTATCCTGGCTACTATTAGACGGTTTTATCTCTATCCTGGCTACTATTAGACGGTTTTATCTCTATCCTGGCTACTATTAGACGGTTTTATCTCTATCCTGGCTACTATTAGACGGTTTTATCTCTATCCTGGCTACTATTAGACGGTTTTATCCTGGCTACTATTAGACGGTTTTATCTCTATCCTGGCTACTATTAGACGGTTTTATCTCTATCCTGGCTACTATTAGACGGTTTTATCTCTATCCTGGCTACTATTAGACGGTTTTATCTCTATCCTGGCTACTATTAGACGGTTTTATCTCTATCCTGGCTACTATTAGACGGTTTTATCTCTATCCTGGCTACTATTAGACGGTTTTATCTCTATCCTGGCTACTATTAGATGGTTTTATCTCTATCCTGGCTACTATTAGACGGTTTTATCTCTATCCTGGCTACTATTAGACGGTTTTATCTCTATCCTGGCTAATATTAGACGGTTTTATCTCTATCCTGGCTACTATTAGACAGTTTTATCTCTATCCTGGCTACTATTACACGGTTTTATCTCTATCCTGGCTACTATTAGACGGTTTTATCTCTATCCTGGCTACTATTAGACGGTTTTATCTCTATCCTGGCTACTATTAGACGGTTTTATCTCTATCCTGGCTACTATTAGACGGTTTTATCTCTATCCTGGCTACTATTAGACGGTTTTATCTCTATCCTGGCTACTATTAGACGGTTTTATCTCTATCCTGGCTACTATTAGACGGTTTTATCTCTATCCTGGCTACTATTAGACGGTTTTACCTCTATCCTGGCTACTATTAGACGGTTTTATCTCTATCCTGGCTACTATTAGACGGTTTTATCTCTATCCTGGCTACTATTAGACGGTTTTACCTCTATCCTGGCTACTATTAGACGGTTTTCATCAGTTTAAGCAGGACCTCTAGCGATTATAAGGCTTCGAACTGTCCCAATCAACCCCCTTTAACTACCACAGATCCTTCCTGAGCTGCATAAATCGTCTAAATAGTGCTAGAATAAAAATGCATATGATACAAAAAGGGTTAAATTCTTAAAAAAACAAAATTGCTCCAGTTTTACACCCTGTTTCTTAAGGGGAGGTTTCTAGTGTGTTGCTTAGACCTCCATCAAACTTAAAATTACACCTCTTTGAGCCCCTTTCAAGATAAATTTGTACCTTTTTCGGTAGAAAAATGTCCCGGCTGAAAGCCGGTTCCTCTTAAATTACAGGCTCGCTATCGCTCGCCAGGATAAAATCGACACCTAAATGGTACGAAAGGTCTTAAAATTGACAGAAATGGGGCGAAAGTTATTAAAATCGCCAAACTAATGGGGTAAACGTCTTACAATCTCAAAAGCAATGTGGCTAAACATGAGGGAGAAGGAAGTTCGAAAGAAAATCCCTCAAGTGGAAACCTCCCCTTAACCCCTTCTGTACCGGCGACGTATTTTTGTATTCTTATTATAGCTAGGCCTATAATTCGATGAGTTTCTGCAGTTTAAGAAGGATCTGTGGTAGTAAAAAAGGGTTAAGTGAGATAGTTTGAAGCCTGTTAATTGCTGGAGGCCCTTTGTAAAACTGAATAATATCGTTTAACCCCTTCTGTACCGGCTACGTCTTTTTGTATTTTATGCTTGCTATATTTAGGTGATATTGTACGGTTTAAGAAGGATCTGTGGTAGTAAAAAGGGTTAAGTGAGATAGTTCGAAGCCTGTTCATTGCTGGAAGCCCATTTAAGGGGGGATGGTTAACTTTTTGGGCGATTGTTGCACGTATTCATTATTTTTCTAGTTTCCTCCCTAGACCTCCATAAAAAAACAAAAAAACAAAACATTAGAACCCCCTTCTAGATTAATTTGTACATTTTTCGGTAGACAAATTTCCCGGCCAAAGGCCGGTTGTTCTAAACTTACAGGCTCACTATCGTTCGCCAGGAATAAAATCGACACCTAAATAGCACGAAAGGTTTTAATATTAACAAATGGGGCGAAAAGTCTTAAACTCGCCAAACTAATGGGCCGAACGTCTTAACATCGAAAAAACTAATGGGGCTAAACACGAGGGAGAAAGGGGTCCAGAAAACCGGCCCATGTCCCCTTAAAACCGAAATAAATCCAATAATAGTAGCCAGAATCAAGTTAAAAAGGACGTCACCAGTACAGAAGGGGGTTAATAGTGGTCAGAAGGAAGTTAAGGGGAGGCAGACCGTTTTTCTGGACCCCCTTGTCCCTATAATGTTTAGCCCCACTAGTTTTGAGATTATAAGACGTTCGGCCCATTAGTTTGGTGATTTTAACACCTTTCGCCCCATTTCGTTGTCAATTTTAAGACCTTTCGTGCCATTTAGGTTGATTATTTCCTGGCGAGCAATTTTTCTACCGAAAAATGTACAAATTTATCTTGAAGGGGGGGGGGGGGGGGGGTCTAGGGGGTGTTTTTCTAAGCTTGATGGAGGTCTAGGGAGGAAACTAAAAAATATATATGAATAAATGAATTAATAGACCAAACAAACGGTCAGTCTCCCCTTAAAAAGACGTCACCGGTACTGAAGGGGTCAGTCAGGCGGGTAACACATCAATAAACAAGTGGAAAACATCATAAACACTCACGTTACTCCAATAAACATTACCACACTCGGTCAATTTAACTTCACATCCACGTGGCAATCCTTAATAAAACATTCAATAAATATCCCGATGGTATTTTAACTGATCATAATATATAAACACTGTATGTAAGCTTATGATCACTTCCAAGAAACATTCACAAGTCACTCTCCAATCAACAACATTATCCACCACCAATGGAGTTCAACCAGCACTAAAGACACATTTCAACAAACATTTCAACTACCACAACCTCGAAAACGTTCCATGCTATAAACATTTTCCATAAACATTCCACGAGTAACACCAATGAAACACTAAACTACGCCACTGATAAACATTTGCACCAACATTTGTGAGTGGAGCGGGAGTGATAGTGGTTGTGCGCGTGTGAGTGGCTCAATAGATACTGGTGATGGTAGTGGTGGTAGTAGTGGTAGTGGTGGTGGTGGTGGTGGTGGTGGTGGTGGAGGAGGGAGCGTATATCAGAGTGGACATGCATACACACACACACACACACACACACACACACACACGGAGACACATGCCGGTACTTATACACATGCATACATACATACATACATAGTTACATTACATGCATGCATATACACTGTATATATAGCGATACTTATACACATACACACATACATACACATACACACATACCAATACTTATACACATAGACATTTAGACAGACACACATAAACAATATATCCTACATACATACACACACCAAGTCTTCACATATATTCACATACATACACAAACACATTCCGATACTCACACACACACACACACACATATACACACACATACATACACAATCATTATATACCGGTAACTCTAACAAACACACACACTATCTCTCTCTCTCTCTCTCTCTCTCTCTCTCTCTCTCTCTCTCTCTCTCTCTCTCTCTCTCTCTCTCTCTCTCTCTCTCTCTCTCTCTCTCTCTCTCTCTCTCTCTCACATAGCATACAATCACTAACCGCACACACTCACATTATATATTTTTTTCTATATATACTGTATATATATATATATATACTGTATATATATATATATATATATATATATATATATATATATATAGATATAGATATATATATATAAATATATATATATATATATATACACACCACACCCACACGCATATACACACACTCCAGACACGACAACCGACCAGTCAAGTCTCTCTCTCTCTCTCTCTCCCCCATCCCCCCTGCTCCTCCTTCCTCTCTCTCCTATCATTCTCCCTCCCTACCCCCCTCCCTCCTCCTCTCTCCTATCCTTCTCCCCCCTCCCTCCCTCCTCACTCATCTTCGTTGTCTGTCCTGTCCTCTCCTCTCCCCCTCCCCCCCTCCACTTAAACTACCCCCTCCCTCTCGCAACTCTTCCACCCCTCTCTCTCTCTCTCTCTCTCTCTCTCTCTCTCTCTCTCTCTCTCTCTCTCTCTCTCTCTCTCTTTACATAATTAAACTGTATACTGCATATATATTTCCAGACGATGTGGCCCCCCCAGAGGGTGACCACGAATGAACCGCCTCCATGCACCTATAATATTCGTTACCATGCGCCCCTCCTCCCACCCAATACCACTTTAACTCCTACACCTCTTCAACATATTCTGTCTTGGGTCTATTTAGGGATATATGCTGTCTCTACCAAAAACTAAGCAATGACCTCGTTTGATTCGGAGAGTTAGTGTGGTCAGTGTATCTATGTAAATGTAAATATATATATATCTTACCGTACTTACCCTACCCTAATCTACACTAGGCTACCTACTAACCTCTACGTATCTACCTAGCGAAACCCCTAGCCTCCGTAACTAACTACCTAGCTCCTACCTTCTAAGCTCCTCCCTCTACTCCTACCTACCTCTAACTCAGGATCTAACCTACCCCTACCCCTGCTACCTAACCTCTATCTACTCTACCTACCTCTACTCTCTCTGCTACCTACCTCTACTCTCCTACTCTCATCTCCCCTACCTCACTCTCTCTCAAATCGACTCATCCCACTCTACTAACTCCTACCTCTACTCCTCTACTACCATCTACTCACTGCTACCTCTACGTACCTATGACTCTCCTCTCCCTCTACTCTCTCTCTCTCTCACCTACATCTACTCTCTCACCTACTTCGCTACCTACCTCTACTCTCTCTCTACCTACACCCTAACCACCCTACTAACCGCTACCTACCTCACCTACCTACCTCTCCTCTACTAACCCTACCTCTACTCTCAAACCTCTCTACTCTCCTCTACTCTCGCCCCTCCCACCTCTAACTTACCTCTAACTCTCTCCCTTCTCTCTCCCCTACCCCTAACCTCTACTCTCTACCTCTACTCGCTCACACTCTACGCTCCTCTCTCCCTCTCCCTCTACTCTCTCTCCCTCTTACCTCTCCTTCTCCTACCCTCTACTACTCTCTCTCCTCTCTCCTCCCTACCTCTCTCTCGCACCTACCTCTAACCTACCTCTACTCCCTCTCTCTCACCCTCTACTCTCCCTCGACTCTACCTACCTCTACTCTCCTCCACCTCTACTCTCCTTCTCTCTCCACTCTCCGGGGGTCACCTCTAACCTAGCTCTACTTCTCCTTCTCTCCTCGACTACCTCTACTCTCTCTCTCCTCTCTCCTCCAACCTCTACTCTCCTCCTCAAAAAGTCTCTCCTCTACTACCTACCTCTACTCTCTCTCTCCTCTCTTCTCTACCGTAACCTCTACTCCTACCTCGTAAAACCTCCTACCTCTACTCTCTCTCTCTCGCTCCCTACCTCGACTACTACCTCTACTCTCTCTCCCTCTCTTCTTCTACCTCTAAACTCTCTCGACCTCTACTACCCTAACCTCCCTCTACTCTCTCTCTCTCCTCATCTCCGCCTCACCTCACCTCTACTTCTCCGCTCTCGCTCTCTCTCTCTCTCCCCTACTCTCCTCCCCTCCTCTCTACCTCTACCGCTACTCCTCATCCTCTCTCTCTCTCTCCTCCCCTACCTCTACTCTCTCATCCCTCTCGTAACCTCTACGCTCGTCCATCCGCTCCTACTCTCACCTCTACTCTCCTCCGACCCTTCTACTCTCTCTCTCTCCTCTCTCTCTCATCGACCTCTACTTCTCTCCTTCTGCTACTCTCTCCTACTCTCTCTCGCCTACCTCTACTCCTCTCACTCTCTCTCCTCCCTCATCTCCTCTCTACCGCTACATCTCAACTCTAACTCTCTCTCTCCTCTCGCTCTCACTACTCTCCTGCTCTCTCTACTCTCTCTCTCTCTCTCTCTACTACTCCTTACTCTCTCTCCCTCTCTCTTGCGCCTCTTCTCCTCTTACTCGTCTCTCCTCTCTCGTTCTCTCTCCTCTCTCCTCCTCTATCCTCGGGCTACCTCCTCCTACTCTAACCTCTACTCTCCTCCCTACCTCTACTCTCTCTCTCCTCCCTCTACTCTCACCTCTACTACCTCTGACTCCTACTCTCCATCTCTCACCCCCCCTACACTCACCTCTACTCTCTCTCTAAACTCTACTTATACCCTCTACTCTCCTCTCTCCTCTCGTCTCTCAACCTCTACTCTCTCTCTCTCTCTTCATCCCTCTCCACCTCTATCTCTCCCTACCTCTACTCCTACCTCACTCTCCTCCTCTATCCTGACCATACTCTACTCTCTTCTCTCTCCCACTCTCCATCATCATACTCTCTTCCCTCCTCTCTCCTCTCCTCTACTCTCTCTCTCCCGTCACCTACCTACCTCTACTCGCTTCTCTCCTCTACTCTCTCACCTACCTGCCTACTCCTACTCTCTCTCTTTCTCGTCTCACCTCATCTCTCTCCTAACCGTTACTCTCGCCTAAACCTCTAATCTACTCTCTCTCCTCACCTACCCTACTCTCTCTCCCTACCTCTACTCTCTCTCTCTCCTACTCTCTCTCCCCTCTAACCTACCTCTACTCTCTCCTCCTCCTCATACCTCCTACTCTCTCTCTTACTGACCCTAACCTAACTCTACTCTCTCTCTACTCTCTCTCCGACTACCTCCTACTCTCTCCCTCTCCTCTACTCTCTCTCTCCTCCCCCTCTCATCGCTCTCCCTACCTCTCTCTCTTCCTCTCTCCTCTACTCTCTCTCTCTCTCTTCACTCTACGCTCTACTCTCTCATCCCTACTCTCTACTCTCTCTCTCCTCAGTCTCCTCCTACTTACCTCTAACTACTCTAACCTCTAACCGACTCTCTCCTCCTACCTCTACTCTCTCTCCGTCTACTCCTCTCCATCCTAATCCACCTCTAACTCTCTCTCTCTCGCTACCTCTACTCTCCTACCTCTACTCTCTCTCTCCTCCCATCTCCCTCGTCCTCTCTACTCTCCCCCTCTCTCTCCACCTACCCCTACTCTCCAGGGGCTACCTAACCTCTACTCTCTCCTCTCTCTCCTCTCTCTCTACTCTCTCTCCCACTCCTCTCTCATCTCTCGCTCGCTCGCTACCCTCCCTCTACGCTCCTCTCCCTCTACTCTCCAGTCATCCCCCTACTCTCTCTACCTCTCTCCTCCTCTACTCTAACTCTCCTACTTCTCTCTCCTACCTCTACTCTCCCACTCCTACCTCTACTCTCTCTCACGTACCTCTACTCTCTCTCTACTCTACTCTCTCTCTACCGTCTACCTACCTCTACTCTCTCCTCTCCCCTCTACTCTCTTCTCCCCATTACTCTCTCTCCTCTCTCTCTCCCTCTACTCTCCTCTACCTCTACTCTCTCTCTCTCCTCTACCTCTACTCTCTCGCTCCTACCTCTACTCTCCTACTCTCGCTCTCTCCCTCTCCTCTACCTCTCCTCCACTCTCTCCTCCTACCTCTACTCTCCTCTCTCCTCCTCTCCCTACTCTCTCTCATCTCTCTCTCCTCTCCCTCGTCTCCTCCTCCCTCTAACCTCTACCTCTCTCGCTCAATCTCTCTCACTCACTCTCATCTCTCCTTCTCTCTCACCTCTTCTCCTCCGTATCTACGCACTCTCACTAACTCTCGACTCTCCCTCTCTCTCTACTCTCTCCCTACTCTACTCGCTCTCTCCTACTCTCTCTACCCATCTACCTCATCTCTACCTCTATCTACTCCTCTAACTACCTCTAACTACTCTCTCTCTCTTCCTCTCCTCTACTCTCTCCTTCTCTCCTCTCCTCTACTCTCTCCTTCTCTCTCCCAACCTCTAACTCTCCCTCTCTCTCTCCCCTCCTACTACCTCTTCCTCCTCCTACTCTACTCTCCTCTCCCTACCTCTACTCCATCATCCCTCTCACCTCTCTCTTCTCTACTCTCGCCGTTCTCTCTCCTGCGCTCCTCACCGCACTCCTCTCTCTCTCCGCCTACCTCTACTTCTCTACTCTCATCCTTCCTCTCTTCTTCTCCTACCTCTCTCTCAACCTCTCGTCTCCTTCTCTCCTCGGCACCTTCTATCTCCCTACCTCTACTACCTCTACTCTCTCTCTCTCTCTCACCACTCTCTCTCCACTTACTACTCTCCTCTCTCTCGCCCGTCTCCCTCTCTTCACCCATCTACTCTCTCTCTCTCTCTAACTCTTACTCCTCTCTTCGCTACCTCTCTCTCTCTCTCTCCTCCCAGGTCCTCTACTCTCCTCTCTCTCTCACTCTACTCTCTCTCTCCCTCTCTACCTCCCTCTACTTCTTTCCTCCCCTCTCACTCTCTCCTGTCTTCACTCTACTCCTACTCTCTCCCTAACTCTCCTCTCTCTCCTCTACTCTTCCTCTCTCTCCTCTACTCATCTCCTCTCACTCTAACCTCTACTCTCTCTCCTCTCCATCTCTCCTCCTATCTACTCTCTCTCCTCTCTCCTCTCGGTGCTCACTCTCCTCTCTCTACTCCTCTCTCCGTCTCATCCAAACTACTACTCTCTCTCTGCCTCTCCTCCTACCTCTACTCTCTCTCCCTCTCTCTCCTACTCTCCCTTTCTCTCTCACTCTCCCTCTCTCCCTCTATCCTCTACGCAAACTCTCATCTCCTCTCTCTCTTCTCCTCATCCCTCCTCCCCTCTCCTCACTCCCGCTCGTGTCTCTACACTCACCTTCTTCCCGCTCTCGGCTCGTCTCTTCGATCTCTCTCTCCTCATCTTATCCACTACTTCATAGACTTTTTCAATTACGATTTATTTCACTTACGGGGGGTGTGGTCTACTCAGCATTGTATATCCTCTGTAAAGCTGAAATAAACCGCACGAATTAAAGTATTCGCTTTACTTAACTATGACTTATAACGCTCTTCTCTCTTACGCTCTCTCCTATACAGCTCTCTCCTCTCGGCTCTTCCTCATCTCTTTCTCCCTCTCTCTCTCATTCTCGCTCATCCTCTCTCTCCTTTCGCTTCCCTCTTTCCCGAACGCGCTCTCTCCTCTCTCCGGCACTCCTTCCACCTCATCTCTAACTCCCGCTCCTCGCCTCTCTTCCCTAACCTACCTACTATCTATCTTATCTTATTTTCTCTCCTCCTCTCTCCCCTCTCTCATTTCCTTTAATTTCTCCCTCTTCTCTTTCTCTCTCTTCCCTCCACACCCCTCCTTCCCTCCCTCCTCTCTTAACTCTTTTTTCCCTCTTCTTCTCTCTCTCCTCCCTCCCCTCTATCTCTCTCCCTCTCTCCTCCTCTTCTCTCTCT
>CM064566.1:6670373-6733512 GCA_032716605.1 Paralithodes platypus | reverse complement strand
AGATTTTAAGACTTTCCTTCCATTTGTTTGGCGATGTTGAGACCTTTCGCTCCATTTCTGTATCAGTATTAAGACTTTTCGTGTCATTTAGGTGTCAATTGTGTCCTGGCGAGCGAAAGCGAGTCTGTAATTTAAGAGAAACCGGCCTTCGGCCGGCACATTGTTCTACCGAAAAATGTACACATTTATCTTGAAGGGGGGTCTAGGGGGTGTTTTTCTAAGCTTGATGGAGGTCTAGCGAGGCAACTAAAAGATAAATTAATATATAAATAAATAGACCCAAAAAATAACTACTGTACCGGTACTGTCCCCTTAACTCAACTTGGCCAATATATAAGCGTCTTTCTCCCGAAGAGTCAATCCAATGTTTCTTGGAACTCATATGTGGTGTTGGCATTCAAAGCGGGTTTATTTATTTTTTATTTTTTATTTTTGTAATGGGAGAGATGGGGTTTTTTTGGCACCCCTTCTCCCTCATGTTTAGCCCCATGCGTTTTCAGAATTTAAGACGTTTAAGAATTTAAGACTGTTCGTGTCATTTAGGTTCAATTTTTTTCTGGCGAGCGATAGCGAACCTGTAATTTAAGAGAAACCGGCCTTTAGCCGGTACATTTTTTTATCGAAAAATGTACAAATTTGTCTTGAAGGGGGGGTCTAGGGAGTGTTTTTTAAGCTTGATGGAGGTCTAGCAAGGAAACTAAACAAAATATATATATTAATGATTACATGGACCAAAAAACAAGTACTACCTCCTCACATAAAAAACAAAAAACAAAAACTTGAGTTGGCAAATATTATGGTTTCTTTTTCCCGAAGAGCCAATCAATTGTTTCTTAGAACTCATATGTGGGGTTGGCATTGAGAGCGGGTTTTTTTGTTTTCTTCTTAAGGGAGCCCACCTCGCTCTTTTTCTCTTTCTCTCCCTCTCTCTTTGGCTTGTCTCCATTCGGCCCCATTCAGCATACTGTTTTAAGACCATATGTGTTCATTAGTGTATTCAAGTGCATTGGGGTTTGTAATTGATGATTAATGTTAAGAACGGGGTGTTACTTAATTGCAAGCCAGGGATTAGGCTTGGAAACCTACAGCCTATTTGTTCTAGTCCTTTTTGAGTTACAGAGGTTAGGGTTCACGATTTTAGCCTACCTACAATGAATGGACTATAGTTTCACTTTGCTCCCAGAACCACAAACATAAATAAAAGTTCCCCAGATTCCCTACAAGCTAAAAGAACGTTACCCAGACCCCCTACAAGCTAAAAATAACTTTCTCCAGACCCCCTACAAGCTAAAAGAACGTTCCACAGAACCCTGCAAGCTAAAAAAAACATCCCCGGACCACCTACAAGCTAAAATAACGTTCCCAGACTCCTACAAGCTAAAAGAACGTTCCTCAGACCCCTTACAAGCTTTACAAGCTAAAAGAAAGTTTCCTCAGACCCCTTACAAACTAAAATAACGTTCACCACCCACTTACAAGCTAAAAGAACGTTCCCCAGACCCCTACAAGCTAAAAGAACGTTCCCCAGACCACCTACAAGCTAAAAGAACATCCCCAAGACCCCTACAAGCTAAATGAACGCTCCCCAGACCCCTACAAGCTAAATTAATGTACCCCAGACCACCTACAAGCTAAAAGAACGCTTCCCAGACCCATTACAAGCTAAAAGAACGTTCCCCAGACCCTTACAAGCAAAAAGAACGTTCCCAGACCCCTACAAGCTAAAAGAAGGTCCCCCAGACCCCTTACAAGCTAAAATAACATTCCCCAGACCCTTACAAGCTAAAAGAACGATCCCCATACCCCTACAAGCTAAATGAATGTATCCCAGACCACCTACAAGCTAAAAGAATGTTCCCCAGACCCCTTACAAGCTAAAATAACGTTCCCCAGACCCTTACAAGCTAAAAGAACGTCCCCAGACCCTTACAAGCTAAAAGAACGTTCCCCATACCCCTACAAGCAAAATGAATGTACCCCAGACCACCTACAAGCTAAAATAACGTTCCCCAGACCCCTACAAGCTAAAAGAACGCTCCTCATTTTACTAAATATCTCCTTCAAATATACAGTACAACCTCTTCGATTCCCATCCCCTCAAATAATAACAAATACATGTAGCCTACCCATAAAATACATAAATATATAAATACATACATAATATACTATTAACAATACCGGTACTAATAATGATAATAACTAAATGTATTTATGTACTCCCTTCTGTTCCCAATGTTTCCATCATAGTAAGTACTCTGATAAAAATGCCAGTCCTGGAATGCATTAAGTATCGAAAAAAATAAATAAAATAAAATAAAAAAACATTATGATGGCACAATTCAACCCCCACCCATTCTGAGTCCCGAACATTATTATTTAAATATCGTCCTAGAAAGATGTACATAATATAATATAACGGTAAGATAAATAAAGCTTCCAGAATACTCCACCAATACCAGAAAATACAGTCTATATAAAAAAAAAAAAAAAAAAAAAAAAAAAAAAAAATGATATATATATATATATATATATATATATATATATATATATATATATATATATTTATATATATATATATATATATATATATATATATATATATATATATATATATATATATATATATATATATATATATATATATATATATATATACAGTATAGTATGTATATCAATCCCTGTAAAACCATACAAGAGAAATATTCCGATAAATACAAATTACGACTCCCTCATAAACATGTCATATCTTCAGTAGCCTACAATAAGTCTAAGATCAACATCATCAAATATAACTGTCTTGATAGAGTAATGAATAAGTGCGCGGAATTTCGGTGTGAGTGTCCTGGGTTCGAGTTCTTGGAGTGCCGCATGTATTTGTTGATTTCAGTAATTGAGTTTAGAAGTAAAGTGGGTTAGTGAACAAAATATAATACTTAAATATTCCTCTATCTGCGGAACACCGACTTTGTTCTGGAGCCTATAGTTATAAGCTCGATATTAAGGGGAGATCTCCACTTGAGGGATTTTTTTCTTGACCCCTTTCTCCCTCATGTTTGGCCCCATTGCTTTTGATATTATAAAAAGTTTGCCCCATTAGTTTAGCGATTTTAAGAACTTTCACCCCATATTAAGACCTTTCGTGCAATTCAGGTGTCGATTTTATCCTGGCGAGCGATAGCGAGCCTGTAATTTAAGAGGAACCGGCCTTTGGCCGGGACATTTTTCTACCGAAAAATGTACAAATTTATCTTGAAAGGGACTCAAGGGGGTGTAATTTTAAGCTTGATGGAGGTCTAGGGAACAAACTAAATACCTCCCCTTAAGGGTGGAACGTAAGGCACGATCGGAACTATATATGTACGCGACAGTTATACACAGTGGACATATATGGCTGTATGAATAAATCATTAATGAATATAACAAAAGCTTACATTAAAATCTATTAAAGGAGAATCAGCTTCTATTAATTGTTCGCTTGTAAACTAGATGTGTGTGAATTTGTGTTTTGTTTTGAGTGCTCATTGTGTTATGTCATTTTGTCCCTATTCGGCCTCTGTCTTGAGTCCCCCCCCCCCAATTATAACAGCAACACTCTCATACCTCAAAAAAAAAAAAAAATAAAATAAAATAAAATAAAATTTCATAATAGAATACTTACTTTTAGATGTACGGTACTGAAGGGTCTCTGATGATCAACCTGCAACATAAATAAACACATTAGTTTTGTTTTAATTAAATAAGATTATTTTCAATGCATATTACATCACCCGTCAATAGGTATAGTAGCTCCAACCAACTTGACAATAATCTTGATCCCTGACCTCTCTGTAGCTCAAAAGGGCCTAGAACAAACTGGCTGTAAATGTCCACACCTATTTCCTGGTAGACTCTCCCCAAATGATAGAAATGTCAGCCCGATTGCTTTCATTAAGTTCGAGTTACAGGAAGTTAAGGGGTTAAGATTATTGTCAAGTTCGCTGGCGCTACCTATAGTTCATGGGGAATCTTGTAAACATACCTGTGTGGTATCCTGGAATATGGATCCTACGACGACTTGTGCATGAATTGAAATACATTATCCAAGTAGGATTTCCCTTCTCCTTAATATAAATAGGAAAAGGTTAAACTCTCTTTATTAAGACGTGTTGTAGTGGATCAAAGCATGGACACTCGTCCTGACTGTCGCTGGTTTGAGTCCGGCTGGGAGTAAAAAATAAAAATAAAAATAAAATATATATATATATACCGGTATATATATATATATATATATATATATATATATATATATATATATATATCCCTCTCTCTCTCTGTCCCACCGTGCCAGTCAGTTATATGACAAGACGAACCTGTCTGAGGTTTTGGCACTCTCCTTCCCTCTCCCTCCTTTATCAAACCTCCCTTTATCTTATCTTCTTCTTGCTCTCTTTCCCTCTTCCTCCTTTATCATAACTCCCTTTATCTTCTCTTCTTGTCCTCCTTTCACACTCTCTTTCTTATTCGTTGTTCCCTTTCTCTTTTCTGTATTCTTGCCCTTCTTCTCTCTACCTCCTTTATCAGAGCTTCCTTTCTCTTTCCCTCCTTTATCTTCGCTTCCTTTCTCTTATCTTTCTTCTTGCCCTCCTTTCACACTCTCTTCCTTATTCTTGGCTTTAGTATATCTTCCATTCGCCAAACTTTATGTCATGAGATATACTGTTAACAAACTCTCTATCCGACCTACAATATCACATTACCGAATGGATACAAGCCACAGAAAGAGAGAAAAGGAGAGAAAAAAAAAGCAGGTGACCCCCCTTAATTAGTATCCACCCTCGCCTTTTGTCTCTACCGGTGTGTGTGCTTACTTTGATATCCTACACTTGGTTGCTAGCCCTGCATATTATAAAGCTTTGTTAAATTTCCACTCGCACTATCTCACTCACTCACTCTCTCTCCCTCTTTTTGTTTTCTCTCTCTCTCTCTCTCTCTCTCTCTCTCTCTCTCTCTCTCTCTCTCTCTCCCTGCTGTTAAAAACATTATACAAAATATGCTGGCTTGCTACCCTCTCGCCAGGAAAAAATCAATATCTGGATGGGGATAAAAATATTAAAACAGTAGGCTGAATGGGGCCGAATGGATACAACCCACAGAGAGAGAAAATAATACGAGGTGGGCCCCCTTAATGCCTTAGCATAGTAACTACCTCAGCCCAGTAACTGTGGTAGTACGGTTTGTCCTTCCCGTGTTGTCCATTTGCCAACACAGTACCTCACCTTCACCTCCACCTCCACTGCCTCCACCACCACCTCCACCTCCACTGCCTCCACCACCACCTCCACCTCCACCTCCACCTCCACCTCCACCTATTCCACCACCACCTCCACCTCCACCTATTCCACCACCACCTCCACTTCCACCAACTCCACAATCTCCACCTCCTCCACCAAGCCGAGGAACCAAAGCGGCGGCGACCAAAAAGACCCTCTGCCAAGCGCTTGTTCAATGTCATTTTGACTATTCTGTGTCATCCTGGTACTCTGCATCATCTAAATCAGCACAGCACAAACTTCAGGTCACTCAAAATAAAATGGTTAGGTTCATGCTGAACCTAGGACCCAGATCACATGTTGGCCAGGAACAACTTCAGTCACTAGGTATGCTCAATGTCGCTGACAGGGCCAAACAAATCAGGCTCACTAATGCCTTCAAAATTTTCTATGACAGAGCTCCAGAGTATCTAAAGAATGATTTTGTTAAAGCAAATGAGAGGAGTGGACATAATACAAGAAACAGGATGTTTAATTTTAAGGTCCCGAGAATCCAAGGACAGGGTAAGCAAACATTCTTCTTCACCGCCATCAAAGACTGGAACGACCTACCCCAGTCAGTCCGTGAAAAGAGACCACTGTATTCCTTCAGACGTAGCCTGAAGGAACACCTGAACCGGACAGCTGCGAGAAGGAAGCACCAACCTTATGTCTACTACTAAATGCGACATAAGAGATACACAAACCAAACTGAAATGATTACGGATTACTGATATTTACTATAGGATGTAAGGTATCTTACAATAACCCCCTAGAAATACTTTCTCTAAAGTATCTATTTCTTTATCCTCCCCTTTTTCCCCAGCTAACCTAATCCCACAAGGACCCCAATGGAAATACGCCTAACGGCCTTATTGGGCTATCCTTAGTTGGAATTATGCAAGGCTGGTACATGTCATATTTGTAACATACTATGTGGTACCAACTCTGTAAATTGCTAACTGAATAAATATTATTATTATTATTATTATTATTATTAATGGACTACTCTATCCATCAACTACTTTAGTACCGGTAAAAAACGTAACTTTGGACGGGGATAAAATTTCGGACATTCTGGAAAAAATATAATGAACCACAGTAATGGGATAAATACATGAGGTTATGGAAAAACAAGTATGTCTGCGGTGTTCTTCCATAATGCAGAGCCATTTTTCCATAACTGTAGCTTATATACTTTTATCCAGAAATGTCCGAAGTATATGTACCACCTTGACCGAAGTTAGGCCATTTTACGGTAGTTAAGGGGAGGTTTTTAGTTTGGTCTCTAGATATCCATCAAACTTAAGATTACACCCCCTTGAGCCCCTTTCAAGATAAATTTGTACATTTTACGGTAACACTGCAGCCCACTCATAAATATTCGTGGACTTCACCTATTTCTAACCCATGGAAGTATAAATCTGGAAACAAAATGATGAATATAGTTGTCTGTACATCAACTAAAACACTATATATACTATTTATTGAAAGCCAAGGTCTATCAAAAAATTGATCCAGATAGCAGTTTATATGTTTTTGATGTACACTCGGTCAAAGAAGTATCTGCACCCCTATGCTGATCACCTGGCGTGTACAGCTCGGTAGGGTTGGCATTTCTTCCTGCAGCTCTATATCCATCTATACTACTACCTACCTATACTACCTAAGACCTACAACATAACATACTACCAAGCCGTATATACTAGATTATCAGGGTAGGGGTGCAGATACTTTTTTGACCGAGTGTACATAAATATACGGAGATGTGTCGGATGGTTGAAGACCACAGTTGCTCGCGAGTTTGGGGCTAGCAACATGTATTATAAAAAAATGTACCCATCATATAATTTACTTGTTCTCACTTCACTCCCTCACCCCCACAATTTACCAGAGGACAACATGTTTTTCACAATACGTAGACTGAGGTCTTTAAGGGGGGTCACCGTCTTGTTTTATCTTTTTCTCCTTGTCTCTTTCCCTGGCTTTTTATCCATTCGGCCCCATTCAGCCAACTGTTTTAAGACGTTTATCCCCATCCAGGTGTCGATTTCTTCTTGGCGAGCGATAGCGAGTCAGCATTGTATGGAGAAATCCGGCTTCGCCGGAGACATTTTTCTATCGAAAAATTTACAAATTTAGCTTGCTGTCAAAACAAAAAACATATATATGCTGGTTCGCTACCACTCGCCAGGAAAATATTGACACCTGGATGAGGGTAAACGTCTTAAAACAGTAGGCTGAATGGGGCCGAATATATACAAGCCAAAGAGAGAGGGAGAGAAAGAGAAAACAAGCGAGGTGGGCTCCCTTAAACAATTCGCAAAAGTTATAATTGCATTTGAACCCCTTTTGCGACGTCTTAGGCGATTTTGTGCAGTTTAAGAAGGATTTGTGGTAATAAGAATGGTCAAGTCAGATAGTTTGAAGCCTGTTAATTGACCACTTGCGAGTTTCAGGCTATAAGGAAGTTGGAACCGTGAACATCGATATTAAACAGAAATGCAATAATCATATGTAAGTTTCTGATGGATAAATGTTATGGTGAATTGGGTTTTATGTATTTATAAATGTACTACGACCGTATTTTAGCAGTAAATTATGTTAAATAACGTTGTCTACAGCTCCAACTTCCTTATAGACCGAAACTCGCAAGTGGTCAATTGGTGGAGGCCAATAGTAGCCAGAATATAAATAAAGAGACGTCGCCGGCACAGAAGGGGTTAATAATTGGGCTAGAAACTTTGGCATCCGAGCGTACATTCCGCGATCTTATACCCGAACAGAATGGGAATGCACTAAAACTAAGGGGCTTCGTGTATCGTCTTTGCCTTTCACTAAAACTAGGGGGCTTCGTGTATCGTCTTTGCCTTTCACTAAAACTAGGGGGCTTCGTGTATCGTCTTTGCCTTCCACTAAAACTAGGGGGCTTCGTGTATCGTCTTTGCCTTTCACTAAAACTAGGGGGCTTCGTGTATCGTCTTTGCCTTTCACTAAAACTAGGGGGCTTCGTGTATCGTCTTTGCCTTTCACTAAAACTAGGGGGCTTCGTGTATCGTCTTTGCCTTTCACTAAAACTAGGGGGCTTCGTGTATCGTCTTTGCCTTTCACTAAAACTAGGGGGCTTCGTGTATCGTCTTTGCCTTTCACTAAGACTAGGGGGCTTCGTGTATCGTCTTTGCCTTTCACTAAAACTAGGGGGCTTCGTGTATCGTCTTTGCCTTCCACACAGTCAAGGGTAGAGTGGTAAGGGTCTCCTCTTGGGGCACCTGGGAGTTATATACTATACCGGTATATAATTACAGCCTCGCTGTCGCTCGCCAGGAAAAAATCGAGACCTAAATGGAACATTAGGTGCTAAAATTTTCATACTATTGGGCCGAACGTCTTCAAACGTCAACACTAATGGGGCTAAACACGAGGGAGAAAGGGGTCCAGAAAAAAAAAACTATCCCCCTTAATGTTGGCAGAGATGATGTCAGTAGATGATTGCTAATAGTAGATTGTTGGCAGAGGGTGTTGGTAGAGCGTGCACAAGCCTTCACAAGTATAATGGTGGTCTGAGACTATTAATGTTGGCAATAAAGTAGATAGGGAGAGTGAATGATGGCAATGACTTCTGGGGGGAAAGTGGATGTTAGTAACAGTGTTGGTGGCAGCCAGAGAGGGGAATGTTGGTAATTATAAAAGATAGGCAGTTGTTGGTAGATAAATGTTGGTACCTCCATTGATAGCTAGGTTACTGTTGGTAGAAAGATTGTTATTTGTAACGACTTGACATTTCACGGTATAACTATGCAGAGTGTATGTATGTATGTATGTGTGTGTGTGTGTGTGTGTGTGTGTGTGTGTGTGTGTGTGTGTGTGTGTGAGTGAGTGTCTGTGAGTGATAGTGTCTGTGTATATAGTATATAATATAGTGCCTTCTCTTAGTAGCTCCAGAATACTTACAAACTCACTAATGGCAGGAAAGAGCACATCCTTGTCTGTCATCAAAGTTTCACCCTCCTGTCTTAAGGGGAGATTTACACTTGAGGGATTTTTTTCAGGACCCCTTTCTCCCTCATGTTTAGCACCATTGTTTTTTATATTTTAAGACGTTCGCACCATTAGTTTGGCGATTTTCAGAGCTTTCGCCCCCTTTCTGCCAATTTTAAGAAATGTTGTGCCATTTAAGTGTAGATTTTTCCTGACGAGCGATAGTGAGCCTGTAATTTAAAGGGAACCGGCCTTCGACCGGGAAATTTTTCTACCGAAAAATTTACAAATTTATCTTGAAAGGGGGTCTAGGGGATGTAATTTTAAGTTTGATGGAGGTCTAGGGAACAAACTAAAAACCTCTCCTTAACCTTTTCAGACAGTCAGCAACAAACCTATCGCAAGTCGCTTGACACTAACTGTTTTTCTTTATGCAATGATAACAATCTGGATTGATTATTGGGTAGAATTTGCTTTTCAATAAATAGTATACTGTATAATTTTATGATTTTGTAGTTGATGCATAGAAAATGGGGGGGGGGGGGGGTGCGTTGGTAGTGAATGGTTGGGTGGGTTGGGGGGGTGAGACGACCACGATGTCTTTCATCGTTTTTTTCCGGTTTTAGGTAGTTTTCATCAATATGCAGTGGTATAAATACTTGTAACCCTCGAAAAATAGGTTTTCCCCCTGTTTTCCCCATTATCCAAAGATGGGTTGGGTTGGGTTGGGGTGGAGTGGGGTGGGATGGGTTGGGGTCGGGTGGGTTGGGTTGGGTTGAGGTTGGGTTGGGGTTGGTTGGGTGGAGTGGGTTTGGTTGGTAGCGAATGGTTGGGTGGGTTGAGGTGAGGTAAGGTAGTGAATGGTTGGGGTGGGGTGGGGTGGGTTGTGTTGGGGTTGTGTTGGTGGTACAGCAGGTGGATGATGGGTCTACCTTGGGGGAAGTAGGCCATATAATAATAGAACCCTCTTAGGGGGGGGGGGGGTAGGGGGGTACGCTGCTACCACACACTACAGTATAGTTAAGTCACCCCTCTACTAACGGATACATAATAGGCTCAAACGAACGGGTGGAAGAAGGAAGGGGGTGCCAATCTCTCATGTGAAACTAAGTCACATTCTTAAGGGCGCCCACCTCGTTTTTTTTTCTCTCTCCCTCTCTCTATGGGTTGTATCCATTCGGTCCCATTCATCCTACTGTTTTAACCCTTGTCTAGCGGGGTGTTTTGGGCTCATTTGGGCATATTCAGGCCCTCCTGCATGATAAATCAAGCATCCCATGCATGAAAAAATATATATATTTAGCAAAAAACGGGGGAGTATCAAAGCGTCAAAAACTGATCCTATCATTTCATCAAATCTGCAAAAAGCTATCAATACATCAAATTTTCCAGATGTCTTAATTTTGTCAAAAAACAGTTTTTCCCCAGATCATATCAATGTGTTAGGTTAGGTTAGGTTACGTTAGGTTAGGTTAGGATAGGTTAGGTAAAAAAAAATTGATGATATGATATCATCCAGTCAGTTTCAGCCTTTTGTCAAATTGAAAAGGTCCAACTTTTGTTATGCTTTGAAGAGATTGGGTTTTTGATGTATTGATAGGGCTGACACCCTTGGAATAGTTTTGACGCTTTGCAGGCGCCCCCAAAAAACTAGGCGCTAAAAGCTTCAAAATGAGACCAGAACGAGCTACGTAGCACTCGTGGTTCTCTTGCAGTGATGCCACGAACATGGGAGTTTAGCATATATCGGTATATTTGGTAATTTTTTTGAAAAGACTCGCAGCGTTATTATACATAATTTATTAGGGAAAGTGAAGCTCTATGGAATCCTTATAATATACTCCCATAGATTCCACTGTGGGAGAATAGTTTTGATAGTTAACTATAGTTTTGATGTAAATACTACCGCAACTACGAATCTTGTTTCCGAGACCTAGTATATTAACCTAACCAAACAACCTAACCTAACCTAACCTAACCCTAGAGTGCCCTAGACCCAATACGTGGGATACAACACTAGCCCTTGCAAGTTGCATGCCAGCTACTGTGGGTTCATATAATATTAGACATGCAGTAACATCTTTGTAGAACATAACACTTTACCGTAGCGAGTGTACTCCATTTCGAACACTTTTTGTAAACATGAACACGTCCGTAGCAGAGCTCTCAAGATTACGGGACTGAGTTTGTTTACGCGCGGGAATATTTATATCGACAAAATCGAGTTACAAAACTTATCAAAACTATTCTACCACAACGGAATCTATGTGAGTATATTATAAGGATTCCATAGAGCTTCACTTTCCCTAATACATTCTGTATAATAACGCTGCGAGTCTATTCGCGATAATTATCGTATATTTTTCCCAGCTATGCTCACTACTGGCTACACTGCCGGCCTCTCGAGAACACAGGGAACATGAGTTAATGGGCGGCGGTAAGCCCTGGGAGTCGGCTGTCTGGCCCGCTGTGCTCCCGGCCAATTGCACTCGATTTTAACCCTTTAAAAGCCTTAATAATGCTCCTAACTTGCTGCAAATTGGTGCACGACTTAAGTCGAGCGCCGCCAATAAGGGGTTAAGACGTTTATCTCCATCGAGGCGTCGATATTTTTGCATATTTAAAAAAAAAAAAAATTGACAGCAGGCTAAATTTGTACATTTTTCGATAGAAAAATGGGTAAGATTTTACTGTGACCGTTACAAGCCCCATCGATGTTTGTGTAGCCTATAGGTATGTTATATAATAGTCTTCAGTCCTATATATGTCCTTCCCTTCGCAAATGTATTATAAGGGAGATATAGGGTAAAACACAGTCTTGTCTGCATAATGACAAGTCTGTGTTACGGGATTTCTGCTTTATAGATTTGTTTTCCCTCCTACCTTACTCGGGGGACCTTACAGTTGCGCGACCCAGTGCTGCTTTGGTAATTGCGTACATTTTATTTTCCCTCCCCTATGCACAAAGCCACTGTCACTTTGTTTATGTTCTCTCTGCCGGATTACACTTTTCCCGCTATCCACGTATTACTTTTAGGTTAGGTTAGGTTAGGTTAGGTTAGGTTAGGTTAGGTTTCTTAGTTAGGTTCATGACAAGGGATCAGCTGGTAGGTATGGGATAAACTAGAGACACATACTAACTGGTAGGTAAGGGTTATTCTTGTATCCAACGTTCTAGGTTAGGTTACTGTGTTTTTTTACTTCAAAAAATCGCTAAACCCGAGCCAAGTTTTGGCAAATGTTGGCTCGGGTTTTCAAATTTTGGGGTTTAATGGACATGAAAACTCGAGCCAACTTTCAAAATTCAATTACTGTTTTTTTTACTTTGAAAAATGCCCCCTATTTTTCCCCTTTTACCCCGCAATTTCCCTGATCTTCATAGCCCTCCCCACTAGTGGGGGCCGTGATTTTAGATTGTTGGATAATGGGTAAATACTCATTTGCGACAGTCCTTGGTATAAAACAAGATAATTATCGCGAATAGACTCGCAGCGTTATTATACATAATTTATTAGGGAAAGTGAAGCTCTATGGAATCCTTATAATATACTCATATAGATTCCGTTGTGGTAGAATAGTTTTGATAAGTTTTGTAACTCGATTTTGTCGATATAAATAGTCCCGCGCGTAAACAAACTCAGTCCCTCAATCTTGAGAGCTCTGCTACGGACGTGTTGGAAATGGAGTACACTCGCTACGGTAAAGTGTTATGTTCTACAAAGATGTTACTGCATGTCTAATATTATATGAACCCACAGTAGCTGGCATGCAACTTGCAAGGGCTAGTGTTGTATCCCACGTATTGGGTCTAGGGCACTCTAGGGTTGGGTTAGGTTAGGTTAGGTTAGGTTGTTTGGTTAGGTTAATATACTAGGTCTCGGAAACAAGATTCGTAGTTGCGGTAGTATTTACATCAAAACTATAGTTAACTATCAAAACTATTCTCCCACAGTGGAATCTATGGGAGTATATTATAAGGATTCCATAGAGCTTCACTTTCCCTAATAAATTATGTATAATAACGCTGCGAGTCTTTTCAAAAAAATTACCTAAAACAACACTGTATATCAAAGAAAAAATGCAAAAAAACAAAAAACACATGCTAAAACTCGTGACTGTCACACCGTATCAATTTACCGAAAAATGTCTCCGGCAAAGCCGGATTTCTCCATACACTGCTATAGAAAACACTTAGAGAATTATATCCCATACGTGACCTAAAATGCATATTGTCCATAGGTTTTCCCCCAGTTTCCCCTATTATCCAATGATCTTAAAACACTCAGATGTACTGGGTTTTTTTTAAACTTGTATTTTCATACAGATTCAGGATGGGTAGAGGGGCTTTGCCTCCTTTCGTAAAACAAACGGTCAAATTAGACGGGAATGTAACTGCGAGCGTGCGACTATGTAAACAATGTGGATGGTACGCCCGCTAACACCATCCTTACCCAGCGCCCTACACAATAAACATCGAGAGTACGGTACATCAAAGAAAAATGAGAAAAAAGGGTAGCATTCAAGGAGACTACTACAGGACTCTTCTTCTTACCTCTGACCGGGTATAGGCTATCCTAGTGTTTACTAGCCTATACCTCTTTGAAAGGACGTTAGCCTAACCTAACAAACTTACCTAACCTATCCTAGTATTATAGGTGGGGACTGCCGCCCCCACACCCCTGCTTTGACTTAGATTGTTTGTGTATTTGTCTGAGAAGTGGCTATTTTTCAATTTGTTGATAACGAAAATCCTCCATACAGACTTATATGGAGAAAAAATATGGCGAATCTATTGGTGCCTATTTTCACTAATAAATTGTGTCTCATAACGTCGCACTAGTGTCCTTGAATATTATCGAAAAAAGAAGCTAAAACTCTTGGTTGTCACATGGTAACTTACCAAAGTCGGGGTGAGTTGTTTTCTGGGCGAGTTCACCAGTATTCCTTCATCTGGTTCAGTCACCGATTCTCACAAAACTGTCGGTCATCTTGGATTTCAGACCAAACATAAATTCACTGTCATTTATTTATAAGTTGTTTGTGGTCATATCCCCTTAAAGGTCCTCTTAATTTATGTAAGAAGCAAAATCAGTGTCTAATATTTCACAAGCACTGCCTGAATATTACACTCTGCTTGTAAAATTAGGTGTTATAGGCGTTATATTACAGAAGACGAAGGACATGACGACAACAACACAACACTCCACACGGCTTGGTTATCTTTTATTCTAGCTATATTTAGACGATTTTGAGCAGCTTAGGAAGGATCTGCGGTAGTTAGAAGGGTTGGTCGAGATAGTTGGAATCCTTATATATTGCTAGAGGTCCTTCCTAAGCTGAATAAAATCGTCTGACAGTTGCCCGAATATGAAGAGGACGTCCCTCCTGATACTGAACGGTTTAACACTAAATATTACCACTGGCAATATGTGGCAACTCTTTTAACCCGACGCATTGATGGACGATATAAATATAAATAGACTAGGCCTATACACTTTGTTTGATAAACATTGGGTGAACGAAACCAAGATATATATATATGGCAATCTTAAGAAACTGGACATTACCAAGACCTATTTCATGAATCAGCGCTCAGGTCCTTAACCCGGCAAGCGCTATAGGCCTCACGGAAGGCTTCCTATAGGGAACGCGATAGGCCTCACGGAAGCAAGACCATAAAAAAAGCCTTCCATAAAAAAAAAGGGCCTATCAAAACAAAGGAATTTGTCTCTAGGTGAGATAATTCCCCTCCAGTACTCATCCATGTAAATCTCACCCACCCCCCTCCCCTCCTTCCCCACCTTATTCCCCCCTCCCTCCCCTACTCAATTATCACCTATTTTTCCTCTTATTATCATCATTTATCGGTTATTTTTCTCTCCCGCGATAATGTAGCACAAGTGGGTTGCAGAAAAGATCGTTATGCAACACCCAGACACCGGCCCACACCGCCCCGCTCGTCTCAGTTACCTCACAGACAGCGAGAGAGGAGGGTTGCCTGTGGCTCTCTCTCGCCTGAGATTATGACCGGGTGGCCAATATCTTCGTTTTTCACCACCCAAATGCTTTTCCCATTTATTTTAGCACTCTTGAAGGTTCATATATACATCATATATGTAAAATAAAAGCATACCGAAAACAGATAATGCTCTATATTGTAAATATAACGAATTCTGTCAGAATCCAAGGCTAGAAATGCACAAATAACTACCCTAGCCCCTAGGTCTATTTAGCCTTTGTCAGGTTAAGGGGTACTGCTTTCCGTTAGTTTGGCGATTTTGAGACCTTTCGTGCCCTTTAGGTGTCGATCTTTTCCTGGCGAGCGATAGCAAGCCTCTAATTTTAGAAGGAATATGTACAAATTTATCTTGAAAGGGAGTCTAGGGGGTGTTTTTCTAAGCTTGATGGAGGACTAGCGAGGAAACTCCAAAATAAATAGATAAATATATAGACTAAGATTAGGGCGAATGAACTGCGAGTTTTAGCGAATAGACTTGATGGCGAAATGTCCGTAATATAACCCCGAGACAAGTTAACCGAGTAATTCGAAACAATGAGCTAGGCTACACTGTTAAAAAAAAATCTATAAAATTTACAAAGAATTTCTGGCAATTAGGCTGCCAAAAAAAATCTGTAAAATTTACAGATGTAGCCTATGCTTTACCAACAGTAATATTTCTTACATAAATACAATATATCTGCAACACACTAAGAAATAAAGTCATAGGCTATAATAATTGGTATTTATAATTGACCAACATGTTTATTATAACCTAGCCTTGCTGCCTTGGCGAGGTTAGCCTATATTGCATATAAACCGTTACACATAACAATCCCACCCCACCCTCAGTTAGGTTAGGCTACGTTAAACACAGTGAGTTGTTTGATATAATATATAACGCAACCTTACCTTGTGTCACGCAAAGACTAGGCTACACATATAGCAGTAACAAATCTGATTAGGGCCTATGGTAGCCTGTTACGTAACGTAAACATTGCCTAAAACCCAGCTAGGCAGCAACCGTGAAAGTATTTGGTTACACATTATAGACATGTACGTACAATGTTATACATTGTCAGAAACTAACTAACTTGGACTGTGATTCATTCAATATCCAATTAAATATATATAGGGTTGCTTACTTCGGCTATAGCCTACCGGTACCTGTTGGAAAACAAACACAAGGTACTGTACTGTACATTACTACTACTTTGTTTAGCCTAGCATTACAAAAACAAAGTGTATAGCCTAAGCTAGATAATCGTGTGAGTTGCCTCGGCATATGGAAGCATATGAAGGCGATTCATTCACGGCCACCCCCTCTCGGGGGATTACGTCTGGCAATTAGATAGACAGATCACAGATATCTAGATATTTAATCATAATATGGTAGGGTAGATCTTTTAGTTTTCTACCAAACGTTAAGCAATTGTATTCAGCTGATGAAAGAAACTGGGCAAGGGTATTAATAATAGGCCTAGGCTAAGCAAAACTTATCGAGAAACACATACACATACGGTAACTATTTGTTGTAGGCTACTAGGCTACTTTTGTTAAAGCTAGACGTGTTTACTCAGTTTAAGAGGTCTCGTATTCCCGGCATTAGCCTATATCTTATTGCAAATGAAAATGTGCATAAAATATTCGCAACAAGGGATCGACAACTAATGACTACTTACCAGTTACGACATTCAACAGCAAGATACACCAAATCACACTGCTTATTGTCCAATGTCCATGTTCCATATTTCCTGGCGATAATACTGAACATTTCCACAGCCCAGTACGGTTAAGAAGGTTGTGGTAATAATTGGGGTATGGAATAATATGTGTGGAACGGGAAATTAGCAAAACTATCACACGAAAATACGGCCTGCCTGCCCTCCCAGAAACTAGGGCTACTCTGCAGTCTGCTCTCAACTTCTCAAGGTGGTACTGTCCTGATTTCCCGCCTAAACCTCAAGTGACTCACAACTCTTATAATATATCTCCACACATATAGTTTATTGATACAACACCTATATTTTGTCAAAATTAATTCCAATGATTTATATAGGAGGTTCATGAAATATTACCTGAAAAAGATGCTTGAAAAGTTTAATATATAGATGAAGGTAATAGAAGTATCCGGCAACTCTAGCGATAAATTATTGCCTCATTTTCTATATACATTGCAAGGGCCGGTATAAATTGAATTTGACCATTATATAAACTAACTAGGGACTGCAGTTCTCGAAAAGATGCTCTAGTCCTGTCGCGATTCTTGACTTACAGTGTGCTGGCTTAATAATCCAATAGGGTTGATAGCCTTCGAAGTCCTATTTTAACAAATATAAACAAACGATGAAACAACTTGGTTGAGCCCGAGAACTTTCAGTCTTCTACTGTACTTCTCGCTTCTCAGCTTGTTCTTCCTCTGTCCAATTACTCTTCTTTCCTATTTTACTCCAGCCATCTGGTCTAGTAAACAAATATTAAGTATTTAGTAAACTTAAGGGGATGTTTCTAGTGTGTTGCTTAGACCTCCATCAAGGTTAAAATGACATCCCCTAGACCCCCTTTCAAGATAAATATTTACATTTTTCGGTAGAAAAATGTCCAGGCCGAAGGCCGATTCCTCTTAAATTACAGGCTCGCTATCGCTCGCCAGGAAAAAATAGACACCTAAATGGCACGAAACGTCTTAAAATTGACAGAAATGGGGCGAGTTATTAAAATCGCCAAACTAATGGGGCAAACGTCTTAAAATCTCAAAAGCAATGGGGCTAAACATGAGGGAGAAGGAAGTTCGAAAAAATATCCCTCAAGTGGAAACCTCCCCTTAATATACTGTATATCAGTGTATAAGGCTGCTACAGTTCATAAACAAGAATTATGTTATATATATAGGCTAGTCAGTATTTCTTTGGTAAAATTCTAGTTTCACGTACACAGCGACAAAAGGGAGGCGCTGTTGTAAAGGCATAGCTTCCCGACCAACTATGAAGATCAGGGAAATTGCTGGGTAAAAGACGTAATATAATGATAATAAACTACATTAACGACATTAGCCTAACCTAACAACCTTACCTAACCTAACCTAGTATTATGTAATAGCTATGGTGCCGCATCTGGGGAGAAAATATATATTTTTTTTTACAGTAGGTATAATTCCTTATAATGCATTTCCGCCGCTTTGGACATATATAGGAATTAAGTATGGTATATGATAACTTTAAAGTAGCCATAGAAATTTATGAGTATGCTGTGAAAGCGAAACTAGAATTAAACCATTTCTTTAGTTATTCCACACCATGATTATACAGTCTGTAATACAGTCTATACAGCCTGTAATATAAAATACATATATTATCTGTATTTTAAGTTTACTGTGAATTTGCTGTTGATAAATACAGAGAAAAACGTGTAAAAATACAGATATTTGTTACAGTGTAGGATCTGACCCTTTTTAAGGGAGCCCACCTCGCTTTTTTTTTTTTTTCTCTCCCTCTCTCTTTGGCTTTTATCCCCACCGAATGGATACAAGCCAGGGAATGAGAGAAAAGGAGAGAAAGATAAAAAAAAAAAAAAAAAAAAAACAGTAACCCCTTAAATATACACAGTAGCTACACCAAGATTAAAAAGACGTCGCCGGTACGGAAGGGGTTAAATTGGAAAGTTATCACGTGCATCTTAAGGGGAGATTTCCACTTGAGGGAATTTTTTCTTGACTCCTTTCTCCCTCATGTTTAGTCCCATTGTTTCCTAATGTTAAGACGTTCGCCCCATTATGTTGACGATTTTAAGAACTTTCAACCCATTTCTGTAAATTTTAAGACCTTTCGTGCCATTTAGGTGTCGATTTTATCCTGGCGAGCGATAGCGAGCCTGTAATTTAAGAGGAACCGGCTTTCAGCCGGGAAATTTTTCTACCGAAAAATGTACAAATTTATCTTGAAAGGGGCTCAAGGGGGTATAATCTTAAGCTTGAAGGATATCTAGGGACCAAACTAAAAACCTCCCCTTAACCTTGGGACCACTGCGGCTAATATTATGTTGGTATTGCAAGCAACAGGTGTGTATGCAGTTGGCAACAGCAACATCAAGATTAGGGTAATACATGGGAATTGGCTATATTATGGGTCGCCGGTTTTCCTTTATCTTTCTCTCCTGTTCTCTCTTTCCCTGGCTTGTATCCATTCGGCCCCATTCAGCCAACTGTTTTAAGACGTTTGTTTATCCCCATTCCGGTGTCGATTTCTTCCTGGCGAGCGATAGCGAGCCAGCAATGTATGGAGAAATTTGTCTATCGAAAAATTTACAAATTTAGCTTGCTGTCAAAACAAAAATATATATATGCTGGCTCACTACCGCTCGCCAGGAAAATGTTGACACCTGGATGGGGGTAAACGTCTTAAAACAGTAGGCTGAATGGGGCCGAATGGATAAAAGCCAAAGAGAGAGGGAGATAAAGAGAGAAAAAAAGCGAGGTGGGCCCCCTTAAATTGGGAGCTTATCACGTGAATCTTGACCTTGGGACCACTACGGCTCATATTATTTTGGTATTGCAACAGGTGTGTATGCAGTTGGCAACAGCCGAATAATTATGGTAAAACAGATGAATGGGGTATAATTCTTCTATCTATATACACAGGCCCCATCCCCACTGTTCCTAAACAAACGTAATCGGGGGTGGGGGGACGACTCAAGACAGAGCCAGAATAGGGACAACCCACAGAAAATATTGAACACACAAATCTATTTTTTTTTTTATTAATTTCACCACAACACCAAACACCTCCAGTGAAATTACTGAAATCATAACATACTGTATGTGATCCACCAGCAAAAAAAATACAAAACAAAGTACAAATTCACACACAGCTAGGTCATCCAGGAAAAGACTCTTTAAGGGGAGATTTCTAGTTTGTTTCCTACTCCTCCAGCAATCTTAAAATGTCACCCCCCTTGACCCCCTTTCAAGATAAATTTGTAAATTTTTCGGTAGAAAAATGTCCCGGCCGAAGGCCGATTACTCTTAAATTACAGGCTCGCTATCGCTCGCCAGGATAAAATCGACACCTAAATGACACGAAAGGTCTTAAAACTGACAGAATGGGGCGGAAATTCTTAAAAATCACCAAACTAATGGGGCAAACGTCTTAAAATCTCAAAAGCAATGGGGCTAGACATGAGGGAGAAAGGGGTCCAGAAAAAAATCCCTCTAGTGGAAATCTCCCCTTAAAAACCTATCATGTGAATCTTGAAGTTAGTATCAGTGACGATTTTTTTTGGTAAACAAATACAAAAATAAATACAAAATATGATACAAAAAGGCTTATTTTAATACATTAGCCAAACTAGAAAACTTATAATAAAAAATAAAACTTAAGTCGTTGAAGATCATGACGAGTTTTACCTGGTCATACGATTATATACAGCTTAGGAAGGAGCTGTGGGAATTGAAAAGGTAAAGACTAGTTCAATTAACCCTTTTTTGACTTTCACATGCCCTTCCTAATCCTAATAAAATCGTCTAATAATTGCCAAAATATACTGTCAAAATGCGTCATGATCCTTCAAGTGGTTAACCCATTATATTTTGGCAACAATTAAACGGTTTTATTCAAACTATCTCAATTAATCCTTTAAGCTACCACAATTTTGTATTTTCTATGTGAATGAGAGACAAAATTGCATAACTGCCTGCAGCGAGTGCCTCCCCCAGACTTGAAAGAGTGACAAGGCCAAAATCAAGGAACGTTCGAGCTAAAATGCCTGAACACACGGAGTTTGAAGCAATTTAAGTCATAGGAAGAGGGAAAGACTGATTGTGGGAGAGAGTTCCAGAGCTCAGCAGTTGAATAGAAGAAAGTCTGAGAATAGCGTTTCACTCTTGGGTTGGAGAGTTGCACAGAGTAAGGGTGGGACTGTGTTGCAAGGCGGGTGCTACGTACCCTACGTATAGGAGGTAGTATACACTGGGAAAGCTCCGAGGAACACTGATTATTGTAGTAGCGATAGAATAACGAGAGAGATGCAACATTGCGGCGTTAATAAAATCGTCTAAATGCAACTGAAATATAACCAAAAAGACGTCGCCGGTATTGTAAGGGATACTAATGAAAACGTTTATAAATTTAGAAAACAAAAACAAGACATGGACTTCGGTATATTAAACTTATCCAATGAATCTTGAACTTGGTACCACTGAAGATAATTTTGGTATGCAACAGGTGTAATGTTGGCAGGTAGGTGGTGTTTGTTGGTAGTGGTGGTGGTGGTGGTAGTGGTGGTGTGTGTGGGTTGGGGGGTGGACACAAGCCAGGGGAATGTTGGTAGGAATGAGGTGGCTGTTGGTAGGAATGGTGATTGTTGGTAGGAATTAAATGAATGTTGGTAAGAAGTATAACTGTTGGTAGGAATTGTGATTGTTGGTAGGAATTAGTTTATTATTGGTAGAAATTAAATGAATGTTGGTAGGAATGAGGGAATTGTTGGTAGGAATGAGGCAAATGTTGGTAGGAATGAGGTGAATGTTGGTAGGAATGTTGATTGTTGGTAGGAATGAAGTAAATGTTGGTAAGAATGGTGATTGTTGGTAGGAATGAGGGGAATGGTGATAGTTGGTAGTCATGGTGTGATTGTTGGTAGGAATTGTGATTGTTGGTAGGAATGAAGTGAATGTTGGTAGGAATGAGGTGATTATTGGTAGGAATGAGGTGAATGTTGGTAGGAAGTATAAATGTTGGTAGGAATGGGGAATGTTGGTAGGAATGAGGTGAATATTGGTAGGAATGAGGTGAATGTTGGTAGGAATGAGGTTAATGTTGGTAGGAATGGTGATTGTTGGTAGGAATTAGGTGATTGTTGGTAGGATTGAGGTGATTGTTGGTAGGAATGAGGTGAATGTTGGTAGGAATGAGGGGATTGTTGGTAGGAATTAGGTGATTGTTGGTAGGATTGAGGTGATTGTTGGTAGGAATGAGGTGAATGTTGGTAGGAATGAGGGGAATGTTGGTAGGAATGGTGATTGTTGGTAGGAATTAGGTGATTGTTGGTAGGATTGAGGTCATTGTTGGTAGGAATGAGGGGAATATTGGTAGGAATGAGGGGAATGTTGGTAGGAATGAAGTGACTGTTGGTAGGAATGGTGAATGTTGGTAGGAATGAGGTGATTGTAGGAATGAGGTGAATGTTGAAAGGAATGGTGTAGTGTTGGAACAGTGTGGTATATGTAACTGTTGGCAGCCATGGTGTAGTGTTGGTAGTGTTGGAACAGTGTGGTATATGTAACTGTTGGCAACCATGGTGTAGTGTTGGTAGTGTTGGAACAGTGTATTATATGTAACTGTTGGCAACCATGGTGTAGTGTTGAAACAGTGTGGTATATGTAACTGTTGGCAGCCATGGTGTAGTGTTGGTAGTGTTGGAATAGTGTGGTATATGTAACTGTTGGCAACCATGGTGTAGTGTTGGAACAGTGTGGTATATGTAACTGTTGGCAGTCATGGTGTAGTGTTGGAACAGTGTAGTATATGTAACTGTTGGCAGCCATGGTGTAGTGTTGGAACAGTGTAGTATATGTAACTGTTGGCAACCATGGTGTAGTGTTGGAACAGTGTAGTATATGTAACTGTTGGCAGCCATGGTGTAGTGTTGGAACAGTGTAGTATATGTAACTGTTGGCAGCCATGGTGTAGTGTTGGAACAGTGTGGTATATGTAACTGTTGGCAACCATGGTGTAGTGTTGGAACAGTGTAGTATATGTAACTGTTGGCAGCCATGGTGTAGTGTTGGAACAGTGTGGTATGTGTAACTGTTGGCAGTCATGGTGTAGTGTTGGAACAGTGTAGTATATGTAACTGTTGGCAGTCATGGTGTAGTGTTGGAACAGTGTAGTATAGGTAACTGTTGGCAGCCATGGTGTAGTGTTGGAACAGTGTGGTATATGTAACTGTTGGCAACCATGGGGTAGTGTTGGAACAGTGTGGTATGTGTAACTGTTGGGAGTCATGGTGTAGTGGTGGTAGTGTTGGAACAGTGTGGTATATGTAACAGTTGGCAGTCATGGTGTAGTGTTGGAACAGTGTGGTATATGTAACTGTTGGCAGTCATGGTGTAGTGTTGGAACAGTGTAGTATATGTAACTGTTGGCAGCCATGGTGTAGTGTTGGTAGTGTTGGAACAGTGTGGTATATGTAACTGTTGGCAGTCATGGTGTAGTGTTGGAACAGTGTAGTATATGTAACTGTTGGCAGCCATGGTGTAGTGTTGGAACAGTGTAGTATATGTAACTGTTGGCAGCCATGGTGTAGTGTTGGTAGTGTTGGAACAGTGTAGTATATGTAACTGTTGGCAGTTATGGTGTAGTGTTGGAACAGTGTGGTATATGTAACTGTTGGCAGCCATGGTGTAGTGTTGGTAGTGTTGGAACAGTGTAGTATATGTAACTGTTGGCAGCCATGGTGTAGTGTTGGAATAGTGTGGTATATGTAACTGTTGGCAACCATGGTGTAGTGTTGGAACAGTGTAGTATATGTAACTGTTGGCAACCATGGTGTAGTGTTGGAACAGTGTGGTATATGTAACTGTTGGCAGCCATGGTGTAGTGTTGGTAGTGTTGGAACAGTGTGGTATATGTAACTGTTGGCAACCATGGTGTAGTGTTGGAACAGTGTAGTATATGTAACTGTTGGCAGCCATGGTGTAGTGTTGGTAGTGTTGGAACAGTGTAGTATATGTAACTGTTGGCAGCCATAGTGTAGTGTTGGAACAGTGTGGTATGTGTAACTGTTGGCAGTCATGGTGTAGTGTTGGAACAGTGTAGTATATGTAACTGTTGGCAGCCATGGTGTAGTGTTGGAACAGTGTAGTATATGTAACTGTTGGCAGCCATGGTGTAGTGTTGGTAGTGTTGGAACAGTGTAGTATATGTAACTGTTGGCAACCATGGTGTAGTGTTGGAACAGTGTGGTATATGTAACTGTTGGCAGCCATGGTGTAGTGTTGGTAGTGTTGGAACAGTGTGGTATATGTAACTGTTGGCAACCATGGTGTAGTGTTGGAACAGTGTAGTATATGTAACTGTTGGCAGCCATGGTGTAGTGTTGCTAGTGTTGGAACAGTGTAGTATATGTAACTGTTGGCAGCCATGGTGTAGTGTTGGAACAGTGTGGTAGGTGTAACTGTTGGCAGCCATGGTGTACTGTTGGTAGTGAATTAAAGTATATATGGATCTGTTGGCAGCTCTGATGATAATACAATGGAAGTGTTGGTAGTAGTGGTGATTGTAGTGGTAGTGGTGGCAGGGGAGGGTAGTAATAATGGTAGTGTTGTTGTTGGTGTTGTTGTTGCTGTTCCCCAAGCTGCATGGCCGAGCAGCCCCAAGGCCCCGAGCAAGGCCAAGGCCATAACCGAGCGCCCCCACAGAACCCTCCCTGCCGACCACAATAAAGCCTGGGTGACCGAAGCCACTCCATGGCGGGGAGCTGAGGAGGGTGCGGAAACGCCCGGGAAACCAAAGCCCCACCCAGGGCCCTGTGCCCCTCAGCAATTATGAAGAGAAATTTGAGGGGCAAAGGAAAAATTTATGATCCTTTGGCTGAGGTCAATCCACGGAAGAGACGCCGTCATTTGAGATCTAGAAAATATATAAGTACAAGGAACAGTAAGAGTAAGCCATGGGTATGGCAGAGATCGCTCAGTTCTCACTCTGATAGACCAGCCCATCACCACATGACTAGAACCCAATCCTCTTAGCACCAGCTAGGAAAGGCCCTAGAAAGTCGCCTTTGGCGGGGGGATAGCTCCCCTATTTCAACCCCTTTCGGGGTTGGGCACCCGCCCATAATAATGGTAGTGTTGGTAGTAATAGTATAGGATGGTAGTGGTGGTGGCAGGGTAGGGTAGTAATAATGGTATGGGATGGTAGTGGTGGCAGGGGAGGGTAGTAATAATGGTAGTGGTGGTAGTGATGGTAGTGGTGGCAGGGTAGGGTAGTAATAATGGTAGTGTTGTTAGTAATGGTATGGGATGGTAGTGGTGGTGGCAGGGAAGGGTAGTAATAATGGTAGTGGTGGTAGTAATGGTATAGGATGGTAGCGGTGGCAGGGGAGGGTAGTAATAATGGTAGTGGTGGTAGTAATGGCATAGAATGGTAGTGGTGGTAGTAGTGGCAGGGGAGGGTAGTGATAATGGTAGTGTTGGTAGTAATGGTATAGGATGGTAGTGGTAGTAGTGGTGGCAGGGTAGTAATAGTGGCAGTGGTGGTAGTAATAGTATAGGATGGTGGTAGTAGTGGTGGCAGGCATGGTAGCAGTACTATAGGGTTATGGTAGCAATGTTGGATGGTTGTACTGGTAGTAATAGTAGTAGTGATGATGCAGGATGGAAATGGTGCTAATAGTAAAAATGGTAGTGGTGCAGAGTAATAATGGTAGCAGATAACGATAGTATGGTAGTAGTAATGATAGTAACACTGATATAGGGTAGTAGTAGTAGTAGTAGTATTAGTAGTGTATAGTGTATAGGTTAGCCAGGGAATAGATGTGAAAATGTACACCCCATTTGCTCTAGCCCTTTTGTGCGAGTTAAAGAGGTTAGGGGTCACGGTTTCTGGCCTGCTATAGTCCGTTCAATCTAGGTTGGCCAGAAATCGTAACCCCTAACCTCTCATAACTCAAAAAGGACTAGAGTAATCGAGCTAATATGTCTACCAAATGAGAAGACTTGGCTAGGGAATAGGTGTATAAATTGGCAGTTCATTTGCTCTAGCCCTTTTCGAGTTACAGAGGTTAGAGGTTAGGATTTCTGCCCAACCTAGAATTAAATGAAGGGGCCACTAATACATATTGACAGTTAATTTGCTCTAGCCCTTTTTGAGTTACAGAGGTTAGAGGTTAGGATTTCTACCAAATAAGAAGACTTGGCTAGGGAATAGGTGTATAAATTGACAGTTCATTTGCTCTAGCCCTTTTTGAGTTGCAGTGTTTAGAGGTTAGGATTTCTGGCCAACCTAGAATGAACAGACTATAGTGGTAGCAGGCAGAGCAGCAGGTGAGGGTAGAGATTGCCATAGAGGGCATCGTTCACCGGTTCTTGGCACCTCTCTCAGTAGGCCGGTTGCCAAGTTTACCCCATCGCCCACCAGAGGCCCCCACGATCACAGACCCCACCAGAGGTTTTAAAAAGCAGGGGCCGTGGAAGGGGTCTCTCACTTGTTCCTGTTTGGGGGCAAGGCGAGCGTGTGTGTCCTTTGATTCCTTTATTTTAGCTTCCTGGAGTCACTGCGGCCCAGGCAGTGTCAATTTAGGTGAGTATCCCTCCCTGCCTGCGATCCCATTTTCTTCCACATTGTTATTCTTAGTTCTTTTGGTGATTGTGATTGGATTAGAGGAAAGACTATATAAGAGTGCTGTTCTTTCTTTCAGGGGATGGCTAAATATCTATCCCATACTGTTTTTGTGTGACCATCGTATTTTTGTGCCCATAGCTTTTGTGGAGTAATCTAACCAACGCGAGGAAAACAAAATATATCCACATAAAAGTGTTCTGCATATACAGTATATAATTATATTTAACAAGAAGAAAACACGAGCTACCAGTACACAACCACGGACTTCCCAAAAGTGTTACCCAAAATATGAACTCTCACCCCAAAAAGGCCCTCTATAGAAAAGACGAAAATAAATGTGAGTAGTAGGTTGGCGAGAGCAAGCGAGGAAAAAAATAAAACACCCACAGTGATATATAGTGCCCCAACATCTGTGCCAAAAGAACGCAACTACAAGAGTGTCTCACACCTGCAAGCCTCAGTGCCAAATCTTCGATGCCAGTGCCACACAGAAGGGGTATTAACCCCTTCTTTACCGGCGACGTCTTTTCGATTTATTGTAGCTACGTTTAGACGATTTTGTGCAGTTTAAGAAGGATATGTGGTAGCGTTACAAAGATGCAGAGTTAGAGGGGAATATGATAGAAGTGTTCAAGTGGGTTAGTGGGATTAATAAAGGGGACATGAAAAATGTACTGAAGCTCAGTGATAGCGAAAGAACTCGAACAAATGGTTTCAAATTACATCAATTTCGTTTCAGAAAAGATATAGGCAAATATTGGTTTGGTAACATAGTTGTAGACATGTGGAATAGGCTACCGAGTGATATGGTAGGATCAAGAACGATAGGGAGCTTTAAGATAAAATTAGATAGGCATATGGACGAGATGGGTTGGGTATGAGGGGGGATCTGCCGGGTGTGGGCCAATCGGCGCTCCGCAGACCCCCGTCATCTTGTGTTGATCTCTGACCGTTTTAGTGAGCTCAGTCCCCAAGGTATTAGCGAGTTGGGTCTATAATTAGGCCTTGTAATTGGGGTTGGGTGTGACAGGGATCTGCCTTGTGTGGGCCGTTTGCTGGGTGCCCTTTATAATCTGCACAAATATGATGAAATATCGTCTGATAGTAGCTAGACTAGAGTTAAAAACACGTCGCCGGTACAAAAGGGGTTAACAAAAGGTTACGGAAAATGTATATAAGATGAGCGGGTATAGTGATAGTGACTTAAGGGGAGGTATTTAGTTTGTTTCCTAGACCTCCATCAAGCTTAAAATTACACCCCCTTGAGTCCCTTTCAAGATAAATTTGTACATTTTTCGGTAGAAAAATTTCCCGGCCGAAGGCCGGTTCCTCTTAAATTACAGGCTCGCTATCGCTCGCCAGGATAAAATTGACACCTGAATGGCACGAAAGGTCTTAATATGGGGTGAAAGTTCTTAAACTAGCTAAAGTAATGGGGCAAACGTTTTATATTATCAAAAGCAATGGGGCTAAACATGAGGGAGAAAGGGGTCAAGAAAAAATCCCTCAAGTGGGAGATTTCCCCTTAAGGGGGGTGACCTGCTTTTTATCTCTCTCTCTCTGGGTTGTATCCATTCGGTCCCACTCAGCCTACTGTTTTAAGACGTTTATCACCATGCTTGTGTCGATTTATACCTGGCGAGCGATAACGAAACACCATATTTTGGATAATGTGTTAGACAGCTGGCTAAATTTGTACATTTATCGATAGACAAATTTCTCCGGCGGATTTCTCCACAAAATGCTGGCTTGCTATCGCTCGCCAGAAAAAAAATCGACACCTGGATGGGGATAAATGTATTAAACAAGTAGGCTTGCTATTTGGTGGGTTGTGTTACCACCATTAAACCTTTAACCCTTTGAGTACCAGCGACGTGTTTCAGATTGTGTTTGAGCTTCATTTAGACGATAATAATTAGGTAGCTTAGGAAGGATCTGTGGTAGTCAAAAAGGGTTTGGGGGGAGATAGCTTTAAGCCTTGTTAATGGCTAGGGGTCTTTCCTAAGCTGAATAAACGTGTTTAATAGTTGCCAGAATATGATTAAGTGGAAGCCCCTGTACCGATGAAGTCTTTTCAATTTAATTCTGGCTATATTTAAACGATTTTGTGCATTTTAAGAAGGATCTGTGGCAGTACAATGGGTCAAGTGAGATAGTTCGAAGCCTGTTAACCCGTACAGTACCGGTGACGTCCTTTTCAGTATATTCTGGCAACCATTAGACGAGTTTATTCAGCTTAGGAAGGACCTCCAGCAATAATGAGGCTTCAAATGATGTCAAACAACCCTTTTTACTACCACAGATCCTTCCTAATCTGCACAAAATCCTCTAAGTAAAGCTAGAATGAAATATAACACACGTCGCTGGTACTCAGAGGGTTAACTGTTGGCGGGCTTTTTTAAAACTGAATAAAATCGTCTAATAATAGCCAGCATAAAGTTACAAAGGACCTCGTCGGTACGGAAGGAGTTAAATGGGGAGACTATTATGGTTATTCTTGACTTACAGTGTGCTGGCTGGCTTAATAATCCAGTAGGGTTGATAGCCTCTGATGAAGTCCTATTGTAACTAATCGTGTTATCCTTGTATTTGGTGTTTTTATTTTATTTTTATTATTTACCATCAATATTCCTTTTAAGGGGAGGTTTTTAGTTTGGTCCCTAGATATCCTTCAAGCTTAAGATTACACCCCCTTGAGCCCCTTCAAGATAAATTTGTAAATTTTTCGGTAGAAAAATGTCCCGGCTGAAAGCCGGTTCCTCTTAAATTACAGGCTCGCTATCGCTCGCCAGGATAAAATCGACACCTGAATGGCACGAACGGTCTTAAAATTGACAGAAATGGGTTGAAAGTTCTTAAAATCGTCAAAATAATGGGGCAAACGTCTTAAAATTAGAAAAACAATGGGGATAAACATGAGGGAGAAAGGAGTCAAGAAAAAAATCCCTCAAGTGGACATCTCCCCTTAAATGGGTAGAACATTATGGGTATATTGATAGTAATTTAACCCTGCTATCCTTGTAGTTTCGTTACCATCAATATACCTAAATGGCACGATAGGTCTTAATATTGACAAAAGAAATGGGGCGAAAGGTCTTAAAATCGCCAACCTAATAAAATAACGAACGTCTTAAAATCTCAAAACTAATATGCTAAACACGAGGGAGAAGGGGGTCGAGAAAAACCGACCCCCCCCCCCCCCCCCTTAAACGGGTATATAGACTATCATGGACACTTTACAGACCCTTTTCGTAGCCATTATTTTGGACAGTGTAGTACGAGTGTCTGATACCTGATACCCGAGACCTGTGTCGCGGCCGCCTTATATGAGGCCGCGAAGTACCTGCCAAGTTTTATTTATTGTTTTATTTATTTATTTTTTTTATTTTCTTTGGGTCGATGGAGTTAGATAAGCTTATTATTATTTGGACTCATACCTAAGCCTTAACCTTTCCTGTACTGGGGACGTTCTATTTTATATTTGTCCACCAACTAACTTCGCTTCTAAACTCAATTAATGAAATCAACAAATACATGCGGCACTCCAAGGACTCGAACCCAGGATACTAACACCGAAATCCCGCGCACTTATGCTTGAATTCAGCTACGTCTAGGCGATTTTATGAAGCTTAGGAAATGGATATCATGGTAGCTTAAAAGGATGAATTGAGATAGTCTGCAGCCTTTTAATGGGGGACAGGAAAGCGTCGTCTGCTGCTCTTTCTAACACACCAAATAATCAGTTTCCATCCAGTGAGTCGAAATATATAGATTGAAGTCATCAAAATATCACTCATTTCTATATTGATTAATGTTTCAGACATATTACTCTCAAATTCTATTCAGTACATTGCCCACTATGCAAAGTATATATATAATGAATAAAACATAATATATTAGGCCTGCAGAGACATATGGCAAGGATTTGAAACTTTAGGGGATCCTTGCCAAATGTCTCTGTATGGCCTAATATATTCTGTTGTATTCATCATTATATACTTTGTATATTGGACAATGTGCTGAATAGAATTTGCTCCAGCCCTTTTTGAGTTATAGAGGGTAAGGTTCACTATTTCCAGCCTAACTATTTGGAACAAGGTATAGAGTTAGACTATCACACTATAGGTAGCGCCAGCGAACTTGACAATAATCTTGAACCATTAACTTCTTATAACTCGAAATTAATGGAAGCAATCGGGCTGATGTTTCTATCATTTGGGAAGAGTCCACCAGGAAATAGGTGTGGATATTTACAGCCAGTTTGATTGGTATCAGCGCTATCTAAACATTAATTCATCGTTTCGAGTGAGATATTCAAACATGTTCCTACCTTTACACACCCTATTCAAAATCTGACAGACATTAATACAGCACACAGCGAGCAAAACGTAATGCCAGCGGCGACATGACTTATTTGGCCAACCGTACTTACCAACGATAAACAAAAGGAAAAGTGGGGATTGGGCCTGAGTAGATAGATAGTACCAGTGACATCCGTTTAACTTTATTCTGGCAATGGTTTTATTCAGCTTAGGAAGGACCTCTAGCAATAATAAGGCTTCAAACTATCTCATCCAACACTTTTAACGACCACAGGTCCTTTATAAGCTGCATACTACTATCGTCTAAACATAGCTCGAATAATATATAACACACGTCGCTGGTACTCAAAGGGTTAAGTAATGCGAGTCCGCAGTAGATGGTATACCCAACGCAATTTCAATTATTTATAATTGTTCACCAACCAACTTCACTTCTAAACTCAATTAATGAAATCAACAAATACATGTGGCACTCCAATGACTCGAACCTAGGACACTTACACCGAAATTCCGCGCACTTATGCTTTACGCTATCAAGACAGTTTGGAATATTTAGTTAAATAAAGTTTTTCATTTACAGGCATCTGATAATTAACTAGTTTATAATGCCTTCAATAAACTAGTTACTAGTTGATTATCAGATGCCTGTAAATGAAAAACTTTATTTAACTACAGCTACGAAAATGTCTCATAATATCTTGATCTTTGAATAGTCAACGAAAGTATTTCTGTGAAAGATATTTTTTTTAAGAATTAATTTACGTTTAAATGATTATATTATGCCTTTTTTATGACCTTGATTATTTACAGTGTACTCTCTAGATTTTGTTTATCTATCAATTTTTGTTGTGTTACTGTACTTTATCAATAACAAACATGTGATCTTTAACGTGTGGCTAGCGAGCGATAGCGAACCTGTAACTTAAAGGTTTAAAGGGGATTAGACAGGGGTATATAAGGTTTAATGGGGACTTAAAGGGGCATGAAAAAGGTTTAAAGGGGCATAAGAAAGGATTTAAGGGGCATAAGAAAGGTTTAAAGGGGCACGAGAAAGGTTTAAAGGGGCACAAGAAAGGTTTAAAGGGGCACGAGAAAGGTTTAAAGGGGCATAGGAAAGGTTTAAAGTTGACTAGACAGGGGTATATAAGGCTTAATGGGGACTTAAAGTGGCACAAGAAAGGTTTAAAGGGGACTATAAATGGGTATAAGATAGGTATATATACGATTTAATGGGGTCTTAAAGGGGGCATAAGATAGGTTTTTAATTAGGCTAATAGGGGGTAATTAAAGACAGTTTTAATTGAGGTTAATTCGCTGACGATCACAAGTCCTTCCTAAACCGAGTAAAAATCGTCTAATGCTAGCCTGACAAGGGTCTATAAAGAGGCGGTGCTATGATTGGCTGGGGCTGTGGGGGTAGACCTTGGCTCTCACTCAAGGCTGCAAGGGAGAGAGAGAGAGGCAAGTAATGGAAACGGAAAAAAATGAAGTAAAGCAAGCATGATAGATAGAGAGAGAGAGAGAGAGAGAGAGAGGCTGGTGTCACACGGACTCTTACAGCGGAGGATTTTTGATTTTCCGAAGTCATAGAATCCGAGACAAAACAAAAAAATATGCGTTTGTGAAGTAAATATGTGCTGTGTTAAACTATTGAACTATGTTGTACACTTGTAAATAAATTATGTTGTTTTTACGATCTCAGGACAGCTGAAATCAAATGAAAAAGACGTCGCCGGTACAGAAGGGGTTAAGGAGGAGTGCTTAATTAAAAACAAAAAAAAGTTTCGCTAAGAGCTTCCTATCTTAGCGAAACGTTGTCGACAAAGTGCTCCTCCTCATAGGGTGTTTATAGTTAGTTAAAAGAGGACTACAGAGGCTATCAACGTTTCTGGATTATTAACCCTTTCAAGCCCCAATACGCTTTTCTGTTCTGTTTTCTGGCTACTATTAGACGATTTTATTCAGATTAGTAACGGTACACGGAAATCAGAGGGTTGATTGCGATAGTATTTACCCTTTTAATACCCACATATCCTTCCTAAGCTGTATAAAATCGCCTATGATAGCCAAAATAAACTGCTAAAACGCGTCAGAGCTTCAAGGGGTTAAGATAACACACTGTAGTTCAAGAATAGCGTCAGGACTGGAGCCACTTTTCGAGAACTCCCGTCCCTTGGTGTTTATAATCAGTCTTACAAATATTAATATCCTCTCTGGGTTCGAAACAATTTGGAGTTCACAGCTTGTCAGAATTTTGCGAGATTGTTTGATTATTGAATACGACGCTTGAGAAATGGTTTAGCTTATCCCATTCAGTACCATCATATTCAGTTTCATCATATTCTGGCAACTATTAGACGATTCTATTCAACTTAGGAAGGACGTCTAGCAACAATAAGGCTTCAGACTATAACCAACCATTTAACGACCACAGATCCTTCCTAAGCTGCATAATATCGTGTAAATATAGCTAAGATACAATATAACACACGTCGCTGGTACTCAAAGGGTTAATTCTGTTGGTATGATGACGTTTTCTGTTGTATTTATTGCTGGAAGATTAATTAATGAGAGAGAGAGAGAGATGTGAGTGTTGAGAGCAAACTTTCAGCAAACATCATTTACCTTAGAGAGAGAGCAATGATGGATTTGCTTCCTTCACTCTCTCTCTCTCTCTCCTTCCTTTTTTTATCTATCTATCTATCTATCTGTCTATCTCTATCTCTCACATACATAAAGCATCTCTCTCTCTCACACACACTCAAACAATAGACCAAGCCTTAGATACGGTTCCGTAATAAACAATACGTCCGCACACGTCAGAACATAACACACGCATATCGAACACGACTGAATCTATAAAACCTGTTCGCATTCTGTTCAGTAACCTTCACGAACAAATCTTTAATATGCAAGCTCCGTTAACCCTTTCAAGATCTGATTGCGGATTTGTTTTCTGTACCCCAGACAATCTTCAAGTTTAATAAGTCCCGGCCGAGACTTGATTTTTTATTTATTTATTTTTTATTCACCCGAATCATGTAAATGTTGGTTAGAAATATAGCATCGTGAACAGACAAACGAGCGTATAAAACAAAGGGGCTGGCAGTAGTCAAATAAAGGCTCCCAGATATAAATAAAGGAACTCATTAGCGAAACCCAAACAAAGATTACATTTGTTATTCCCTGGTGGTGGAGGAGGTTTTCATTGACTGGGGTATTGTGTGGGGAGGAGTGATACTATTCTCTCTCTCTCTCTCTCTTTAACTCTACGTCTCACTCATAATCACTCACTCTCGCTCTATTTCTGCTCTCTCTCTCTCTCTCTCTCTCTCTCTATATGTATATATATATATATAGCCCAGCCCAGGACCTCTTTCGATATAATGCTACGAGGAAAGTTTTGAGTTAATGGTAGAATGTGGGTTGTCGGTTATAGCCAGCGAGAGAGAGAGAGATAGATTTACATGGATTTACTTATATACACTAGCTACACAGACCTTACAATCCAAACGAGGTGGTCAGGACTTAATTCTAGTAGAGATGGCATTTCCGATAGAAAAGGAAAGTTGAAGGAAAAAATAGAAAAGAAGGAGAGAGAGTTTTTGTGTGTGAAAGAGAGATCTAGAGAGAATGTATGTGAGATAAAATAGAGAGAGTATCTATGTATGTGTGTGTGTGTGTGTGAGAGAGACTTTGTGTGTGAGAGAGAGAGAGAGAGAGAGAGAGAGAGAGAGAAAGGGGTAGAGAGGGGACTTTCTATATATAACTCTCTCTTTGGGTAGTTGGTCCATGGACTAGAATACTCTCTCTCTCTCTCTCTCTTTCATAATTATACATTCTCTCTCGATCTCTCTTTCACACACACAATGTCACTCACTCTCACACACCATTTGCTCCAGCCCTTTTAGAGTTACAGCGGCTAGAGTTCACGATGGCTGGCCTACCTATGTGGAACAGGGTATAGAGAGCCTGTAGTAAGAAAGAATGGCCACCGTTTTCTATGGGCGCCCTTTTGGAACCCCAACTATAAAATAAATATATAAATAAATAGATAAAACAAGGCTTAGTTTTATTGCCTTTGGTCGTGTAAAATGTATATCCAAAGATCAAACTATATAATTATCATCGTGTACAGTACGGTCACGCTAAGTCATGTCTCAGCTGCCATTACGTTTTGCTCGCTGTGTGCTGTATTAATGTCTGTCAGATGTTGAATAGTGTGGGTATGAGTAGGAACATGTTTATATATCTCACTCAAAACGAATAAAGACTTGTAGATATTGCTTATACCAATTATTAATCAAAATATACTTGGTGCCGAGACATCACTTAATTGGCCGATTGTACAGTCGCGCTAATAAGTGATGTCTCGGCACCAAGTATGTTTTGATCAATAATTGGTATCAGCAATATTTAAGCTTAATGTCTTTATATCGAGTGAAATATATAAATATGTTCCTACACTTCCCCACCCTATTTAACATCTGACAGACATTAATACAGCACAGAGCAAGCCAAACGTAATGACAGCTGGGACATGACTTATTTGCCCGATTGTACCAGTATTCCCAAATACTGGAGCGATAGCGAGCCTGTATTTGAAGAGGAATTTTGTTCTACCGAAAAATGTAAAAATTTATATCGAAGGGGGGATTTGTGTGGGTTTTTTTTTCTTCTAAAGTTTGATAGAGGTTTAGAGAGCAAACTAAACCCCCTCCTTAAACCATTGAGCCGAACCAGTAAATTATGCTACACAATACCGTCTGGGTTCCTTTAAGGGGAGGTTTTTAGTTGGTTCCCTAGACTTCCATCAAGCTTAAAATTACTCCCCCTAGACCCCCTTTCAAGATAAATTTGTACATTTTTCGGTAGAAAAATGTCCCGGCCGAAGGCCGGTTCCCCTTAAATTACAGGCTCGCTATCGCTCGCCAGGAAAAAATCGACACCTAAATGGCACGAATGGTCTTAAAATTGCCAGAAATGGGGCGAGGGTTCTTAAAATCGCCAAACTAATGGGGCGAACGTCTTTAAATATCAAAAGCAATGGGGCTAAACATGAGGGAGAAAGGGGTCAAGAAAAAAAATCCTCCCGGTGGAAATCTCCCCTTAATATGAGTCTGCCAAGTTTTCCTATTTAACAACATATTTGGCGACAGACATTGGTAATAGCCGAGTAGTAACCAAGACGAGGCCATGACAATTTACCTCTAAGTTGCCCCCCCCCCCCCCGTTGTTTAAGTTGGCTAATAATAATATGACCACCCCCATAAAGAAAACTAATTAATTATGGCGTCGTCTCCGTTCTAAAAAAAAGGGTTAAGTGATATTTGTTATCATAGCGACATTTCGAATTGTGGGCGACGATATTTTTAGTAGCGCACCGAAATACGAGCCATTTACCCCCCCCCCCCCCCCCCCCACTACCACACACACACCGTCTTTGTTAGTTTTAGGCTCGCCAAGGTCATTTGTGCCTTCTTCGCCACTTTGGATATTTTTGAACGCGCCGGCTACCCGCCCCCCCCCCCCCATTTGCTCTTGCGCCACCCAAGCCAAAAATGAACTTGATTTGAACTTCGCGCGCCGCTCGAAAATGGGCCGTACTATTTTCAGCCTCTCCCTAACCCGCCAATCAGCTCGGCGGTCGGGCTACGTCAGAGTTCAACCGGCCAATCGCAGCCATCCACATTGAGCATCCTCTTTAAGCTGCTTGGCAACTCGTGTAAATCTCAATATACTTCGCATATTTCCTGCAATTCAATCCGTACGACACCGGTCTCTAGTGATTTATATTAATTTTTACTTCTGGGTTACTGGGTGAATAAGCGCGGTGTCGTATTTCAAGTTTTTCATGGCGTAGGGATGTGCCAGAGTTATCTATAGAAAATACGACCTACTTGGTTATGAATGGTGCCATACTACATATCCTGTAATATATGTTTACTATAACGCAATGTTGACCATACGCAGTGGTTGTATATGGTATAGTTTCGAATTACATTAGATAATAGGCGAAACAAAACTTTAAACCAAACTCGTTGTTTATGTAGCACAGTTATTTACAGTGCGCGGTAGGCAGGATGGCGGATTCTGCGAGACAGTTGTAGCTATTCTTCCGACAGACGGCCCTGAGATCAGCTGGCTCGCGTCGTCTGCAGCAGCCAAGCTTGTGACACAGAAAACTTCTACATACGGAGTTGTAGTTCCTCCACAGCCCTGTCTTTATCGTCCAAGTACTAGAGGGTAGATAAATAAAGGCAATCAGATAATATTAATATTGCAGAAATATAATATAGGAAGTTAGGGGCCGACTGCGCAAGTCTCGCTTCATTTGTTTTCCCATGAACCTTCCGGACGTGGCTACAGGGTTACCAGTTTAGCAACTTTCTCGCAAGCGCTAGAGATATTTACTTCCAAGTAGCAGCAATTATTGACGTGTAGCGTCATAAATTTTAGCAATTAAAGACATTTTGGACATTTCAATGGTGATTTGTAGATTTTTTACCAATTCCAATGGATATATATAGACTCGATTTTATTAAAATGTTATTCTGAAGTTTTGATTGTATCTAGCAGCATCCTAGCGGAATTTGTAACAGATCTAGCGATAATTGTGGTTTTCATTTGGTAACCCTGTTGTTCGGCCATAAACCCTCAGTGTGTATCTCCTGCGGCGGTGGAGGGTGTATGACAAGAACTCACACCAATTATCTCACTTGATCGTTGTCGTCCGGGCCCCCTTGCGTCAACACCAACGCACACGAACGCAAAACCAATCCCCTGAACCACGAACCACCCCAGAAGCATGTTTCAATTAGTGTGAGAAGTGAAAATACGCGTGAAGTTAAGTCTGTGAATCAGTGGCTGGAGCTCTCGCCTCTATTCCACAACTCCCGTCATTAGGAGCTACTGCCATTCAACTTTTTCGTTCACTTATTATTTAGTTTTATGTATTTATTCGTGGTCCTAATAACTTGGGCCATGGTGTGAACAACTGGGCCCACTTCGCTATAAATGGAATTGCAGAAAATACGCCATCGAGTAAGCGGGTGAGTTGAATTTCTATTGTGTAGCCTATTACGCAAACCTAAATGAACGGAACAAGCGTATTGATATTGTTAAAATTTAAGAGAGGCCGCCTTCGAATCCTTTTATGCACGTTTCTGTATCTTATTTCCATAGTGTTTCAGTGTGTTTCATACTGTAAAACGCCCTATGTAAACGAAATTAAAGGGGGTTGAAAAGTTTCGAAACGACCGTAACTTTTTCTTTGGCCTAGGGTGCCCAAATGATGCAATACGCCGAGTGCTACTTTCGGAACTCGCTCTACGTTTTCTATAGTTCATTTCTCAATCTTGTAGGCCTAATAGCTTTTGAGATGTTATGTTAGTTTTTTACATGGTAGACTAAAAAGGGTTGTAGCTAATGCAGTCTCCCTTTGAAGTATCGCTCCTGTGCGTTGTTCATGTAGGCTATGCAAGCTAAAGTATAGCCTAGGCTAGCCTAGTATGGTTAAATTGATTGATTGCAGTGTACTTTGGTATAGGCTAAGTTTGCTAATCAAAAGGAATGTATGGCAGTAGAAATAGTAATACAAATAGTAAATAGGCTAGTAAAAATTAGTAGGCTATGTACTGTCATGTACAGTATGTAGGCTATGTAAAATAGTATGCAGCCTAGGTAAAAATAGTAGGCTATGTTGATATACATCGGTTGGTTAGGCTAATCAGATGAATGTATGAAAGTTTAAATAGAGTATGATAGCCTAGGTTCATTGAATAATAACGTGTAGTTTGTAATAGATTAGTTAATTAAACAGGATGAATCTACTATTAATTTACATATAACACTTTTAATCGTAACCTATATAGCCTATACCGGTAGTCTATTCGCTGTACGAAGGCGAGAAAGCATGACCTCTAACCTCTGTAACTAAAAAATGACTTAAGTAATCGAGCTGACATTTCTACCATTTGGGAAGAGTCAGTCAAGAAATAAATGTGGAAATTTACAGCCAATTTGCTCTAGCCCTTTTTGAGTTACCTAGGATAGAGTTCAGGATATCTCGCCCACTTACAGTGAATAGCCTATAGCCTATAAAATTGCCTATTGTATTAGCCTATATCGATACAGGTTCATATCAGTGCATGGCTATTCGGTTAGACGTATAGCAGCTAGCTCACAGCTTATTTGTGTGTTCTGTGTTTTAATAAGGAGAGGTTTTTAGTTGGTTCCCTAGACTTCCATCAAGCTTAAAATTACTCCCCCTAGACCCCTTTCAAGATAAATTTGTACATTTTTCGGTAGAAAAATGTCCCGGCTGAAAGCCGGTTCCTCTTATATTACAGGCTCGCTATCGCTCGCCAGGATAAAATCGACACCTACTTGGCACGAAAGGTCTTAAATTGACAGAAATGGGTCGAAAGTTCTTAAAATCGTCAAAATATTGGGGCGAACAAAATTAGAAAAGCAATGAGGCTAAACATGAGGGAGAAAGGAGTCAAGAAACAAATCTCTCAAGTGGATATCTCCCCTTAATGTGGCACCATATACTGTATAACATCCAGCCTTATGTGCTCAAGCATATGGGATAGCCTATAATTAAACATTGTATTGTCTCGTTTGCGTTCGATACTGATAACATTAGGTATGTAACGATTATTGCTATCGCTCGCGGCGGCTCGCCTATGTATCTATCAGGCTATCAGTTTAACACCTCCATATTAGAATGTGTCGTAAGTTTCGCACAGACTAACGTTTTCAAGTTGATGCGATGATTTTAGTACTGGTCGAATATTTAATGGAAGGTGGGTGTCAAAGCGGAGCCATTTGAGTTTGGAGACTTGAATACAGGAAAATTAACATGAACCAGCGTTGTTTTGGTCATTTTATAACTTTCAAAGACATAATTTAAACTATAAATCACAATTATTCTATCTTTGCATAGACAACAACAAAGACTGAAAAGAAAGGAATCGACTTTCGTTTGACACCTATTTATGGAAGGCCTAGTCTATTCGCTGTATGTAGGCGACAAATCATGACCTCTAGGCTATCCTCTGTAACTCAAAAAGGGCTAGAGCAAATAGGCTGTACATTTCCACATCTATTCCTTGACCGACTTTTCCCAAATGGTTGACATATTAGCTCGATTACTCTAGGCCTATTCGTTTTTGAGTTACAGAGGATAGAGGCCATGATTTCTCGCCTACTTACAGGGAATAGACTATACTTTGTTTAGTTAGGCTACATGCCGAGGGCGACAGGTGAAGGTGGAGATTACTCTAGCCTAGTCGTTTTTGAGTTACAGAGGTTATAAGTCATGATTGCTGGCCTACATACAGCGAATAGACTATAGTTTGTTTAGTTACATACTAAGGGCGACAGGTGGATAGACCGGAAACTCTTTATCGTGTATTTATAGATACCGGTACGTTAGGTGAGTGTTGTAGTTGTTAGTATTACACATATACTCTCACCAGTCTCTCTCTCCCTCTCTCTCTATGGGTAAGATTCGTACCGGATAGTTAGTTAATATTACACACTCACATTTCTCTCTCTCTCTCTCTCTCTCTCTCTCTCTCTCTCTCTCTCTCTCTCTCTCTCTCTCTCTCTCTCTCTCTCAAAGTTGGGTAAGTTTTGTAGTTGCTAGTTAATATTACACACAGTCCCCCCCCCCTCTCTCTCTCTCTCTCTCAATGTAAACAAGAAAACCTATTGTATGCCTGTCATGTTTAATCAAGTGCATAATAAGCATAATGCATATGAAATCAATAATTTACCCCTTTCCGATATTACTAGTCTTCTAACGACAGTTGTACCGTAATCAATTTATCAAATATAAACTAAACTTATTGGTACAGAGAAGGGCTAACATTAAAAAAACAATATAAGAGGCTATATAGTACCGGTATAGGAAAAAGGTTAAATTTCCTAATCAAGGACTATCTCAACCCTCTGACTTCCATATATCCTTCCTAATCTGAATCAAATCGTCTAATAATAGCCATAAAACAGAAAAGAAATGCGTATTGGATCTTGAAGAGGTTAATATAGCCAGAAAACAAAAAAGAAACGCGCATTGGATCTTGAAAGAGTCGATTTGCTAACCCTTTCTAGCCATTGTGTGGGAAGAGCCCGGGTATTGGCAAGGGGGTACCATGGTAGTGATTTAGTACCAAGGTCGGGGAGGTTGTTGCTAAACTTGCCCGCCCGCCCGCTTGCCAGTTAACTTGTAGTACCAACCACGCCCAAATTAAGGCTGGGGTTTCTGACCCCTTTCTATCTCATGTTTAGCCACTGGTAAGCCCCCATTAGTTTTGAAAATATAAGACGTTTGCCCATTAATTTAGCGATTTTAAGACTTTACGTCCCATTTACGGTAAGTGTATTTTTTTCCTGGGGAGCCTGCAATTTTGGAGGAATCGACCTTTGGCTGGGAAGTTTTTCAACCGAATAATGCACAAATTTATTTCGAAAGCGGGTCTTGGGGGTATTTTTTAAAGCTTGATGGAAGTCTTTAGAGGTAACTAAAAACAAAATAAATAAATACAAATAAATAAGTCTCCCCTTCGGTATGGTCTAGTCTTGGCGGTGTACAGCCGAGGTGTATAGTTTGTGGACAGTCTATAGGAGAAACTGGGTCAGTGTAATAGACGTACGTACTCTTACGTCACAGGATGTTAGACCGGGACACGTTGGTATTAGGGCTTGTTCAGATTACATAGTGTGAAGCATTCCTTATATATACTGTCTTCGTGGTGCAGTGCATAGTGTGTTGATTTTCGGTGTGAGCATCCTGGGTTCGAATCCCCGGACTGCCACATGTGTCTGTTAATTTCATTAATCGATTTTAGGAGTAGAGTTGGTTGGTGGAGAGAACATAATAATACATAGGCTTTAGTCATTGTTTCCCCTCGGGTATATATATATATATATATATATATATATATATATATATATATATATATATATATATATATATATATACGGTATATATATATATATATATACGGTATATATATATATATATATACGGTATATATATATATATATATATATATATATATATATATATATATATATATATATATATATATATATATCAGGATTATTAACTTAACATCAGGATTATTAAGTTAACATAAGTCAGGAGGAGATTCATGAATAGATCCCCCTTTCTAGAACAAGTCTCCAGGTTTACATTAGTAATACGTGTCCTCTTGTTTAATGTGTTAGCTCGATAACAATCGGGAGGTGTGCCGTATAAATAGCCTTAAGCCTTATATGGTACCGGTACTTCAGTTCGAATCCTTGAACATTTAAAGCCACGTTCTGAAGCATCTGGACTATAACAAAACATTTAATTGTCTCGTTGGCGTTGAATAAGGTGGGTAAGTGTAGGACATGAATAACGAATAGATCAAGATGTAGATGTTGCTGATGCCAATTATGGATCAAAATATACTTGGTGTCGAGACATCATTTATTAGGCCGATTGTACCCAAGGGAATCACAAGCCCAAGAAAGAAGCAAGGAAGACAATGAAGACAATGGGTTGACAATTGTATACAGAACCCCCTCCCCCTCCCCCCCCCCCTTATTCAGTTTCCCTTCAATGTCTTTCTTCTATTATTCCCTCTACCGTAATCACAATGCCGTCAACATCACTTATAGTTTAATCTGATAGGCATGAACTTTTCACTTTATGCATGACTCGTAGATTCTCGGTTTCTGTCTTGTCTGTCTGAGTATCTGCCCCTCTCTTCCTCATTTGACCATGTGACAATTAAATGAGGAAACTATAATAACACATCTGAATAATGCCAACCTGACTTATAAACACAAATATGAATGTAACCAGACGACGATGCTGTTGTTTCAGTGGAATAATGGCTCTTTGAGCAGTATGTATCGCCTTACTAGTGGTTGTCCCCTCACAGGATGGGGGGCGCTGCTCAATAAACTCGCCCCTCGGGGCAAAATCAAAAATCAATCTTCCTCTCTGATTGTCTTTCTCTGGCTGCCTCACTCTCACACTCGCTCTCTCTGATTGTTTCTCTTCCACTTTGTCTCTTTCTGTGGCTGCCTCTCTCTCTTTCTGTGGCTGTCTCTCTCTCTTTCTGTGGCTGTCTCTCTCTCTCTTTCTGTGGCTCTCTCTCTCTCTCTCTCTCTCTCTCTCTCTCTCTCTCTCTCTCTCTCTCTCTCTCTCTCTCTCTCTCTCTCTCTCACACACACACACACACACACACACACACACACACACACACACACACACACACACACACACACACACACACACACACACACACACACACACACACACTCTCTCTCTCTCTCTCTCTCTGGCTGCCTTTCTGTCTGCCTCTCCATCTCGTATCTCCCTCTCTCGCACACACTCTCTCTCTCAGTAAAAGACCTGTTGCATCATAGGTGGTGGAGGGGAGGGAGGGAGGGAGGAGATAGGGGATGTTATTGGACACCTGCCCGCTTAAAACACTCGAGAGACCCCCCTTGACTTATATTTATCTCGATTTGGCTACCACTCGACGATTTTATTCAGATTAGGAAGGATGGCTTGTAGTTTATTCTAGCTACCATACCTCCAAAGTCCAAACTATACTAGGCCTATCAAGCTTAGCATTTAGGCCTAGCGGGTATTCTATCGTGATTTAGCTACCGTTGTGCGATTTTTATTTGACGGACGTGCTATTAAGAAAAAGTGTTTGCACATAATTAAATATATTCATTTTTATTTGACGGACGTGCTATTAAGAAAAAGTGTTTGCACATAATTAAATATATTCATTTGTATTTGACGGAAGTGCTACGAAGAAAAAACTTTTGCACATAATTAAATATATTCATAACGCTTATCAAAATTACAGTGACTGCTGTGGCCCATAAACTAAAATTAATCCTTTGAAGATTATGACATTTTAATATGGGTGTCATTAGACTATTTTATACTATTAAGGGGAGGTGTTTAGTGTGTTTCCTAGACTTCCATCAAGCTTGAAATTACACCCCCTTGACCCCCTTTCAAGATAAATTTGTACATTTTTCGGTAGAAAAATGTCCCGGCCGAAGGCCGATTCCTCTTAAATTGCAGGCTCGCTATCGCTCGCCAGGAAAAAATGACACCTAAATGGGACGAAAGGTCTTAAAAGTGACATACATTGGGTGAAAGGTCTTAAAATTGCCAAACTAATGGGGCGAACGTCTTAAAATCTCAAAAGCAATGGGGCTAAACATGAGGGAGAAGGGGGTAAAGAAAAAAGTCCCTCAAGTGGATATCTCCCTTTAAGAAGGCTCCGTGGGGATTGTAAGAGTACAGACTATCTCAATTAACCCTCTGACTTCCATATACCCTTCCTAATCTGAATAAAATAGTCTAATAATCGCCACGGAACTAAATAAATGCGTAATCGGATTTCGAATGGGTTAAACCGAATAATGTGTTCTTATGCAACACACAGGATACGATACGCACACGCTAGTAAAGTGATCCAATCGTTTATGTGTGCTAATTCGACCACGGACAGTCAACTCGCATGATCCGCAGAGTCTCAGAATATTGTTTAGGCTTATGAAAAGCTTAAAAGTTAATGTATAAAAGACGTGCAATGTTTAAAATGGAAAAATATTAATTAAGACTGATTAGAAATACAGTTTCCTGCAACAATCCGAGAAAATATAATTGCATACTGAAAATTGCCGAGACTCTGGGGATTAAACAAGTTGACTGTATCTGGAGGAAAACTGCTGGTGGTATTGTAGCTATGGGTGTCTTTACATTTAAGGCCGAGTGTTTCTTCCGGTAATGGCCATCTAGTGTTTGAACATTTAAATGAATGTTTAAATCATCAATCGTTTAATATTTAACCCACCTTACTGTTTATACGTCCAACCCTTTAACATTTAAAATCCACCTTACCATTTGAACCTCTAACTCATTATGGTACTATTTAAAACCCACCTTATCGCTTATGCCCCAAGTTCCCAACCTTAAACCATTAAAGCCTACCCATTTAAAGCCCTAAGCCCTTTAACATTAAAAGTCCATCACTTCATTTAAAGGGAATGATGGGCCTTACTCGCCTCTACCGTACCATTTAACTACTTTACGCCAAAACCCTTTAATAGCTACCGGTACCGATTAAGCACCAACACCTGGCCAATTAACTTCCAAACACTTGACTATTTAAAGTTTAGAGATTCCTCAATTTAAAACTCAATATATTTATGATTAAAGCCAAGTATAATGTTTGAATTTTAAATCCTTTACCACGAAGGCCTACGGTACGGTACAATCACGCTAATAAGTGATGGCTCGGTACCAAGTATGTTTTGATCAATATTTGGTATCAGCAATATCTAAGCTTCATTTCTTCATATCGAGTTAAATATAAAAACATGTTCCTACACTTACCCACCCTATTCAACATCTGACAGACATTAATACAGCACAGAGCGAGCCAAACGTAATGACAGCTGGGACATGACTTATTAGCGCCACTGTACACTCGGATGCCATTGGTATATACAGTAGTCTCTAGCCCACTCATAAATATCAGTGGATTTCACCTATTTCTAAGTAGCCTATGAACCTATATCTCTATCAACGAATTTAGGTCTATATTGTTCTATACATCAACTATAAAAACTATATATCAAATTTATCGAAAAGCAAGTTCTGTCCAAAAAATCAGTCTAAATAGGTATAATTGCATAACGAAAAATAAAAGGCGTCCACGAATTCTGATGAGTGGGCTAGAGACTATGGTATGCGAGAGTAAACTAAATTCTTAGATTGATATGCAGGATTCGAAGTTGCATAATAAATGGTAGGCAGTGTCCACCAACCTTTAACTGTCTTCGTGGTGCGATGTATAAGGTGTTGATTTTAGGTGTGAGCATCCTGGGTTCGAATCCACGGACTGCCACATGTGTTTGTAAATTTCATTAATCGATTTTAGGAGTATGGTTGGTTGTTGGAAGGAAAATAATAATTAAATCACTTTTGGGGTCCACTAGCGCCTCCACCATCCCAAACCGAACACTATTATTACATTCATAATACAACAATCACTCCTCCGTATCGCTTGCACGTTTCCACCTCGTGTTTACTGATGCATGCCGCCGTTATTGTTCATGCTTATTTCATAATATTAACCCCTTCTGTACCGACGACATCTTTGTAATTTTATTCTAGCTATATTTAGACGATTTGTTGCGGTTTAAGAAGGATCTGTTGTATGATAAAGGGCTAATTGAGATAGTTCGAAGCCTGATAATGGCTGGAGGCCCCTTTTAAACTGAATCAAATCGTCGAACAGTAGCCAGAATAAAGTTAAAAGGAAGGCTCGGTAGAGAAGGAGTTAACGTTATGAGTAGGTTACACTCTAGGATTTAGTTAGGATATTTTTTCTACTTTTCTGGTTATTATTAGACGATTTTTATTCTGATTAGGAAGGGTAGGGTATAATTATGGAGGTCCAAGGGTTAGTTGAGATTGTCTTTACCGTTTTAATTCCCACAAACCAGTAGAATATCACCTAATGATTGCTAGAATAAAACCACCCAAACGCGTCCTAATCTTAAAAGAGTTAATCATTAGCCGAGTCATAATGATATCCCCTGCAGTAATGTAATTGACCACTTGCGGGCTACCGGTTTAAGATATGATTAATTATATATATGGAGCGTAAGAGCGGCTAGCTAATGCGTACGCAGTGGTCGCATTAGTACGCGGAATCGGTACTTATTAACCCTTTCACGCATTTATGACGCAGAGGTTGCCAGATTAGCAATAAGAAATAGAGTTCTCTCACTCTTATAATTACCTCTCCAAGCTTAGTTTTCTGTCCACAGCTAACTCAAAGACAACTGCAGAGGTTGAAGTAACTAAACTAAAGGTTTCTAAATACCCCTGATGGTAACAAAGGCTTTAAAGTATCCCCAATAGGCTCAACATCGCGTCATATGTCGGAGAGGGTTAAGGGGAGATTTCCACTTGAGGGTCTTTTTTCTTGACCCCTTTCGCCATCATGTCTAGCCCCATTACTCCTGACATTTAAAGATGTTTGCCCCCATTAGTTTGGTGATTTTAAGAATTTCCGCCCCATTCTGTCAATTTGAAGACCTTTCGTGCCATTTAGGTGTCGATTTTATCCTGGCGAGCGATAGCGAGCCTGTAATTTAAGAGTAACCGGCCTTCGGCCGGGAAATTTTTCTACCGAAAAATGTACAAATTTATCTTGAAAGGGGTTCGAGGGGGTGAAATTTTAAGATTGCTGGAGGAGTAGGAAACAAACTAAAAACCTCCCCTTAACGGTAATTATTTGGGGACAGGAGGCTAGGAATCCTCCCCCCCCCTTTTTAAATTCTCCTACTCGTCGAGACAGAGAAAGGGGCGAGGGAACGTGAAAGTGGTCCTGGACCCTGAGAATTTGAATCCTTGAATGTTGTTTCTGTTTAGGTTCGAGTTGGCTACCCCCAGCAATGGGATATGTGCCTTGGTATATATGCCTTGGTATATATGGTACCGGTACATACATACATACGGTACCATTGATTTTTTCTTAAATTACGAAAACATGTCCAGATTTATCTTGAAGGACGGTCTGGGGGGGGGGGGGGGTAGCTTGATGGAGGTCTAGGGAGGAAACTATGGAGGTCTGAGAGCGTAGCCTACCTGCATCAATATCGTTTGCACGTCGCCATTCCCTGCTGCTAAGACTGACCAAACACAGTAGCATAACGGCAGGATACACACATACCGGTACCTCATTATAAACAGATAGGCTATGGTAGATGTTATATAATTATACAGGTTTTATTTTCCTACCTAGACCTCCATTAAGCTAAAAAACAAAAAACAAAAACAAAAATATATATATATACAGTATACCGGTATATACAATCTTGAACATACCGGTAACCTCTATAACTCACAAACGACTATTTGAAGTACGGTAATTGAGCTAATATTTCTATCATTTGGGGAGGGTCAGCCAGGTAATAAGTGTGGACACTTACAGCCCACATGCTCTAGCCCTTGTCTAGTTACAAAGGTTAGGAGTCACGGTTTCTGGCCTACGTATTTGGAACAGGGTACCTACTGTATACTATCGACCGGTCACTGGCCCGTCGTACCGATAATCATTATATTCTGATAACTTGCCCGTGAAAAAGGAGCCGAAACATCTTATCTTGCTCCTTGTTTCGCCCCATTTGGTTGGTTGTTTTTAGACGTTTCGCCCCATTAGTTTGGCAATTTTATGATAGTTTCTCCCACTCAAGTGTTGAAAGTTTTCCTGGCGAGCTTGCTAATTAGGTAGGCCTAAAAAAAAAAGTTTCTACCGATATATATATATATACGGTATATATATATATATATATATATATATATATATATATATATATACCTATATATATACCTATATATATATATATATATATATATATATATATATATATATATATATATACTCTGTATATATATTATTGTGGCACTATCTCCATTTGTTTGTGCTTTTAAGTTATCCAGGAAATGAGGAAATATTGGTGACGACATATCCAATCGCTACGTATGGTACTATCAGAGCGGTCAGTGGTCTGAAGCCGATAATATGATAGGCTATACCCGGTACCGCCTGAAGAAGTAGTATTAGCGGCTGAAGCATGTTGTTGTCTTGCATCATGACAGTACTAGAGCGATAGAGAGATAAAGAAAGGCCTGGATAGTGGTTGTTGAACTCCTTGGCTGATAAGTAGTGTGTGTGTGGCGTAGGTTAACCATTTTAGTGTGGCATGACGCTCTCCTTTAGCCCTATTATGTCCGAGGGGACGCTTTTTAGACCTCTCTTGTTTCGCTCCATTAGTTTGGAGATTTTGAGAAGTTTCATTTCATTGGTTTGGCGATATTAACACACTTCACCCCATTCGCTCCTTTTTCTTCAAGAGCGAGCGATAGCTAGCCTGTTACTTGAAATATATTGGCCTTCGGCCATGACAGTTTTGTATAAAACAAATGTACAAATTTAGCTTAAAGGAGATCTGGTTGGGCAAATTTGTTTGACACCAGTGTGACATAAGCTAGGACTCAGGTCTTTCTTAACGCATATCCTACATGACCACCACATTGTGTGAAAATCGGTCCATAAATATGTGATATATCTTGTTTACAGAAAAACAAACAGACACAAACGAGGCGAAAACAATACCTCTGTCGTAGATTACAACAAATAATCATCGGTAACAGCGGTAGAAATGTTCGAAAGTAAAATAATAACAAGGAAATTCGTAAAATTCTCCATCTCTACCACTCTGTGAAATTACCTTGTCTATAAAACCGACTTAATTGAAAAGGGTTGTACTCTAATAGCCTGTAGCGAGCGTATCCACAGTCACGGTCTACAGCCAAGGTCAAAAGTCATACCGGTACCTCACATTCACTAGCCTGCTTCGACTTATTTAGGCTACCTCGATTTATAGAATTCTAGGAGACAATTTAAGTAGGCTATGGTACGGTACTAATGAATTAAAAAAGGCACTCGATTCTACAACTTGTTCGCGTGTGCTAAGGGTAATTTTGTTCCTTTGACCCGGGAGAGGGAGGAAGCCTAAGTAGAAAACGTGTGCTAGGCTATGGCTAGGTACACTATGGTATTATTGAGCATGCCTGTGTACTGTGCACTAAAATAACTTGCTTTGACGATGTGTGTGTGTGTGTGTGTGTGTGTGTGTGTGTGTGTGTGTGTGTGTGTGTGTGTGTGTGTGTGTGTGTGTGTGTGTATGTGTGTGTGTTATCTCTGAGGCTCCACAATTTAGCTTCAAAGATTCAATGGGTGTTCAGGTATTATGGTTCCTGACTGTACCGTACCTCCATGTCCACAACTGCACCTTTAATGTCGTCCCCCATAGACTCTCTCTCTCTCTAAACTCTCTCCTTGTCAATAGTTCCACCAACAGGGTTTATTACTTCAGGAATCAGTGCTACAAATCACGTAAACAAATGGAAAATAACAACAACAACAATAGGTCCAGATAGGGCTAAAATTATCAGCTGTTTCGGCGGTACCGGTAACTTATCTTTTCTTTAATTTTGGCTAATGCTATAATAGTCATTAATAGACAGTATTATTAGGCTCTCGGCTATCTTCTTGTAAAGTAAAGTTAGTAAACACAAAATTATAATGTTAATCCAACTGCAGTATGTCGTTAAACTAGTCCATAGCGGTTTCTGATTTTAGAATTTTTTTATCTTGAAAGGGGGTCTAGGTTTTTTCTAATCTTGATGGAGGTCTAGCGAGGAAACTCAAAAATAAATATATACGGTAACTAAATATATAGACCAAAAACCAAGCACTACCGGTAATGTCCGGTATCCCCTTAAAAGTTTTTTTTTTTTACCGTAACATTTTAAACGTAGGCTAGCGATTAAATGTTGGCTAATCGTTTTATCTCAATATCGCACCTTCATTCACTGAGCTAGCCATTCATACCTGTGTGTGTGTTACCAGGTATACTTGTGATAGGCTTTGTGTATGTTGTGAAAGTGTTTGTGATTGTTAATTATGTGTGTGTGTGTGTTACTCAGTTACTCAGTTACTTGTTCGTCAAGGGGAATCCACGCAATGCGAGCTAAGCTCATTATTATCGCGCCTCCTTAACTGGGAATGTATTGCGTGAAATGCATGTTAAGTGTTTTATGTACTGTTGGAATGGCTGTGGATGTGTGTGTAGTCTGTATTTTAGCCAATTGGCGACATCGGAAACGAAGGCTTAGGGTGGATCTGTATGGTACCATTCTCACTATAGACGGTACCGTCTCGCCCGAAGGCTTAGGTAGCCATCAGCTTAGGTGAACCATATGATACCCATCTCGCCTTGTACCATTTTTGCCAACCCCAGATGGGACGTCACAACGTCGTCCACTTATTCCAGGTACCTATTTACAGCTACTGTAGGTGAACTGAGGCTAACACATGAAAGGAGACAAGCCCAATTTGTCTCCGCCCGGCCGGGGATTGAACCCCCGACCCCTCGTGTGTGAGACGAGAGCTCTACCTACTAGGCTACGGGCTGTGTGTGTGTGTGTGTGTGTGTGTGTGTGTGTGTGTGCGTGCAGACGGTATCTCTCCTATGTATGTATATAGGGTATTTGTGTGTGTTTGTGTGTACATGTGCGTTTCTTCGAACATGTGAACTCTGCTCCCTCTTCCCCCAAATGTCATACGGTCATACAGGGAACACACACACACACACACACACACTTCATTAACCCTCTCAATACCGTGTGTGCATTTTTTGGACGACCAATGTTTCCACCCATTAATTTGGCGATTTTAAGGCGTTTCACTCCATTATTTTTGCGATTATAAGACGTTTTCATCTATCAGTATTGCGTTTATGCCTTAAAGACGTTTTACCCCATTATTATAACGATTAGCCTGAATAAAATCATCCAAAGAATAGCCTGAAAAGAGAAACAGAAAGGATACATCGTGTCTTAAAACGGTTAAGTACGGTACCGGTAGTTGATGTCTTAAAATAAACTAAATTTCAAAAGTTACCAAACAAGAATGGTCGAAAAAAAGTTGCCATACAATCTTGCCTTATAAATTTGCCATACAATCTTGCCTTATAAAATTGCCATACAATCTTGCCTCATAAAGTTGCCATACAATCTTGCCTTATAAAGTTGCCATACAAAGTTTGCCATATAAAATTGCCATACGCAATGCCATCTTATAAAGTTGCCATAGAAAGTTGCCATAAACAAAGCCATCATATAAAGTTGCCATACAAATGCCATATATATATAGTTGCCATAATTGCCATAAAAAGTAATGGTGTGACTTTCCTTATAAATACCCTACAACTGTGCACCGTGACGCCATTTTGGAGACACGGCAGGCAAAATGAAAAAGAAAGATTGCCAGTATAAAGATTACAGTCTAATAATAACACATAACAAAGCCACTCCACCAGCTTCCTCTCTCTCCAACACTCCTACTCCCCTCTCACAGGCGGAACCATTCAACAGTTTCAGGATGACAAACCGGACCTATTCTGTTTGAAGACTTTAATGAATGTGAGGAGGTATAAACGACAATATTAACTTTCCCTTCATAATTGCTGAGGGGCACAGGAGCTTTGGTTTCCTGGGCGTTTCCGCACCCTCCTCAGCTCCCCGCCTTGGAGTGGCTTCGGTCACCTGGGCTTTATTAGTGGTAAGCAGGGAGGGTTCTGTGGGGGTTCTCGGTTATGGCCTTGGCCTTGCTCGGGACCTTGGGGCTACTCGGCCAGACAGCCTGGGGAACGGAACAATAACAACTTCGTGATAGCTTTTAAAACTAAAGGCCATGATATATGTGTCCTAGAAACTAAGGATACCGGTACCAGTAAAACAACAAAGCTCCCCCCCCCCACCCCCCACGTTAAGGGGGGTAGTGCTTGGGTTTTGGTCTATATATTTATTGATTAATTTATTTTTTAGTTTCCTCGCTAGACCTCCATCAAGCTTAGAAAAACACTCCCTAGACCCCCTAAACTGGCGAAGGCCGTTTTTTTCTAAAATTAGAGGATCGCTTTCGCTCGCCAGGAAAAAATCGACACCTAAAGGGCACGAAAGGTTTTAATATTGACAACTAAATGAGGCGAAAGGTTTCAATATCGCCAAACTAACGGAACAAACGTCTTAAAACCTCAAAACTAGTACCGGTATGCTAAACATGAGGGAGAAGGGGGTCCAGAAAAAGCGAGTAGTGCCCCCGTTAAAGGTGAGAGCCGTCAACACCTAGATAACGTCGTAGGTAATTGTAAGCTTGGACTGTTGGGAAAAGTGTGTATTTAATCAGGCCCATTCCCCACTTTTCCTGTTTTTTTTTCTTTTCTTATTTTTGGGAAAAGTGGGGCGTTAATTATCACAACCGTAGAGTTGACGCTGGTGGTAGAAATGTTGAGGAAAGTCTTTAATCTTTTGTAACTTCCATTATTGGAGGCGGCGTTTGTGTTACCGTATCTTAAGGATTGTGGTACCGGGATCTAGTGCTCAAGTCGACCACACTGTTTATAGAGAGGGATAAATATGCTTGGGCTCTTGGAGATGATGAGGAACAGATAGCGGGTGATAATGACTCTTTAATGGAGAAAGTTATACAGATAGGCCTACTCAGACCACACAGACCTAGCGGTCCCACTAGGTGGTCCGGCCTTAATACTACTATAGCTATTTTTTTTCCAGCTGATGATAAAGTGGCATGTCCCCAACTTGATTACTAAGCTATTACGAACATTTTGTAGCGAAATGTGTTGTTAATTATGAAAAGTCAAAAATATTAGGACGTAGAGATATCACAGTTTCATATTTTTCCGTTAAGTATCGAGAAATCAGTTGCTAAGGGATTCAATAAACCATCAGCTGAAAACAAACAAACTAGGCCTATAGACAGGGACAGTTTATAGTAGAAAAATAGGATAGCAAATTAGAAGGCTCTCTCCCACTTCGCATGGATACCAGTTCAATGTACTAATGACTTCTCTTTTCTCTTGTCCACAGCGCAACGGAGAGCCACGGGAGCCAGTGAATATCCAGGAAGGAGCCACCACCAACACCACTGAGCCAGAACCACCACCACCACCACAACCATGGATGACGCTCACTTTTACCCCTACCCCGATTGCCTCAGCAGGTTCAATGTCAAGGAGGAATCTGGCCTCTCAGAAAGTCAGGTCAAGGAGAACCAGGAAAAATATGGTCCCAACGGTATGTACACAAACCTTATTTACTTCTTTAGAGGTTAGGCTAATAAGCTACATCATCTTTCCCTTTTCTATTCCACTCTGACGGCACTACCACCACGTCTTCCTCTGACAAAGCTGAACTCTGCTCAAACTTTCGCTTAAAACTCCACCTTGGATGTTTCCGGTGCTGTTCCTCCCTCTCAAGCCCCCCTCTTTTAATTATGCCTAATATCATACTGTAATCTCTTCTAAGGATGTACGTACTTTCAGCCCTCTCTTGGCTTTATACTAAGAAGGCGTATGGACCGAATGGTGTTCCTCCTGATGTACTCAAAAACTGTTCTTCCGTGCTGTGTCCCTGCCTAGGCAAACTCTTCCGTCACTGTCTTTCCTCTATTGTCTTTCCTTCTTGCTGGAAGCTTGCTTTCTTTCAACCTGTCCCAAAGTAGGGTGACCGCTCCCAGCCCTCCAACTATCGTCCAATTGCCGTCATTTCTTGCATCTCTAAAGTTTTGAAACTATTCTTAATTCAAAATATCTTGAGCATTTGTTTTCCCATAATCTACATTTAGATCATCAGTATAGGCTAGTTTCCTTAAGGGCCACTCTACTGATGATTATCTTTCTTATCTAACTAACTCTTGGTCATTTTCCTTTTGGGACTTCGGTGAGACCTTCTCTATTGTGCTAGACATGTTGAAAGCCTTCGGCAGAGTCTGCACAAATCTTTAATTTCTTAGCTACCCTCCTTCGGTTTCTATCCCTCCATATGCACCTTTATCTCTAATATTCTTTCTGGCCGTTCCATAGCTGCGGTTGTGGACGGCCATCGCTCACTTCCTCAACCTATCAACTCCGGTATCCTTCAGGGTTCTGTCCTGTCTCCAGTTTCCTTTCTAATTTTCATTAATTATCTTCACAAAAGACAAATGTACCTCTAGTCCTATCCACGTATATCCTAATGACTTTACCTTACACTATTCAACTAGTTTTCCCACAACGACCCAGCATGCATTCACTCCAAAACTCAAGTGTTAAGGCCATAGCATGCCTATCTTCTGATCTATCACCTATCTCCAATTGGGGCAGAGATAATCTTGTTACTTTCAAAACTCAATTTGTCCTTCTGTCTATCCATCACGAACCTTCCACACAACTTTCCCTTGTTCTTCTAAAATACACAAATCAATCCTTCATCTTCTCTCAGTATTCTTGATATTTCTTTTTCGTCTGGCTTTCCTTGGAAAGATCATATTACCTCTCTTGCTAAAAACAGCTTCCCAGAAGTTCTGTGTGCTCAACTTTCTCTGTAGGTTCTCTCCTCCCGCACAGTTTCTTGCTCTGTATAGGGGCACAGTGCGCCCATGTATCGAGTATTGTTAGCATGTGTGGGGAGGTCCACACATATACACGAAAATGACTTCTTAATTTACCTTTACGAATTTCAGGCAACACACACACACACAAAGGAGTACAAAGGAGTACAAAGGAAATCAAGCAACAACAGATCTAGTGACCCTTCTAGGTTGCTTGTCCTCCAAAACACTGAGGATCAAGTGTCCAAACAGTGGTTTAGAGTGGGTAAGGGAACATTGGAAAGGGAATTACTGCCCTGGAACTAATGTCCGTGGCAGGATTAGGAAGTTAGTAGGGGACAGATGGGTTAGTAACTGAGGGGGGGGATAAAATAAAGTTATTCATTTACAAACGCAGTCAGTCGCGGGTTTGATGAGAGATATTTGTCTAGGCGGAGTTTAAATGAATCAACGGTGATGCAGTCTATAACGTTTCGGGGAAGCCCATTCCACAAGTTGACAACTCGATTGAAGAAGAAATTCTTAGATTCGTGTGAGTTAAAAGATTTACCAATAATTTTTGCAACCGTTTCCCCGCGTGTAATTAGATTGGTCGATAGTGAAGTACTTACTACAGTTCATATTGTCGATGCCTTTGATGATTTTGAACACTTGAATTAAGTCACCTCTTAATCTGCGCTGGGTTAAAGGAAATAGATTTAATTCTCTAAGACGCTCTTCGTATGGTTTGTTCTTTAGGCTAGGTATCATTTTGGTAACTCTACGTTGAACTCGTTCTAGCTTGTTTATATCTTTTTGGTAATAAGGGCACCAGGACACACACACACACACACACACACACACACACACACACACACACACACACACATCCTCTCTTCTCAATGGACTGCATGTGCTATATTATCTATTCCATATTATACAGGAAAAGGTTTATTAGGACTGCAGTAGTTTGTCTGTTGTTTGTTTGCCTTAGTATAGATGAAATATATACGGGTATTCTCTTTAAGGGGAGATGGGTAATTTTTCTGGTCCCCATTCCTCGTGTTTAGCCCCATCAGTTTTCAGATTTTAAGACGGTCGCCCCATTAGTTAGTCGATTTTAAAGCCTTTCGTCCCATTTCTATATCAATACCTTTCGTGTCATTTAGGTGTCGATTTTCGTCTCTCTCTCTCTCTCTCTCTCTCTCTCTCTCTCTCTCTCTCTCTCTCTCTCTCTCTCTCTCTCTCTCTCTCTCTCTCTCTCTCTCTCTCTCTCTCTCTCTCTCTCTCTCTCTCTCTCTCTCATACATATACAGGGTGGTGATGGGGGAGTTTTAGTGGGAAATAAATTGGTCTTAGGTACGGGTGGGTAGGCAGGTCGAGATGTTTTTATGGGGCAGCTCGGGTTATTGCAAAAGGAAGAAGAAGAGGAGCGATGAAGGTTAGTGTGATCTGCCTCAGAGGGTTTGGACAGAGACAAGGTTTAGGAGGTGGAATAGAAGATTGTAGTAGTGACAGTGGTATGGTTTAGTGATGAAGGTTAGTGGGACATGGTACAGGAGGTGAAACAGAAGACGGTAGTAGTGACAGTGGTATGGTTTAGTGATGAAGGTTAGTGTGATCTGCCTCATGGTTTGGACAGAGACAAGGTACAGGAGGTGGAATAGAAGATATTAGTAGTGACAGTGGTATGGTTTAGTGATGAAGGTTAGTGTGATCTGCCTCGGGGGTTTGGACAGAGACAAGGTTTAGGAGGTGGAATAGAAGATTGTTGTAGTGACAATGGTATGGTTTTAGGTGAAAGTGAAGAAGAAGAGGAGTGATGAAGGTTAGTGTGATCTGCCTCAGGGATTGGACAGAGACAAGGTTTAGGAGGTGAAACTGAAGATAGTAGTAGTAGTGACAGTGGTATTGAAAGTTAGTGGGATCTTTCTCAGGGTTTGGAGAGAGACAAGGTATAGAAGGTGAAACCGAAGACAGTAGTAGTGACAGTGGTATGATAGAAGAAGAAGAAAGGGATGAAGGTTAGTGAACATTTTGATATTTTCGCAATTTCGAGGTTCGAAATTGGGGATTCGTTTTCCAATTTTGGGTCCCTTACTGCAAAGTTCCATTGTCGTGTCCAGTCCAGATATACTGTAATCTATGATACAGCTAATTTGCTCTAGCCCATTTTGTGAGTTACAGAGGTTAGGGTTTACGATGTCTGACCTACCTACCCACTTTTTTTTTCCTTTTTTTTTATGTGAGTGAGGGAGACAAAAGGCAAAACTGCCTGTAGCGAGTGCCTCCCCCATAGTATAATGCATATTTTTTTTTTTTTTTTTTTTTTCTATGTGATTGAGGGAGGCAAAAGGCATAACTGCCTATAGCGAGTGCCTCCCCCATAGTTGAAAGAGTGACAGGGCCAAAATCAAGGGACGTTCGAGCCAAAATGCCTGGACACACGGAGTTTGAAGCAATTTAAGTCATAGGAAGAGGGAAAGACTGATTCTGGGAGAGAGTTCCAGAGCTCAGCTGTTGAGTAGAAGAAAGTTTGAGAGTAACGTTTCACTCTTGGGTTGGAGAGTTGCACAGAGTAGGGGTGGGATTGAGTTGCAAGACGGGTACCACGTGCCCTACGTAAAGGAGGTGGTATGCACTGGGATAGCTCTGAGGAACACTGATTATTATAGTAGCGATAGAATAGCGAGAGAGATGCAACATTGCGGCGGAGAGAGAGAGATTGCAGAGAGTTGGTGAGTGGACGGGAGTTAATGATACGAAAGGCCTTCCTTTCAACTTTGTCTAGGAGAGCGGTGTGAGAGGAACCTCCCCACACATGTGAACAATACTCAATACACCAATATGTATACCAATACCAATATGTTACTGTACCCCACCAATACGTTTATAGTAGTTGACAGGTTCAGTGTACGATGGATCAGGCGTTCCTTATGTTATCTGTACAGGCCCAGATACTGCAGAGATACCGGCCGGGGGGGGTAGGGGCGGGGGGGGTAGAGGAAGCAATAGGGTGGGAGGTGGGTGGGGGTGGCTTATCTCTTGCTTATATTAGATTGGGGTGACACTAAGAGTTTTTTGGTTCGTGGGTGGTCTTGTGCAGTGTTTGTTTGTGGTCTGGCAGTGTGGTAATGTATAATAGATGGTGTGAAGGGCACACACACACACACACACACAGTTCACACACACACACACAGTTCACACACACACACACACAGTTCACACACACACACAGTTCACACACACACAGTTCGCAGACACATTTAGCATTCTCTTACTCTCGCTCTTTCTCACACAAACACACACTCTCTCTCTCTTTTACACGCACACGCACACACGCACCTGACATTAGTATAAATAGAAACCCCGTAATTGGATTAAAAAGATTAATTTAAATTGGCAACCTTTAATTAAAAATAAAGTTAATTGAGAAGTTATTTTTAGTGATGGGGTGGTAGATGTATATTTGTTAACCCCTTTAGCACGATGTCTTATATTTACCCTTGATTCTGGCTAAAGTTAGACGATTTCGTGCAGTTTAAGCAGGACCTATGACCTATGTTAAGGGGAGGTTTTCAGTTTGTTTCCTACTCCTCCAGCAATCTTAAAATTACACCCCCTTGACCCCTTTTCAAGATAAATTTGTACATTTTTCGGTAGAAAAATGTCCCGGCCGAAGGCCGGTTACTCTTAAATTACAGGCTCGCTATCGCTCGCCAGGATAAAATTGACACCTAAATGGCACGAAAGGTCTTAAAATTGACAGAGTAGGGCGGAAATTCTTAAAATCACCAAACTAATGGGGCAAACGTCTTAAAATCTCAAAAGCAATGGGGCTAGACATGAGGGCGAAAGAGGTCAAGAAAAAAGTCCCTCAAGTGGAAATCCCCCCTTAATCAGAGGGTTTATTGATATCGTATTATTTTTGACCCCTTCGATTCCTAAAGTACCATGACCTATTTATATATATATATAATTATAATGTAAAACTTGCAAAGTAAACAAAGAAAACATATACGAACACAGTAAAAAGACAAAACATATACGAACACAGTAAAAAGACAAAACATATACGAACACAGTAAAAAGACAAAACATATACGAACACAGTAAAAAGACAAAACATATACGAACACAGTAAAAAGACAAAACATATACGTACACAGTAAAAAGACAAAATAACTAATCAAAATCGCTATGTGTTAATATTTGTTTTTGTGTTTTTGTTTTCATATACCATTATCATGTGTTTTTCAGTCTATGTATATCTGTCTATTTCTATGCCCCCATGTTAATCCTCGTTTATTCTCTGTTTACCTTCCAGAACTCCCAGCGGAGGAGGGCAAGTCACTGCTCACGTTGATTCTCGAACAGTTTGATGACTTGTTGGTCAAAATCCTCCTGCTGGCTGCCGTCATCTCATTTGTAAGTACCTGGTTTTTGGTTTTTACTTAGGGCTTTTGTTTTATTGATTGGTGTGGGTGTTATAAATGATTGGGGGACTGCTGATGGAAGGTTTATCTTAGTATGTGGGTACCTCCTTGTATTGATTGGTGTGGGTGTTATAATATATGATTGGGGAACAGCTGATGGAAGGTTTATGTTAGTATGTGGGTACCTCCTTGTATTGATTGGTGTGGGTGTTATAATATATGATTGGGGGACAGCTGATGGAAGGTTTATCTTAGTATGTGGGTACCTCCTTGTATTGATTGGTGTGGGTGTTATAATATATGATTGGGGAACTGCTGATGGAAGGTTTATCTTAGTATGTGGGTACCTCCTTGTATTGATTGGTGTGGGTGTTATAATATATGATTGGGGAACTGCTGATGGAAGGTTTATCTTAGTATGTGGGGTACCTCCTTGTATTGATTGGTGTGGGTGTTATAATATATGATTGGGGAACTGCTGATGGAAGGTTTATCTTAGTATGTGGGTACCTCCTTGTATTGATTGGTGTGGGTGTTATAATATATGATTGGGAACTGCTGATGGAAGGTTTATCTTAGTATGTGTATAAAAAAGGGTGAGGTGCGTGTGTGTGTATATGTGTGTTTTAGGGTGAGATCTGTTTCTGGGTGTGTGTAGGGTGGACGGGATGGGGGGGGGGGAATCGTGTGTGTGCAATGTATTTCGGTGTGTGTTCATGAGAGAGAGAGTGAGAGAGAGAGAGAGAGAGAGAGAGAGAGAGTGAGTGAGTGAGTGAGTGAGTGTGTGTGTGAGATAGTGAATGTGGAATTGTGTGTGCGTGTTTGAGAGAGAGAGAGACGTGGCTGTGTGTATGTATGTGTGTGTGTAGTAATAATTATTGCAGAATCGTAAGCCCCGGTTCGTCCTCAACCCTTTTTCTGCGGTAAACCAGACGATATTACATTCTCTCTCTCTCTCTCTCTCTCTCTCTCTCTCTCTCTCTCTCTCTCTCTCTCTCTCTCTCTCTCTCTCTTACTCCTACATTGTTCCGCCCGTGTTAGCCCTTCAATAATTTAATCGAAACAACAACAACACAAGTTATGTTTACGTTTAACCAGAACTATAAAATATGCATAGGTAAATACACACATTCTCTCTATATTGCTACCACACACACACACACACACACACACACACACACACACACACACACACACACACACACACACACACACACACACACAGTTACACACACCACCACCACCACCACCACAACAACAACAACAACAAAAATACCCTCCAGTTTGTTATGCCTCTCGTTAATCAATATGTTAAAGACAACCCTACGGAAATATCAACCCTGAATTAAAGGGGATGGTTAGCCTCTCTCTCCCCCCCCCCCTCCCCCTCCCCCTCTCTTTCTGTCTCTTGTCTTTGTTGTTGTTGTTGTTGTTGTTGTTTTTGTTATTTTATGTGATTAGTTTTTATTTTCCTATGTGAGTGAGGGAGACAAAAGGCAGAACTGCCTGTATCGAGTGCCTCCCCCAGAGTTGAAAGAGTGACAGGGCCAAAATCAAGGGACGTTAGAGCCAAAATGCCTGAACACACGGAGTTTGAAGCAATATAAGTCATAGGAAGAGGGAAAGACTGATTCTGGGAGAGAGTTCGATTCTGGGAGAGCGTTCCAGAGCTCAGCAGTTGAATAGAAGAAAGACGTGTGTTTGTGCCATTGTGTTTGTGTGTTTGTTTTGTTGTTGGCGGTGGTGTATGATTGTGTTTGCTGTTTTTAGGTGTGTGTGTGTGTGTGTGTGTGTGTGTGTGTGTGTGTGTGTGTGTGTGTGTGTGATACAAGTGCGTTTTTATCCCATTGACTCATGATTCGATATCAAAGTATCAAATTATTCCCAATTATCATATATATTGTATCTTCGATGCCCCTTTGTTTTATACTGTATAATATATTAAAACAAATTATTCAGTACCAGGGACGTCTTTTTCATCATATTCTTTCAACTATTAGACGATTATATTCAGCTTAGGAAGGACCTCTAGCAATAACATGGCTTCAAACTATCTCGACCAACCTTTTTAACTACCACAGATCCTCCTAAGCTGCATACTATCGTCTAAATATAGCTAGAATGAAATATAACACACGTCGCTGGTACTCAAAGGGATTATTAATTATTCCAAGGCTAAGGTTCTGTGAATTATACTGTTCACCACCATTACGTAATTTTCATCACATACTGGATACCATTAGACGATTTGATTTAGTTGATAGTCTACCTCTATGACTCGACTAGGTAAATACGATCACAATACACCCTCTTGATAGAACACAGGTCGTTCCTAAGCTGTATAAAATCGTTTAATTTTAGCCACTAATAATAGCCCCATGATAGAATTTAGCACAATAATAATGCTCCAATGTTAATTTAGTGCAAGTAAGAAAACTAATTTAAATTTTGTGCTTGTGAAATGCTGGATTTTTTTAGGGGGGGTAAATATTCTCTCTCTCTCTCTCTCTCTCTCTCTATATATATATATATATATATATATATATATATATATATATATATATATATATATATATATATATATAGATATATATATATAGAGATATATATATAGAGATATAGATAGAGATATAGATAGAGATATATATAGATATATATAGAGATATATATAGATATATATATATAGATATATAGAGATATATATAGAGATATATATAGAGATATATATAGATATATATATATATATATATATAGAGATTAGATATATAGAGATATATATAGAGATAGATAGAGATATATATATAGAGATATATATAGAGATATATATAGAGATATATATATATATATATATATATATATATATTTTTTTTTTTATTATGGCCGGTTGGGTTTAAGCGACTCTCCCATAAACAGCAACAAGCTATATAGGCTAATGAGCTAATCGAATGAGTTGCCTCGGTATTTGGAAGCGTATGGTGGCGGTCCATTCGTGGGCACCCCTTCGAAGATTAAGGCGTCTATCAATATATAGGTAGAGATAACTAACCTCTGCCCAAGCCCCTAGAGACCCTTTGTTTTAACAGGCAGGGAGGGTACAGTTGCCTACGGGTGTTCCTCTTTAATAGTTGGATAGTGTGTTTGTTGATGCACCACCACCACCACCACCCAACACACCGTTCTTATATTGTTGCCGAGTATGTGGCGGCTCTTATCTAATTATTGTTGCCGAGTATGTGGCGGCTCTTATCTAATTATTGTTGCCGAGTATGTGGCGGCTCTTATCTAATTATTGTTGCCGAGTATGTGGCGGCTCTTATCTAATTATTTACCAGTTTGTATAATTATATGCAAAACCTGGGATCGAATCCCTGCCACGGCGGACATTTAGTGGGTGTGGTAGTACGTCCTAGCATGTTTCACATGCTCGCACCCAGTCAGGGAACACCCTGACGACGTAAACAGACTAATCACACCTAACAAAGCCACTCCAACAGCTTCATCTTTCTCCAACACCCCTTCTCCCTTCTCTACACTTCAGAAAAATTTGGAAAAGTAGAAAGTAGCTACGAGGTGCCATTGTAAAGGCTTATCCCTCAATACCTTCATCTTATCTACTCTCTCTCACTCACTCACTCACTCACTCACTCACATATATATATATATATATATATATATACTGGTGTTGCCTTATACAATAATTCTACATCTAGGTACCGGTATATCTCCAA
>CM064566.1:6538867-6670273 GCA_032716605.1 Paralithodes platypus | reverse complement strand
TGTCCCTATCAGAATTGGTATAGGCACCCCGTGGATGGTGGTAGTTGTGGTGATAGTGGTAGTTGTGGTGATAGGACTTGTTTGTAGTTGTGGTAGACTTGGTGATAATTGTGGTGCTGCTGCTGGTAGATGTGGTGAAAATTATGGAGGGTTTTGGTGGTAATTTTGGTGATAATGGTGGTGGTAGTTGTGGTAGTGGTGATAGTGGTAGTTATGGTGATAGTGATAATGGTGATGGTAGTAGTAGTAGTGGTGATAGTTGTATGCTGGTAGTTGTGGTGATAGTGGTAGTTGTGGTAGACTTGTTTCGGGAAGTTGTTGTAGTTGTTAGTAGTGGTGGTGAAAATTGTGGTAGTTATGAGGCTAATGGTGGTGGTTATGGTAGATTATTGGATGGTATTGGTTCTGGTGGAAATTGTGGTAGATGATGATAATGATTGTGGTGATGATGGTAGTTGTTGTGTTGATTATAACCCCCCTCCTCATCCACCCTCCTCCTCATCCACCCCCTCCTCATCCACCCCCCTCCTCATCCACCCCCCTCCTCATCACCCCACCCCCTCCTCCTCCTCATCCCCCCCCTCCTCATCCACCCCCCTCCTCCTACTACTACTACTACTACTACTACCACCACCACCACCACTACTAGTTATAATACAAATAAATTGATTGTGGTAAATGTGTTGATATAAATTATTAACATTAAGGGAGGCTTTAAAGTTTAAACGATTGTCTAGTATGAGAGAGAGAGAGAGTGAGTGAGAGTGAGTGAGTCAAGTTAGCTCACTCCATATTTAGTGACAGGCAACTCCACACCACCCCTTCCCCCCCTCCATTTCTCTTCCCCCTTCCTTCCTTCCCCCCCCCCCCTCCCATATCTCCACCTCCTCTCTTTCTCTTCCCCTCTCATACCATTTCCCCCTTTGTTTTAACACTCACACACTCACTCACACAAATTAACTCACACATTGCCATTCTCCCCCACCCTATTTTCATTTCTGACTCCCCCTTCTTTATTTATTTGGCTTACACCCTATCTTCCCCATTTGTTTTTCTTACCCCCCCTCCCTCTTTCTCTCCCTTCTCCCCCCACCCCCCTCCCTAATTTCTTTGGCCCCATATTGTTCCCTCCTTCCTCCGTTTTTTATCAATACCCCTCTCTCTCTCTCTCTCTGTCACTCTCACTCACTCTCTCACACACACACACACACACACACACACACACACACACACACACACACACTCACTCTCTCTCTCCTTTTCCCTCCCTCATTTCCTCCCTCTACCTCCCCCTTCCTGCCCACTGATATAACCTATGCCCATTAGTTTTACACATACACACACACACACAGGCACACACACACACACGCACAAACTCGCACACAGTGATAAACTATAATTACAGTTAAATACATGTACAATGGTTGTTGTTGTTGTTTTTGCTTCCCAAGCTGCCTGGCCGAACAGCCCCAAGGCCCCGAGCAAGGCCAAGGCCATAACCGAGCGCCCCCACATAACCTTCCCTGCCGACCTCAATAAAGCCTGGGTGACCGAAGCCACTCCATGGCGGAGAGCTGAGGAGGGTGCGGAAACGCCCGGGAAACCAAAGCCCCATCCAGGGCCCTGTGCCCCTCGGCAATTACGAAGAGAAACTTGAGGAGCAAAGGAAAAATGTGACGCTTTGGCTTCCAATCTTGGTAGATTGGGGGGTCAATCCACGGAAGAGACGCCGTCACTTGAGATCTAGAAAATATATAAGTAAAAGGAACAGTCAGAGTAAGCTATGGGTATGGCAGAGATCGCTCAGTTCTCACTCTGATAGACCAGCCCATCACCTTGTACAATGGTGTACAGTACTTGTAAACACACACACACACACACACACACGTAGATATTTGCCTACTGTACGTTCACACACATTGACATACAAACGACTCTCTCTCTCTCTCTCTCCTCCTTTTTCTTCTACTACCGGTACTACTTTGCTATCCTTTCCCTCCACTTACCTTTACCATCGGACTTGCTATCTCTACTATAGTCTATGCGTTGTTCGTATGCACGAAATCATGGCTTCTATCCTCTGTAACTCAAAAAGGGCTTGAGCAAATTGTCTGTATATTTCCACATCTATTCCTTGACTAACTCTTTCCAAATGGTAGAAATGTTATCTCGATTACTCTAGTCGCTTTTGAGTTACAGAGGTTAGAGGTCATGATTTATGGCCTACTTACAGCGAATAGACTAGGATCAAGTCCTGGCCACCTTGCTTGGGTCGTAAGGTTTGTGTGGCCAGTATATGTATGTACATTTATGTAAACTCTCTCCCTACACGCCCCCCTACCATTCACAATATACAAACAAGGATGGCCCCCCTCACCGTTTTTTATACATCTAGTTATTTTTCCTATCACCCCTCTAAACTTTTTACACTCGCACCCCGTTTTCTTTGAGCCTCCTTTCATGTCTTGAAATAATTATCGCTGGCAAATTTTCAAGGATTATTTTATATTTATGTAGCTATCTGTATCTAGGTATTTACTTCTACCTCCATGAAACTTATTATCTTTTTCTATCTGGACCTGGTTGTAATGATGTACTCTGGGAAACGTGTGTGTATGTATGTACAGTATGTAGGTAGGTAGGTAGGTAGGTAGGTAGATAGATAGGTGTGTGTATGCGTGTGTATGATCTATAATTATGTATGTATGTAGGTATGTGGGTATATAGGGGTGTGTGTGTGTGTATGATCTATAATTATGTATGTATGTAGGTATGTAGGTATATAGGGGTGTGTGTGTGTGTATGATCTATAATTATGTATGTATGTAGGTATATAGGGGTGTGTGTGTGTATGTATGATCTATAATTATGTAGGTATGTAGGTATATAGGGGTGTGTGTGTGTGTGTATGATCTATAATTATGTAGGTATATATGGGTGTGTGTGTGTGTATGATCTAGAATTATGTATGTATGTAGGTATATAGGTGTGTGTGTGTATGTATGATCTATAATTATGTATGTATATAGGTGTGTGTGTGTGTATGATCTATAATTATGTATGTATGTAGGTATATAGGGGTGTGTGTATGTGTGTGTATGATCTATAATTATGTAGGTATGTAGGTATATATGGGTGTGTGTGTGTATGATCTATAATTATGTATGTATGTAGGTATATAGGGGTGCGTGTGTGTGTATGATCTAGAATTATGTATGTATGTAGGTATATAGGTGTGTGTGTGTATGTATGATCTATAATTATGTATGTATGTAGGTATATAGGTGTGTGTGTGTGTGTGTGTGTATGATCTATAATTATGTATGTATGTAGGTATATAGGGGTGTGTGTGTATGATCTATAATTATGTATGTATGTATGTATGTAGGTATATAGGGGTGTGTGTATGTGTGTGTATGATCTATAATTATGTATGTATGTAGGTATGTAGGTATATAGGGGTGTGTGTATGTGTGTGTATGATCTATAATTATTTACACCTATAATAGTACCTGAAGTAATCTTGCTACTAGATAATAATACTAGAACATACAAACAACCCTAGTCTCTTCATCACTCTACTTGTTTGCTTTGTTTTATCTACCTTCCTCTCCCCTTCTAAGTACCCCACCCCCCTCCCTCTCTCTCTCTTCCACACCTGTTTCCTTCCCCCACTCTCTCTCTCTCTCTACCATACTTGCTCTAGGAGGAATTACGTCTCGCTGGTTACTTTTTATATTCTAATTTTGTTATGTAACTGGATGTTTTTATATGTCTGTCTAGCACCCCTTCCCCCCCCCCCCTCTCTCTCTCTCTCTCTCTCTCTCTCTCTCTCTCTCTCTCTCTCTCTCTCTCTCTCTCTCTCTCTCCATATACCGCCCCTACCATTCATTGTTTCTTGTATATGGTTAGGGTAGCCAATGATGTACCAGCCTTATGAAATATAGCCCCATAGTCTTATATCCGCCTGCCTCTCTCTCTCTCTCTCTCTGGTATAAGGTTAGGTTAGCCGATGAACCAGACATACTAAATACGGTACCCCCATAATTACATCTCTCTCTCTCTCTCTCTCTCTCTCTCTCTCTCTCTCTCTCTCTCATAACTCCGTCTCACCACCTGTGTTAACTCTCACGCAAGCACAGTTGTATTTAACTGGTGTATAATGCATACACAATACACTGGTACACATAGCATACAGGTATACATGATATACTTCCAGGTACACACGAGACGTTTCCAGGTCCACATAACGTACATACACAGGGTCTTCCAGGTACACATGAGACGTTTCCAGGTACACATAGCGTACATACACAGACTCACAGTGTCTTCCAGGTACACATGTTGGACCTGAGGGTAATGAATCCTTTTGTCTGGTTCATACCAAGGCTTCTCTCTCTCTCTCTCTCTCTCTCTCTCTCTCTCTCTCTCTCTCTCTCCCTCTCCTATTGTCTCATTCTTCACCTCTCCACCTCCTCCATTACCTCCCCCTCCTCCATTACCCCCCCCATCCTCCATTACCTCCCCCTCCACCACCTCCTCCATTACCTCTCACCTCCTCCATTACCTCCCACCTCCTCCCACCTCTTCCTCCATTACCTCCCCCTCCACCACCTCCTCCTCCATTACCTCCACTCCACCACCTCCTCCTTCCAGTACCCCCATCCTCCATTACCTACCCTCCTCCTCCATTACCTACCCTCCTCCTCCTCCATTACCTTCCCTCCCCTCCCTCCTCCTCCATTACCTACCCTCCTCCTCCATTACCTACCCTCCTCCTCCTCCTCCATCCATTACCTCCCCCTCCTTCCTCCACCACTACCTCCACCTCTTCCACCACCTCCTCCATTACCTCCCACCACCTACTCCATTACCTCCCACCTCCTCCTCCATTACCTCCCACCTCCTCCTCCATTACCTCCCACCTCCTCCTCCATTACCTCCCCCTCCCACCTCCTCCACCACCACCACTACCACCTCCTCCTCCTCCTCCTCCACCTCCTCCTCGTCTCTTCAATACACTTCACTAGTTGGAAATAATTTGACAAGAGATTTTTCAGGGCACAGTGCAGAGGCAAATTGAGTGTGTGTGTGTGTGTGTGTGTGTGTGTGTGTGTGTGTGTGTGTGTGTGTGTGTGTGAGACAAAAATCGAATTGGTAAAGAGGAGAGAGAGAGAGAGAGAGAGAGAGAAAGAAAGAATGTGTAAGATGGCGAGAGTAAGTGAGTGAATGTGTGAGAGTGAGTGAGTGTGTAAGTGAATGAGTGTTTAGTGAGTGAGTGAATGAATGAGAGAGTAAATGTGTTAATGAGTGTGTGAGTGTTAGCAAGTGTGAGAGTGAGAGTTAGTGTGAGTATGTTAATGAGTGAGTGAGTGTAAGTGTGAGTGAATGAGAGTGAGCGAGTGGATAAATGAATGTGTGAGAGTGAGTAAACAAGAGTGTGTGAGTGAGTGTGAGAGTTTCTTAATGAGTGTGAGTAAGTGTGAGAGTGAGTGAGCGAGTGTGTAAGTGAGAGTTTTATGGTTATAGAAGGGAAATGGCTAGATATTGGAGCTGATAATAACGGTAACGAGAGAGAGAGAGAGAGTTAATATAGTGTTAACCTGAATGCCGACCCTATAATGATGTACCCCTTTTATATTGTTTACGTCGCTTATGTATTCAAATGGTGTCTGTCTGTTTGTGTGTGGAGGCAATATTATTATGTTCCCTCCACCAACCGACTTTACTCCTAAACTCAATTAATTAAATCAACAAATACATGTGGCACTCCAGGGATTCGAACCTGGATGCTCACACCGAAGTTCAGTGCATAATTTTATCCATTGTGCTACGAAGACCGTTAAAGAATGGTGGACAAGCCTACGATTTATTGTGCAGTTTCGAATCCTGCATATCAATCTAAGCTATATTAGGATCCATAATATATCTGTTGACTCACTTTTAGCTCTCTCTCTCTCTCTGTCTCATTCTCACACACTCTCTCTCTCTCTATTTACCTTCATTCTTTAACATTTGATTTTTTGTTCTAGTTATTACTCACTCTCACTCTCTCTCTCTCTCTCTCTCTCTCTCTCTCTCTCTCTCTCTCTCTCTCTCTCTCTCTCTCCTTAATATCCTTCCTCCCTCCAACTTGCAATTTCCCCAAGACCTGCACCGGACCTGGAGGCCTTTCCTTGCCCTTCTCTCTCTCTCTCTCTCTCTCTCTCTCTCTCTCTCTCTCTCTCTCTCTCTCTCTCTCTCTCTCTCTCTCTCTCTCTCTCTCTCTCTCTCTCTCTCTCTCTCTATCTCTCTCTCTCTCTCTCTCTCTCTCTCTCTCTCTCTCTCTCTCTCTCTCTCTCTCTCTCTCTCTCTCCTCTCTCTCTCTCTCTCTCTCTCTCTCTCTCTCTCTCTCTCTCTCTCTCTCTCTCTCTCTCTCTCTCTCTCTCTCTATCTCTCATATATATATATCTATATATATCCAATACCCCTTTTTTTTCCTCGGAGCCCACACTACCGAGTCCACCACTGAATTTACCATATTCAGTCCATCGCTTTCTCATTGCAGTTGTTCCCTTTATGCCTTCGTGTATTTAATGTGGACTGTCTTTCTCTCTCTCTCACACATTTCACTTGTTCTCTATTCGTTCATGTATATAAATTTGGTTCTGTCTCACACCCACCCAGGAGCGCAATGTATGTGTTTATATATGTATGCACTCTCTCCTAATATACCCCTCTCTCTCTCTCTTCCCCCCCTACAGGAGCGCAATGCCGAATCCGCCATCGAAGCCCTGAAGGAGTATGAGCCGGAGATGGGCAAGGTGGTCCGCTCCAACAAGGCCGGAGTTCAGAAGATCAGGGCCAGGGAGATTGTTCCCGGAGATATTGTCGAAATTTCCGGTAAGTTGTTTCTTCTGCCCCCCCCCCCCCCCTCCCCCAGGGGGGAAACTAGAATACTATTGAATACATTCATAAACTCAACCACATTCAGTACCTGTGACGTCCTTTTCATTATATTCACTTTTTGGTCGATTTTTTTAATATGTTTATTATTTTTCTAGTTTCCTCCCTAGACCTCCATTAGACTTAAAAGAACATCCATTACACCCCCATTCTAAATTAATTTGTACATTTAAAACAAATGTACCTTCGGCCTCGCTATCATTCTGAAACTGGAACAAAATCGTCTAAATTATAGCCACCACAATAAAGTTAGAAAGACGTCGCCGGTACAGAGGGGTTAAGGGCAGATTTCCACCTGGAGGATTTTTGTCTGAACCTCTTTCTCCCTCATGTTTAGCCCCATTGCTTGTGAGATTTAAAGACGCTTGCCCCATTAGTTTGGCGATTTTAAGAACCCTCGCCCCATTTCTGTCAATTTTAAGACCATTCGTGCCATTTAGGTGTCGATTTTTTCCTGGCGAGCGATAGCGAGCCTGTAATTTAAGGGGAACCGGCCTTCGGCCGGGACATTTTTCTACCGAAAAATGTACAAATTTATCTTGAAAGGGGGTCAAGGGGGAGTAATTTTAAGCTTGATGGAAGTCTAGGGAATCAACTAAAAACCTCCCCTTAAAAGAATCCCCACTGGCATTTCATTCATACTCATCATTATCCTTCCACACATAAGATGACAACGAGGAACGGAATTTACGTGGCCAACTGTACATCATAATCATCCCCGTGGCTGTAAGGTGGAGGGTTCACTTTTGGGGCATTTTTTGTTTGAGTTATTATATTGCTTGACTTAAGGGGAGATCTCCACTCGAGGGATTTTTTTTCTTGACCCCTTTCTCCCTCCTGTTTAGCCCCATTGCTTTTGATATTATAAAACGTTTGCCCCCATTAGTTTAGCGATTTTAAGAACTTTCACCCCATATTAAGACCTTTCGTGCAATTCAGGTGTCGATTTTATCCTGGCGAGCGATAGCGAGCCTGTAATTTAAGAGGAACCGGCCTTCGGCCGGGACATTTTTCTACCGAAAAATGTACAAATTTATCTTGAAAGGGGCTCAAGGGGGTGTAATTTTAAGCTTGATGGTGGTCTAGGGAACAAACTGGTTCACTTTTTGGTAATTTTTTGTTTGAGTTATTATATTGCTTGACTTAAGGGGCGATAAGCCTATATGTCATCATTTATGTAGATTTTATTAATTTGTTCTAGTTTCCTCCCTAGACCTCCATCAAACTTACAAAAAAACAACCCCAGGATCTCGCTATCGCTCGCCGGGAAAAAATCGAATACCCCTAAACGACACGACCCAATCTTAATATTGACGGAGAAAGTTCTTAATATCGATACAGAAATGGAACGAAAGGTTTTTAAATCGTCAAACTAATGGGTTAAACGTCATACACTCTGACCAACTAATGGGGCTAAGCATGAGGGAGAAGGGTGTCCAGAAAAACCGACCATCTCCCCTCTTAAAGATAAGATTGGGCCCGATTACAAACAATCTCAAGTAGCCATTTTTTTTTTTTATCTTTTAAGAGGAATGTATATTATAGTTGTGTCTTGCACCGTTCCATTTAAAGTGCTTGCCTGGATAGTGGTACGAAGAATACTAACTTGAATGGGGTGAAGCGTCTTATAATCGCCCTACTAATGGGATGAAACGTCTTATCATCTCCAAACTAATGGGGTGAAGCGTCTTATCATCGCCAAACTAATGGGATGAAAAGTCTTATCATCTCCAAACTAATGGGGTGAAACGCCTTATCATAGCTAATGGGGTGAAACGTCTTATCATCGCCAAACTAATGGGGCGAAACGTCTGATAATCGCCAAACTAATGGGGTGAAACGTCTTATAACTAATGGGGGTGAAACGTCTTATCATCGCCAAACTAATGGGGTGAAACGTCTGATAATCGCCAAACTAATGGGGTGAAACTTCTTATTATCGCCAAACTAATGGGGTGAAAAGTCTTAAGATCGCCTAACTAGTGGAGTGAAACTTCTTAAGATCGCCAAAGTAGTGGGCTGAAACCTCTTATTATGGCCAAATTAATGGGGTGAAACGTCTTAAGATCGCCAAACTAATGGGGCAAAACAGGGGAGGTCCCAAAATATAAGTTAACCCCTTCTGTGCCGTCGACATCCTTTTGATTTTGTTCTGGCTACTACTAATCGATTTTATTCGGTTTAAGAAGGACCTTTAGCAATAATAAGGCTTCGAAATATCTCAATCTCCCCCTTCTAACTACCCCAGATCCTTCCTAAGCTGCATAAAATCGTCTAAATATATTCAGTTTAGGAAGGACCTTTAGCAATAATAAGGCTTCGAAATATCTCCCCCTTCTAACTACCCCCAGATCCTTCCTAAGCTGCCTAAAATCGTCTAAATATATTCAGTTTAGGAAGGCTCTAACAATTATAAGGTTTCAAACTATCTCAATCAACCCTTTAACCCGTGGAGCCCCGGCTAGTTTTGTAATGTTTGTTCACCAGAACCCGGCTGGTTTTCAAAAAATTGTTTTATTCCAGAAACAATAGCGAATGGGTTAGGAATGAAGGAAAAACCACGAAAAACCGCTCAAAAAGCTTAAAGAATGGTCCTACAGAGCCCCCGAAAACGTATTTTACAAGAGTAAAAAATTGAAGGCAATTACCCCAAAAAACCAGGTTATTGCACGCTCACGCGCACGCACGTGGACTTTGAGAGTTTTCAACCATCGGCACGGTTGTGTGGGATACGTACACAGTTCCCATACAAATCTGAGCCCTCTTGAGTGGCTACACCTGAGGTTACGGTCGGCGCAATTAGGGTGACGCGTCAGACGCGTCTCTGGGGCTGTGCGTTACATACATCGCCGACGCGTCGCTGGGGCTGTACGGGTTAACTACCCAAGATCCTTCCTAAGCTGCCTAAAATCGTCAAAATAGAGCTAGAATAAAGACTAACAGACGTCGTCGGTATAGAAAGGGTTAAGGGGACATGAGCCGTTTTGCTGGATCCCCTTCTCCCTCATGTTTAGCTCCATTACGTTTCAGATTTTAAGATGTTTACACCATTAGTTTGTCGATTTTTAGACCTTTCGCCCCATTTATTTGTCAATATTAAGACCTTTCGTGCTATTTAGGTGTCAATTTGTTTTACTGGCGAACAATAGTAAGCCTGTAATATTGGAAGAGCTAAAAACATTTTTTTTTTTTTTTAGTTTGATGGAGGTCTAGGGAGGAAACTAATAAAATAAGTTAAAATATACATAAATGATGAAATAAATACGCCCATCCCTCCTTAAATCAAGCAATAAAATAAATACACTGATTGGGATTGTCTCATAGTAACGGTAGAGCGAACAAGCAAACACTTGAAGGAGATGATGGGTACTTCTTGTTGAGTGGTTACTGCAGTATCTTAAGAAGGGTCACTTTTTCGTAGATTTTTGTTTTCATTTAATTATTATCTTTCTGGTTTCCTCCCTAGACTTCCATCAAACTTAAAAAAAGACAAAAAGACAAAAAAGACCCTCTTCAAGATAAATTTGTACACTTTTCAATAATATTTTTCTAGTTTCCTCTCTAGACCTCCATCAAACTTAAAAAAGAAAAGAGAAAAGACCCTCTTCAAGATAAATTTGTACACTTTTCGATAGAAAAATGTCTAGACCAAAGGCTGGTTCCTCTTATATTACAGGCTCGCTATCGTCGCCAGGATAAAATCGACACCTTAATGACAAAAAGTCTTAGTATTGACAACAAAATGGGTGAAAGGTGTTAAAATCGCCAAACTAATGGGCCAAACGTTTTGTAATCTGAAAACTAAAGGGGATAACATGAGGAAGAAGGGATACCAGAAAAACAACCCACCTCCCCTTAATAAGATTGGTTGGTTGTCATTTTTATAATAACTTGATTAAATATAACATCACCATTGTAAGAATAGCTAAGGTTATATAATTGATTAAGGTAAAGTAAACATCTTAACCCAATGAGTACCACGGATGTCCTTTTCATCATATTCTGGTGACGATTAGACGATTTGATTCAGCTTGGGAAGGACCTCTGGGTATGATAAGGCTTCAAACTATCTCAACCAACCCCTTTGAACTACCACAGATCCTTCCCAAGCTGCATAATGTAGTCTAAATATAGCTAGAATATAAAATAAGACGTCGTTGGTACTCAAAGGGTTAATTTAGCCAAGAAAATACAATACAATACAATACAATTTGCAACATAAAGATTAAATTGGCTAAGCCTTATAGAACTCTTTAAAAGCGTCTATTCTAGCTAAATAAAATTGTCTAAAGCCGGTATCACACGAGAGATTTTATAGTCAACATTCGATGATCAACATTTTTCTGGCAACATTTCTAGACTATTTTGCACTGGTATCAGATACTAGACTATATAACCCATCATCTCCAGACATCACCTTTTGCTCCCCAGAACTCGCCCCCACAACATCCTGGAGGGTGGTCAGAACCTTAGGCTCTGACCACCTCCCGATCATTATCACCACCAAAACCAGACTCACCCCAGCTAGCCACAAACACACATACACCAATTATAAAAGAGCTAACTGGGAAGCATTCACAAATGAGACAGAACAACACTTCACAACTCTAAACAGTACACCCATCACTAACATCAACAATGCTGTACACATACTCAATAAAACTATCCAAAACGCTGACAAGAAACACATTCCAAGAGGTAACAGAAAAAGACACAACCCCAACTTCACACCAGAAATTCAAAACCTCATCAGACAACGCGACATACTGAAACACTCCCCAGCACCCCACACACAAGACATCACACAACAAATTCAAGCACTCAACACCCAAACTAACAACAAAATACAAGAACAACAAAAACTAAATTGGAATAACTTCCTACAAACACTTGATCACAAAACAAACCCCAAAAAACTATACAAAACACTAAACAGCATCACACTTTCCAACAGCAACACAACACAATCACATGCTGCAATCACAACAACAGACTCTACTCCTTCATGTAAACAACAAGCAAACACTCTCATCAATCACTTTTCACATGTCAGCCACCTAAAACCTCACAAAGACGACCGACGTGTCATCCGACGTAAGAGACAATTCCCCACAGACCCTGACTATACACCCTTCACCAATCACCAGACAAAGCATATCATCAACAATCTCAAGCACTCACCCGCCTGTGGCCTAGACAACATAAGCAACATACACCTCAGACACCTGGGACCACAAGGCATACAAGCACTCACTAACATATCAAACTACAGCTATTCACACAACACAATACCAGACATTTGGAAGCATGGTATCATCATCACATTCCCCAAACCCAACAAAGACCCCACGCTACCCTCCTCGCATCGCCCCATCACACTCCTTTGCTCCCCCTCCAAAGTCATGGAACGCCTAGTATTACAACTAATTACACCTGACCTACCCTAGCTCCAACACAACATGGCTTTAGGCCACTGAACTCCACAAACACTCTTCTCACAGACCTTACACAAAGAGCTTTCGACGGCATCAATTCAGCTAGACCACCACACAGATCACTATTAGCCACACTCGACATTAGTAAAGCCTTCGATGCCATCCCCGCCACAACCTAACAAACAAAATCTACAACACAAACATGCACAACAACACAAAACGGTGGCTGGCCAACTTCCTAGCAGGCAGATGTGCACACGTATCTTTTGCCGGTCAGTCATCTAAAATCAGAAACTTTCCAAACGGAGTCCCACAAGGATCCGTCCTATTGCCCGCACTCTTCAATCTGTACATGCACGATATAACTACACCCAATACGCCCCAAATAAAGTTAGCCTCCTATGCAGATGACATAACACTCACATGCACACACCATGACCCAAAAAGAGCAACAGATCTCCTTCAACCCTATCTCAACACACTACATGGCTGGTGCACTATAAACAGACTTAATCTAGCCCCAGCCAAATCCACCGCAACCCTGCTCACAAGTTGGGCAGGAGAACACGAATACATCCCTCAACTCGCCATAAACAACACACCCCTAACACATACACACACACCCAAAATCCTAGGAGTAACATATGATACTCATATGACATTCAAACAGCACACCACAAACATTAAAAAGAAACTGACACCCAGACTTAACGCCCTCAGGTCACTTGCTCACACAAAATTTGGACACAACAAAGAAACTACCACCACAGTATATAAACAATACATAAGATCAGTGATGGAATACGCAAGCCCAGCCTGGGCTTCTAACCTAGCTGAAACACATCATAAGACCTTACAGACTATTCAAAACAAAGCCCTGAAGATCATTACAGGCTGCACAGCTACTGCACCCACAGATCACCTACATCAAGAAACCAAAATCCTCAAAGTCAAACACCATCTGGACATGAGAGGCACTCAATTCCTGGCAGCAGCCTCCACGAACCAAGACCACCCACTAAACTACATGGCAACACACCCACAGACACCAAGAAATATCAAAACAACACCCAGCACACGGTATCACACACAATTATTGTCCTCTCTCCTCCCTGCCCACCCCGAACCAACTTCCAGAAGCACATCCATACTCATATCTCTCACCGATCCATCCACTCACTCACAGACAACACGCAGCTGCATGCACGACCTCCCGAAATCCATCCTTCCGAATCCTCCCTTCCTCGCGAGGACAGAGTCCACCTGGCCAGGCTGAGATGCGGACACCATCCAGCTCTCCTGAGCTATCAGAAGAGACTGGATGACTCCGTTGTCGACGCCTGCCCGGGATGTAACACAGCACCCCATACCATTAAACACATCATAGAAGACTGCATTTCACACAACCACTTACGCCAACAACACAATCTACACTCAATGAGAGCTCTGTGGGAAAACCCGATCGTGGCCATGGCCTTTCTCAGGGACTCGGGGCTGTTCGGCCAGGCAGCTTAGGGAACAACAACAACAACAACAACTAGACTAGGATCTGTGGTAGTTAAAAGGGTTAAGCGAGATGTATTGAAGCCTGTTAAATGCTGGAGGCCCTTTTTAACCCTTCCTGCCCGGGCTCGCCTTCCTAATGACAGCAATGAGATCCGGGCGATCTGGCCGAAAAACGTCTTTAATAGGCTACCCGTGTCTTTGTTATTTTAACTGCTAGAGAATTCCCACGCATCTCTAAACGTACAGTAGGCATGTTTCGTATCTGTAGACTGGCGTTGAGTAGAGCTCTCTAGGTCAACTGGTTCAGTTATGATGACGATTTCCGTGGAGAGAGTTTCGATGTAATGTTAGCAATATCAGACACTTTTCAACACTAAATCTGTTCTAGCAGACAACAGAATAACAAACTCTGACTCTTCTTCTTGTTTACGGAGGTGCGGTGACGCAAAGACAGGCTTTGTTTACATAATATTATGTCGGACGCGTGGCTTTCAAAATACGCTTAATAGGCTTTCAAGCTTACGGATTTTAAAATGACACCCGGGCTCCTGCCCATCTGCCGCGGTGTCATTTTAAAATGCTGCCCGGGCGGGAAAGGTTAAACTGCATAAAGGGGGGAAGTGAGATGTATTGAAGCCTGTTAATTGCTGGAGGCCCTTTTTAAGCTTCATAAAATAGTCGTATAGTAGCCAAAATGAAGTTAAAAAGACGAAGCTGGTACAGAAGGGGTTAATACATGTTCCTACACCTTTCCACCCTATAGGTTCTATAGGTAGGTTTCTAGGTTTTTTAGTCAACATCTGGCAGACATTAATACTTCTTGTACCATATAACTAAACTCTCCCTTCCTCCGCAGTTGGTGACAAGATCCCGGCTGACCTGAGGTTGGTGAAGATCTACTCCACCACCATCCGCATTGACCAGTCCATCCTCACCGGAGAGTCTGTGTCGATCATCAAGCATACCGACGCCATCCCCGACCACAAGGCTGTCAACCAGGTGTGTATAGGGGGGATCCTATTATTCAACTCTTTCAGGTCCGGGGGTTTCCGCTTAGTATTCGAAATAGAATGATCTTAACTCATTCAGTACCAGGGACGTCCTTTCCATCACATTCTGGCAACTATTAGACGATTATATTCAGCTTAGGAAGGACCTCTAGCAATAGTAAGACTTCAAATTATCTCCACCATCTCTATATACTACCACAGATCCTTCCTAAGCTGCATACTATCGTCTAAATATAGCTAGAATATAATATAACATGTCGCTGGTACTCAAAGGGTTAATACAGTACTTCATTGGCCATTTTCTCGAATCTGGTTTATTAGATCCTAGGTTCGAGTTCTTGGAGTGCCACATGTATTCGTTGATTTCATTAATTGAGTTTAGAAGTAAAGTTGGTTGGTGAAAAAATATGAATTGTGTCTATGGATAAATGACCCCAAGGAGGAATATGGCTTTACTTGATCCTCCCGATTAAGAGGGTGTGGTAACTCGGTGAAGAATGCATGTAGCCTATGTGTGTGCTTATATTGACACCCAAAATCAATGGTTCGCCAACAACCGTTCTCATAAACTGTGCCTTTGGCAGTGCTGTATGTCTAGCGAGAATATGGCTAATACTCCTCCGTGCCTCGGCCGCCTGGCTGGAGAGAGTTTCCTCAGTAGACCTCTATCAGGCTTAGAAAAGCACCCCCTAGACCCCCCTTCAATATAAATTTTTACATTTTTCGGTAGAAAAATGTCCCAGCCGAAGGACGATGCATAAGTGTGTTGATTTTCGGTGTGAGCATCCTGGGTTCGAATCCCCGGACTGCCACATGTGTTTGTTAATTTCATTAATCGAGTTTAGGAGTAAAGTTGGTTAGTGGAGAGAACATAATAATTACAGGCTCACTATCGTTTGCCAGAAATTTGTTTTGACACGAAAGGTCTTAAAATTGACAACGAAATGGGGCGAACAGTGTTAAAATCGCCAAACTAATGGGCCGAATGTCTTAAAATCTGAAAACTAATGGGGCTAAAGACGAGGGAGAAAGGGGTCTAGAAAAACGACGCATCTCCCCTTTAACCCCTACTGTACCATAGGGTACTACCATAAATGTACCCCCCATTACCAAGCAATGTGGCCAAAATGGCTTCAGAGGCAAGATATAACAGCCTCCCACCTCAAAAGATGAAGGAATACTGCCTCTCCTAGCCTGTTGGAGCTTGGATATACAGTAAGCTGAGAAGTGTTGCCAGTCTTAGAGCAGTGCTCAAATGTTGTGATACCAGGCACTGCCTGATACTGGCAGTTACAAGGACCGTATATTACTGACGACTGGCAGCCGTCACTGGGACTGGGGAGTGAATTATCAGTGTATTTCCATCATCAAGGCTTTTGGCGGAACCATTGATTGCGGCTGTCCAACCCTTTAACGGGGAACGGTGCCCCCCTGGACCCCTGCCCCCTTTTTGTGTTATTCTGATGTTTGGTGTCTTTACTAATGATCAAATGAGGACCTTAGTAATGCAATGTCCTAAGCGCTACCTCGGCCATAATTGTTTTTTATCGAAACATTTACAAATTTATCTCTAAGGGGGGTCTTGGGGGTATTTTTTTATAGCTTGATGAAGGAATAGACATATACCTTCATCAAGCTTCAAAAAATACCCCCAAGACCCCCCTTTTAGATAAATTTGTAAATTTTTCGGTAAACATAATGTCACGGCCTTACTACTGCATTACTAAGGTCCTCAAATGCATTGTCTCATTTACCCCCTTTTTTAATTCCATAGTGAGCAGACCAAATATATGGAGAAAAGTGTGGTATAAATATCTATTTAATGAATTTGGATTAACTTAGCAAGTTACTTTTATGTAATTTAAGGGGGGTGACCTGCTTTGTTTCTCTCCTGTTCTCTATCTCTAGCTTGTATCGATTTGGCCCCATTCAGCCTACTGTTTTAAGACATTTATCCCCATCCAGGTGTCGATAGCGAGCCAGCATTGTATGGAGAAATCCAGGAAAAAAAATTCTAATGAAAAATTTACAAATTTAGCCTGCTGTCAAATTTTAGTTTTTAAATATGCTGGCTCGCCTCCGGTTGCCAGGAAAAAATCAACACCTGGATGGGGATAAACGTCTTAAAAAAGTAGGCTGAATGGGACCGAATGGATACAACCCAGAGGGAAAGAGGGAGAGAGAGAGAGGTGGCCCCCCTTAAGTATCTACAGTACACCATGCATAGCAAATTTTAAATCCATTATTAACAAATTAAACTCGACCCTTTATAATTAATAAATTAAAGTTATAAATTTGACAGCTGTATAAAAAAATTATTCCTTTTAACTAGATTACAAAAAAATAAAAACAAAAGTAGAATAAATTATATATAACCTTGCTCTACACATTTTGTTTTTATTTAAAACTTTAAATACTATACGTGAATATTTTAAACATTTAAGAATATTCTTCAATTCGGTTAAAAGATGCAATTTATTTCATATTAAATAATGATTTTTTAATATATAATGACCTTGAAATTATTATTTTATAAAGTACTGTATTTGTTAAAAATATTGGCAAAAATACTACTGGTGCATAAATGTACTGGGAGTTGAGGGGAGGTTTTTAGTTTGTTCCCTAGACCTCCATCAAGCTTAAAATTACACATCCTAGACCCCCTTTTCAATGGCATTTAAATGAAGTGTCTAAGTCAATTTTGGGTTACGATTATCTACTGTACTAAAATGAGATACCGTTGTTCAAACAATTTTGAAATCCATCTGTAGTATAATTAGCAATGTCTAACCATTATCTACAAAGATGGAGATACCGCTGTTAAGGCAGATTTTGAGTTACCGTTGTGTTATGTAGTAATAGTAGTAATAGAAGTTTAATCAGACCGCTGAGTTCAAAGAGTTATGTTCTTTAGTAAACTGAGCGATTCCGTTGTGTAGCCAACTTTCCGTGTACCGTTGTGTAGCCAAATTTCCGTGTACTTTACAAGCACGCCGGGAAGGATGGGGCCACTATTGCCCAAGCCATAATACAGGTAAAAACCTTAAATAACTCATAAAACACCACCACCACCTGTAGCTGCAGCGAACCCTCACTCCGCAGGGAACACTCAAATTATGTCGCTTATTGTCTGGTCACTACCTGTTTAAGCTTTTACTGTGTCTATCCTGCATGTACAGCTATTGTGATACCTTTATGTCCTCTCTTCATAACTTATTTATTAATCTCACTTATTCACTAGTCGCTCCTTATTAGAACCTGCTATATACTGTACATACATAATACAGTACTGTATACTGTATATACAGTCATACAGTCATAAAATAATAAAATAATAACCTGCTATATACTGTACATATAAAGTATATTATACAGTATATATATTTATACAGTCACCAATCTTGCTTATTCTCACAATTCGCTCCCTATTAAAAGCCGCGGCGGTCGAGTGGATAACACGCTCACGTGTGAATCGGCTTGACCTGGGTTCGATTCCAGCCAAGGTGGAAATATTTAGTGGGAGTGGTAGTACGTCCTAGCGTGTTTCACATGCTCGCACCCAGTCGAGGGACATCTCGATGACGTTTACTGACTAATAACACATGACAAAATTAATTTCACTCTCCTCATTTAATTTTGATCTAGCCTGCTTATGGGTTCCATCTTTTCTTTGTCCAGTTTCTCTAGCATCTTCTTGCATATTTACCCTGTTCTTATATAAATAGAGGCTGCTATAAGTTACCTTTAGCACAAAACCATCGATATGAATACAATAATTTCCCTATAGAAAGTTCTAGCTTGCATTTCGAATAGATTAAGAAAAATATTTAACAACTTTTTTATCACTAATATTTTTCAGCTTAGTGGTACTTTGCAAGTGCATTACTGTAGTGACCTATAGTAAGATAGTGTAGTTGTGGAATGAGCAGTAATTTTAAGATAGTGTAGTTGTGGAATGAGCAGTTTCATGTTCTCTTTCAGCATATCTTGTACTGTATGGTAAAGTTGCTTTCTGAACTTTGGTTTGAACTCGTATCGAACACAGCAACATTTTATCGTAGCTCGAAAGCTTCTCTCTCTAGCTTTCACATTTCAGTACAGGTCTCCCTCGATTTACGATTGGGTTACGTTCCTGAAAACCCGATCTTAAATAGAAAAATTGTATAGCGAACCCTAAAATGAATGGGGTTGTTGTTGTTGCTGTTCCCCAAGCTGCCTGGCCGAACAGCCCTAAGGCCCCGAGCAAGGCCAAGGCCACAACCGAGCGCCCCCACAGAACCCCCCCTGCCGACCACAATAAAGCCTGGGTGACCGAAGCCACTCCATGGCGGGGAGCTGAGGAGGGTGAGGAAACGCCCGGGAAACCAAAGCCCCACCCAGGGCCCTGTGTCCCTCAGCAGTTATGAAGAGAAAGTTGAGGGGCAAAGGAAAACTGTGACGCTTTGGCTTCCAATCTTGGTAGATTGGGAGGTCAATCCACGGAAGAGACGCCGTCACTTGAGATCTAGAAAATATATAAGTAAAAGGAACAGTCAGATTAAGCTATGGGTATGGCAGAGATCGCTCAGTTCTCATTCTGATAGACCAGCCCATCACCACATGACTAGAACCCAATCCTCTCAGCAACAGCTAGGAAAGGCCCTAGAAAGCCGCCTTTGGCGGGGGGATAGCTCCCCTATTTCAACCCTTTTCGGGGTTGGGCACCCGCCCGGGGTAAATGGGGATGCGTTCTGGGACCAGCCAAAACCCAAACCCAAGCACCTAAAAACCTATAATAATATTGTAAATCGGGGCATCGGATAGTGACGGGGACCTGTATCTTGGCAATGTTCTAGGCGTATTGACAACTACTGTACATAATTGTCCAATATGATACACTTATGATATGTTTGCAATGATTGATCTATGTTGAAACGCTACATTATCCGTTCCATGGACATCCAATTTTGCATGAAGTATTTTAGGATATGTTTTAATTGTTGACTCGACAAATAGCATTTTTGTTATTGTTGGTATAAGTTGCACTGTATTTGTAGATATTGTAAAGCGAGTATTGTATGACTGTTCTAGAATATGTGTATGATTTGTGTTTAACCCTTGCAGTACAGGTCACTTCATTATCATTGTATTCTGGCTACTGTTAGACAATTTGATTAAGTTTAGGAAGGCTCGGTGGTAGTTGAATATGTGAATAGTGTAATCGCCGTCTGAACCAAATCAGTCGCAATCACAGTTATCAAGAGCAGAAGCTATCACGTTCAGTAGAGCGATCATGTTTGTATGATTGAGTAAACTGAACACATGTTTTGGTACTCAACCTTTCTTTAAAACGTGGCACTAACTTCACCCAGGGGAAGAGTGGGACAAACTTTTATCTTCGACTGTACACTTAGAATCATAAGTAATGTTTGCAGTATGTGTTGTTCGCTCTGCACCGTAGTTATGTCTCCCAGATGTTGAGTAAGGATGTGTAAATGTAGATATATGTTTGAAAGACTCCTTCATTGGTGTCACAGAATGCCCTCTTCACTCTGCACCGTAGTAATGTCTGCCAGATGTTGAGTAAGGATGTGTAAGTGTAGATATATGTTAGAAAGACTCCTTCAATGGTGTCAAAATATGCCTTCTTCACTCTGTACTGTAGTAATGTCTGCCAGATGTTGAATATGGTGTGTAAGTGTAGATATGTGTTTGAAAGATTCCCTCAGTTAGGTATTTTGGAGGGTGGTAAGTATTGGAGGCCATTTAACCCATTCAGCACCGGTGCCGTCCTTTTAACTTGATTCTGGCTGCTATTAGACGATTGTATTCAGTTTATAAAGGGCCTCCAGCCATTGACACGCTTTGATCTATCGCACTGAACCCTTTATGATTGTATTCAGTTTATAAAGGGCCTCCAGCCATTGACACGCTTTGATCTATCGCACTGAACCCTTTATATTACGCCATATCTCTCTTAAACTGCACAACATCTTCTAAATATAGCCTAAATATAATTAAGAAAACGTCACCGGTCCAGGAGGGATTTATTATTGATTGGTAATTGGTACTGTGGTCCATTTTGTTATGTAATAATTAAGTACAGTATATAATTTTAGGGGCAGGAGGCTAGGAATCCTCCTCCCCTTGTAAAATTCTCCTCCTCAACGAGACAGTGAAAGGGTCGAGGGAACGTGAAAGTGGTCCCGGACCCTGAGAATAGGAACTTTAAATGTTTCTGTTCGGGCTCTGTCTCGTGTTGGCCACCCCCAGCAATGGAGTATGTGCCTGAGTATATACACACATACATACATATAATTTATGGTGGGATTGAAAAGGTTAATTCTGTGTTATTAAAAGATAGCTACATTACTTAGTTTCTTACAGTAGATCCTCTGGAAAAAGGCAAACTATGCCTGTGTATCCAGCTCAGTACCAGTACTTGCACACCGCCAACGGTGTTGGCGGCGGCGGTAGCAGACGCAACATTTTTACTATTCTGTATTTTTGTTTTATAATCAAACTTCAAATCTTGTCTTCCCCATGCTTTATCAAGATTACTTTCAAACTCCCTTATTGATTCGGAATCGACTACATACTTATTTTGCTTCTTGATATTATGCATTATTATTATTATTATTATTATTATTATTATTATTATTACCTTGTAGATATGTATCTATAATATTGTTGATAATACTAATAGTTTGGTTTGTGTTTCAGGACAAAAAGAATATCCTGTTCTCCGGTACCAATGTTTCCGCTGGGAAGGCCCGTGGTATGGTTATGGGCACCGGTCTCATGACTGCCATTGGTAGGGTTTATAGGGGGTTATTATATTCATGCAAGCCCAACCATACCTTTACAACACTGCTACTATAGTCGGTTTATTTCCAGCTGATTTCTCGATACTTAATGAACAGATATGTAACTACTATGTCTCTGCATCATCTTATAGCCAAGTTTTCATAGTCAGCAATATATTTCGCTACAAAATCTTCGCAATAGCTAAGTACCGGTAATTAAGATGAAGCTATAGCAATTTATCATCAGCTGGAAAAAAAATAGACTATAGGCTACTACTAATATTTGTATTACTACTACTACTTCTATAGTCACTCCAGCCATACCACCCCTCCACAACACTACTACTACTACTTATACTACTACTACTTATACTACTACTACTACTTCTACTACTACTTATACTACTACTTATACTACTACTACTACTACTACTACTACTACTACTACTACTTATATAACTACTACTACTACTCTATCACTACTACTACTTCTATGCTCAACACACTCCCATCACCTACTACTCATTCCGTCCAAGAGTTAGAGTAAAATGAAGAAGACATTACCTTACTGCAGGCTGTCAAATGAGAGACTATTCACCCCCGAGCCCAAAAACCGAATCCCTTAATTTTAGTCGATATTATTTTTGTTGTGTTGTCCCTATTCGGGCTCTGTCTTGAGTCGGGCGGACGTCTAATGTGTAATGTATATATTTACAGCATGTCTTGCTCGTTGTGTATATATCCCATGTACGTCGCGCTAATAAGTGATGTCTCGGCACCAAGAATGTTTTGATCAATAATTGGTATCAGCAATATCCAAGCTTTATTTCTTCATATCGAGTGAAATATGCAAACATATTCCTACACTTACCCAACCTATTCAACATCTGACAGACATTAATACAGCACAGAGCAAGCCAAACGTAATGACAGCTGGGACATGACTTATTAGCGCGACCGTATATCAAGTACTGTGTATCTCACAAATACATGTGAGCTAATAAATGTTTATACACTCCCAGCCTACCTCGAACCTCAGACATTCAGAACGAGAGTCCAAGCTTTAATCCACTACACCGCAGCATGATAAAGGAATCTTAACCTTAATATAAATAGGAAAAGGTTAAAATTCCTTTATTACGCCGTGGTGTAGTGGATTAACCCAGACAGACCGGTTACGCATTCTATAAGATATCCCCGAAACCCGGGCGATTTGGCCGAAAAACGTCTTTAACCCATCAGACCCGGTTGGGCTCTGAGGCACCCATAACAAACGCGGCCCGCGGACCCCGGAAGGGCTCTGAGGCTCCGGCAGCTTGAAAGCCTGTAAGCTTGTTTTAAAAGCCGTCCGTCCGACGCATATAAACACAGCCGGTATGCCCGACGCCGCGCACCTCCGAACACAAGAAGGAGAGGCGTCGTTTGTTTGTGTGTGACTGTATGTTGTTGTTTTAGTAGTGAAAAGTGGCTCATATGGCTGACATTGCCACAAAGTTCTCTCCATGGAAATCATCATCACAACTGAACCAGTTGACTTAGAGAGCTCTACTCAACGCCATTCTATAGGTACGAAACACATCTACGCTTGGGGATGCGCGGTAATGCGGAAGCAGTCAAAATAACAAAGATACGGTAGCCTAGGCGAGACGTTTTTTCGGCTAAATCCCCCCGGGTTTCGGGCAATATTTATAGAATAAATAGCCGAGGCTGGAGGGTTAATAGGCTACCGTATATTCATTATTTTAACTGCTACCGCATTCCCACTCATCTCCAAGCGTAGATGTGTTTCGTACCTGTAGACTGGCGTTGAGTAGAGCTCTCTAAGTCAACTGGTTCAGTTGTGATGACGATTTCCGTGGAGAGAGTTTTGAGGCGATGTTAGCAATATGACACACTTTTCAACACTGAATTTGTTTTAGCAGACAACACAATAACAAACTCCGATCTTCTTCTTGTGTTTGGAGGTGCGCGGCGTCGCTCCGACCGGCTGTGTTTACATGCGTCGGACGCCGGCTTTCAAAACAAGCTTAATAGGCTTTCAAGCTTACAGTGCTCAAGAGCCCACCCGTGTTCCGGGCACTAGTTTGTTATGGGTGCCTCAGAGCCCTTCCGGGAACCAGGGGTTAAAGCTTGGACACTCGTTCTAAATGTCGGAGGTTCGAGTTCGGCTGGGAGTATATATCCCATGTATAAGGTATACTTTATATACATATACAGCATATGTTAAGTCTTTTTTGTATATGTACTATGTATGTGTATGTACAGCATAAACAGTATACAGTACTGTACAGTATGTATTTATGCATGTCATATACAGTATTAAATTGTAAAACTTGCAAAATAAACAAACCAAAACTTGGACGAATACAGTAAAAAGACAAAACAACTAATCAAAATTGCTATGTGGAAACAACGCTTAAGCAAAATAATAATTTATAAATAAAAGAACACAATCCACCACATAGGGTGTACATTATACTACATGAGCAAGTTAATCCGTTTCCATTATGTATTTTTTTACCGGGTATATTTGTCGCTCTTTGTGTACAGTATCTTCAGTACAGTATCCAATAATTCAGAGTATCCAATAATATGAAGTCAAGCAACCATCAATTTATAATCTAAAATATGTGTTGGTGGTGTAATGGTTTAGACGCTTATACTCTGTATGTGGTGTCCCGAGTTCGAATCCCGGGAGGATCATGTGCATTGGGGTTTGTAATGGAGGATTAATGTTAGAACGAGGTGTTCCTTAATATATTCAATTTATAATCTAAAATAGGCTTAAATATGATACATGTACGAAGTGAGTGCCTTGAGGAAAAATAGGTATTAAATCTGTTTAATGTTGTTATGCAGGTTAAGTAAATGGTTGAGGAATGCTATTGCTAGGTATTAAATGTTATTAATATATGCATGTGTTAATTTCTTGCCTTGTGTTCTTAGGTAAGATCCGTACCCAGATGGCTGAGACTGAGGAGATCAAGACCCCCCTGCAGCAGAAGCTTGACGAGTTTGGTGAGCAACTGTCCAAGGTTATCTCTATCATCTGTGTAGCTGTGTGGGCCATCAACATTGGTCACTTTAATGATCCCGCCCATGGAGGTTCCTGGATCAAGGGGGCCATCTATTACTTCAAGATTGCTGTTGCCTTGGCTGTGGCTGCCATCCCTGAAGGTCTGCCGGCTGTCATCACCACTTGTCTGGCTCTGGGTACACGTCGTATGGCTAAGAAGAACGCCATCGTGCGTTCTCTGCCCTCCGTAGAGACCTTAGGCTGTACCTCCGTCATCTGCTCCGACAAGACCGGCACTCTCACCACCAACCAGATGTCCGTCTCTCGCATGTTTATCATGGACAAGGTCGAGGGCAACGATGCCAATCTACTCGAGTTTGAGATCACCGGCTCTACCTACGAGCCAATTGGTGACATCTTCCTTAAGGGTTCCAAGGTGAAGGGTGCTGACTTTGAAGGTCTGCAGGAATTGGCCACCGTCTCCCACATGTGCAATGACTCTTCCATTGACTTCAATGAGTTCAAGAACATCTTTGAGAAGGTCGGTGAGGCTACCGAGACTGCTCTTATTGTGCTGGGCGAGAAGATCAACCCATACACTGTATCTAAGGTTGGGCTGGACCGGCGCTCTGCTGCCATCGTGGCTAAGATGGACATGGAGACCAAGTGGAAGAAAGAGTTCACCCTGGAGTTCTCCCGTGACCGCAAGTCCATGTCATCCTACTGTACTCCCCTCAAGCCCACCCGCCTGGGTACCGGCCCCAAGATGTTTGTGAAGGGTGCTATCGAGGGTGTCTTGGACCGCTGCACACACGTACGTGTTGGCACACAGAAGGTTCCCCTCACCGCTGGTGTGAAGGAGAAGATCCTTTCTGTTGCCCGGGACTATGGCTGTGGTCGTGACACCCTGCGTTGCCTGGGTCTGGCCACCATTGATGCTCCCATGAAGCCCGAGGACATGGACCTAGGAGAAGCCACCAAGTTCTACACTTATGAGGTCAACATGACATTTGTGGGTGTTGTAGGCATGTTGGATCCCCCCAGGAAGGAGGTCAAGGACGCCATCGTGAGGTGCCGTGCTGCTGGTATCCGTGTCATTGTCATCACTGGAGACAACAAGGCCACTGCTGAAGCTATCTGCCGCCGCATTGGTATCTTCGGGGAGGATGAGGACACCACTGGCATGTCTTACTCCGGTCGTGAATTTGATGAGCTGTCCGTGGCCGACCAACGCCTTGCCTGCATAAGGTCCCGTCTCTTCTCCCGTGTTGAGCCCTTCCACAAGTCCAAGATTATAGAGTACCTGCAGGGTGAGGGTGAGATCTCTGCCATGACTGGTGATGGTGTCAATGATGCTCCTGCCCTCAAGAAGGCCGAGATTGGTATTGCCATGGGGTCCGGTACTGCTGTGGCCAAGTCTGCCTCCGAGATGGTGCTGGCCGACGACAACTTCACCTCCATCGTGTCAGCCGTTGAGGAAGGCCGAGCCATCTACAACAACATGAAGCAGTTCATCCGGTACCTGATCTCCTCCAACATTGGTGAGGTTGTGTCCATTTTCCTGACAGCTGCCCTGGGTCTGCCTGAGGCTCTCATCCCCGTGCAGCTGCTGTGGGTCAACCTGGTCACTGATGGTCTGCCCGCCACCGCCCTGGGCTTCAACCCCCCTGACCTGGACATCATGGACAAGCCCCCCAGGAAGGCCGACGAATCCCTCATCTCCGGCTGGCTGTTCTTCCGTTACATGGCTATTGGTGGCTACGTCGGTGCCGCCACCGTGTTCGCTGCCTCATGGTGGTTCATGTACGACCCCACCGGACCTCAGCTGAACTACTACCAGCTGTCCCACCATCTGGCCTGCCTGGGTGAACCCGAGAACTTTGAGGGTCTGGATTGTGGCATCTTCCATCACCCGGCTCCCATGACCATGGCTCTCTCCGTACTCGTCACCATTGAGATGCTTAACGCTCTCAACAGGTCAGATACCAGTTTGCATACTAGAATAAAGCATTAATATCACATTTGTTACTGTCGACTCTTAAATTTAATTGTATGACTCGTCGCACTGAGTATTTGAAAATGATAGCCTCTTTTAACATACAGTAGGTGCACTACAGACCTTTTCATTAGTGTAATTTCAAGATATTAAATACATAGATGAGAATGAACATAAGTTATTAATTTTAATGAGTTAATTATATTAATTTGAACAGTTACTTTCGAGTTTGTTTTCAAGTTCTATATTTTAATTGTGCTTACTACCACAGCTGTTACTTTGACTGTACTTTATTTGTTTAGTGTGTTGTCGTTTCGATAGTTTCTAATTTTAAGGAGTTCATTATATTAATTTGAACAGTAAGTTTTGAGTTTGTTTTCAAGTTATATATTATAATTGTACTTACTACCCCAGCTTGTCAGAGAACCAGTCCCTGTTGGTGATGCCCCCATGGGTCAACATCTGGCTGCTGGCGGCTATGGCCCTCTCCATGACCCTCCACTTCATCATCCTCTACGTTGAAATCCTCGGTGTAAGTCCCAGAGAAATACTGTATTACTGTACCATATGTATCTTCCTTGGATAAAGCCGCTGTCACACGAGCGCTTTTTCCGTCAATTTTCAATGAGCAAGTTTTTTCTCGTATCATTTCGGCACTTTTTCGAGCTGGTATCGGAAACTAGACTGAAGGTAAATTATGTTAGGCTGCTGAATTTTGATAAAGTGTAATTTCTTAAGCTTCCAGACCATAATTGCCCGTAAAAATTGCTCGAAAAATGGCTCGTGTGACTCCGGATTGATTGATTGACTTTCTAATATATTAATTTCACTCCCAACACAGATTATACACAGATTATGTACAGATATGTGGATATTATAAGTTTGTTATTTTTCAAAGTTTAATTTCCGATAAATTTAAAAGGATTTTTCCACATATAGATTTTGTTTAGTGTGTTGTCGTTTTGATAGTTTTTCATTTTAATGGGTTAGTTATTATAATTTGAACAGTAACTTTAGTGTTCGTTTTCAAATTTTATATTTTAAGTAATTAATGTATATATTATTGGTTTGTATATTTTGCAAGTTTTACATTATAATATCCCTCCTCCCCCCCAGACTGTGTTCCAAGTTATGCCCCTGTCCGTGACTCAGTGGATGGCGGTGCTGAAGATCTCCATCCCTGTCTTGCTGATGGATGAGAGCCTCAAGTTCCTGGCCCGCAACTACACTGATGGTGAGAGATCGCTCTTTTCCTGCCAGTGGATCTTGCTAGCTTGGGGCGTCTATTTTGCCTACATCAAGATTGATTCAATTTAAAAATCACCCGGCCGCAGCAGCCACCCTATAAGTTGTTTAGATTTTGGGTTCTCTTTTACGCCAAAACAGCCACCCCCTTTGATTCGGTTTCTCTTCTACTCCAAAACGGCCACCCCCTTTGATATTTTGTTTCAGTTCTCTTCTACTCCAAACAGCCATCCCTTAAAGTTTCATATTTGTTATTATTATTTTGTTATACTGTACAGTACTCCAAAACAGCCACCCCCTAGAATATTTCATTAATTATTCTCTTTTATTTGCCTTTTCTCTCCTGGGGTGTCTATTTTGCCAACCTCAAGATTAATTCAATTTTAATCTCTGGCCTCCACCTTAAATTATTGTTTATTCTCTTCTGGGATAGTCTAGCTATATTAAACACTTTGGTCGAATTAGTATGCAATAATGAAAAGGAACATACTTAACCAAAAATAATAGAGCAAGATTAACAAATTTGTTAACATTAAATTTATTAATCAAACTCTACTATTTCCTTGTAGGTATTGTTTTTCTGTATCTTCGTACTAATTGGAATACTGTATACAAATAGGTTACTCTGCCCCAGTCCCATTTTCTTTGGCTGTTATACCGGAAAAGGAGGTTTGGACCTGGTGCGCTCTCGTGTGTGTGCTATTTTGGTTTACCTTTCTACCATGGGGGTGTGCTTCATATCGGAAAGTGGACAAATAAATGTTCTTGGGGGGGGGGGGGGGGGGGGCTGCAAGGTCAAGAAGAATAGTTCAAGTGGAGGTTCTCATAAGTAAAGATTAATAAGTGTCGTTAAAAGTGTGCAGACCTGGCTCCCCCCCGCCCCCCTCTCCCCCCCCCCCCTCCCCCCTCTCCCTCACTACCAAGCCACAAGTGAGACAAAGACTCAGGGTGCGTGACTCTTCAGTGATTTTATAAGGGGGTAGTACTCGCTTTTTATGGAGACCCCCTTCTCCTCCCTCAGGTTTATCATATTAGTTTTGAGGTTTTAAGATGTTCATTCCGTTAGTTTGGCGATTTTGAGACCTTTCGTCTAATTTTTGTGTCGATATTAAGACCTTTCGAGCCCTTTAGGTGTCGATTTGTTCCGGGCAAGCAATAGCGAGCCTCTAATTTTAGAAGGAACCGGCCTTTGGCCGAGATATTTTTCTACTGAAAAATGTACAAATTTATCTTAAATGGGGGTTTAGAGGATGTTTTTCTAAGCTTGATGGAGGTCTAGCGAGGAAAATATAAAATAAATTAATAAATAAATATATAGGCCTAGACCAAAAACCAAGCACTACCCCCTTAAGCCGGCATCACACCAGCTAGTTTATCGGCTAATTGTATCCGAGTCCGGTATCATCCGAGTCCTGTATCGTACAGTATTATCAGGAGGATTTGTGTCACTTAAATCAATATATGGTTACTCAGGACCATAGCATACAGTATTATATTGAAGGATTGGTGTATTTGAAATCTTGAACAATATATGGTTACTCAGGACCATAGCATACAGTATTATATTGAAGGATTGGTGTATTTGAAATCTTGAACAATATATGGTTACTCAGGGCCATAGCGTACAGTATTATATTGAAGGATTCGTGTATTTGGATTCTTGATATTTCTCAATATTATAGGGTGCAATATAGCGAATACTGCCATTTTGAAGGTGTGATAAAGTAGAATATCTATATATCTATCTATCTATATACTCAGGCCCAATCCTCACTTTTTTTTTAATATAATGTAGAATATATCCGTATTTAATTGACTCCGATAACTATACAGTACAGTATATTTGAGTCGGATACCGTAACTCCGATACATTTCGCTGCTAAAGTGGTCGTTTGACGCCGGCTTGGCCCAGATGAGATCCCTTTTTAATTTTTTGCCCTTTCCAAAAATGGCTCCCAGTAGAAGAGCCTTTTACGTATAATTCAAAATACATTACAAAAAAAAAAAATGCTGTTCCACTGCTGTTTGCTTGCAACGCCGCCCAGGGTCCGCGCAACTGGTTTTTAGTGTAAATATAAAACCGGTATCACACGAGAGCTTTTGTAGTCAACATTCGATAATCAATATTTTTCTGGTAACATTTCTGGAATATTTTTCACTGTTATCGGAAACTAGACTGATGATAGATGAATTTAGGTAACCAAATTATTATAAATGTTGGCCTCATAAGCTGTCAGACCAGTGTTGAGGATGAATGTTGAGGGAAAAAGCGCTCGTGTGATACCGGCTCAAGCGGGAGTGATTACCAGACTCTGACCAGGGGACAAGTGGCGACGGAAACGAGGTGAGACAGAGTGTGGAAAGATGGCCGTCTTAAGTGTGACAAAGATGGCCGCCCTCTTGTGTGACAACATGGCTGCCCCCTCATGCCTCCCCTACCCCCTTCATTTGTTTGAGACGACAACAAACCCTATGAGCGGGGTCGAAGCATGTTTTGTTATACATTCTTGGAAGGGTAATATGATTTTCCTATCATTATTATTAATACTATTTATGGGGAGTGAGTGCATGCATGTGTGTGTAATTCCTTGACAAATCCAGACTATCAATATAAAATTCTCCCCCAAGTGATATTTAACAATAATAATTTTTAACCCAGTATCTAAAAGGGCCTATGTTGAGGGGACACATCATAGAATTTGGTGAAACAATTTGTGCCTTTTGAGATTAGTTATATTTTTGGTGTATGATCATTGCCCAATATCCCTTCGCCAATACTGACCAGCCTGTTAGCAGAGGATATAGGACTTTACGGAGCAGCACCAGAATACAAATACTGGTAAATGCCTATAACATTTTCATCAGTACAGTAATTGATATGCCTGTTATAGCTTTCTAAATGGACAGTAATTTTTGATGATACTTTAACTGTCGTGATAGCATAATGGTTAGTATGCTGAATTTCGGTGTGAGTATCCTACGTTGAAATCCTTGGAGTACCACATGTATTCATTAATTTCATTAATTAGGTTAATTTGCAAGTTGATTGGTGGGGGTTGTTAATAATATGAATACTGTAATTTTACAGTACAGTACATCTACAGTATATCCTGTTCTTTCCAAAATTTGATGATTGATATGTAAGGAGTGGACTTATTTCCTCTGCTAATAGGGTTTTCAGTTCTGTAACATGTTCCCCTCCGGCATGCTGTTCTTTAAAAGTTTACCTTGGTCACAGATATCAACATTGAAGGTTTTTAACCCTTTCAGAACAATGGTGTACTTTGCATTTCATTCTGGCTGCCATCAGATTTTATCAGCTTTGGAAGGACATTTAAGAATAACTGTCTTGATAGCGTAATGCATAAGTGCACAGAATTTTGGTGTGAGTATCCTAGGTTCGAGTCCTTGGAGTGCCACATGTATTTGTTGATTTCATTAATTGAGTTTAGAAGTGAAGTTGGTTGGTGGAAAAAATATAATAACTTTCAGAGGTTAAAACTATCTCAGTTAACTCTCAGACTCCAAGCGGTCCCTCCAAAGTTGAATAAAGTTTTCTAGTAGTAGCAAGTCTAAAATGTAAAAAGTAATTGCTTGAAAGGGTTAAGTTTTAGAGGTGGACAGGTTTTAGAAGCTGGTGGCTCATGTATTTTAGTTGGCAAGCATTACCTAGAATTTGATGGACAAATTCTAGGTTTTAAAGCCAATTGATTCTAAGATGGTTGCAAGCCTCTAGAAGCTGTTTTCCATTTTCTAAAGATCATCATCAATTAATTTTCAAACAATTTTAGAATCTAGAAGTTGCCAATTGCCTCTTTAGTCCCCTTTTTAGCCTAAGATAAAATATAAATAAAAAAACTCCATAATATGTAATAAGCTGTGGTGGATATGTGCAATGGATAATGTGTTATCATCATTATTACCGTGGAGAGGGGCGCTGGGTTCATTGGAGGCAGTTGAAACCTACCTCTATCTATCTATCTTAGTTACTCAGGCTCATTCCCCACTTTTCTATACACAGTTACGACTTGGCTAGGATCCAAATATTTCTCGGGTTCTATGGTATAATTTCACAGGGTACAATTATTGTATGTTTATAAATTAATATACTGGGTATGCTGTAATTATAATGTAAAACTTGCAAAAATAAACAAACCAGAACTGGACGAACACAGTAAAAAGACAAAAGAACTTATCAAAATCGCTATATGGAAACTACGCTTAAGCAAAATAATAATCTATAAATAAAATAAAATTCATAAACAAAATAAAAGCATAGAGACGCCCCAATTGGACCAAGAAAATTAAGAACAAACTTATTCTGTAGATAAAAGTAAAATATTTACTCAAGCAAAATTCCAAACAATAAACTTCTACAGTCACGATACAAATAAAAAAACACAAAAACATCATCATGGATTCAGTCTGGTTTCCGTTGTCTCTGATGTCCTCAGTTGCCCTAGACTCTCGGGTCCGTGTTCCTAGACAAAACCCATTATTGTCAGTGGTAATTACGAGAGTTCGGCCGTAATTACTAAGAGTTCGGCCATAATTACTAAGAGTTTGGCTGTATCCCTAGCCAGTGAACCTTAGCGAACCCTAAAATTAATGGGGTAAATGGGGATGTGTTCTCGGACCAGCCAAAACCCAAACCCCTAAAATCCTATAATAATATCGTAAATCGGAGCATCGGATAGTGAGAGAGACCTGAAGTGTAATAATGATCCGGCATTTCTCATTGCAAGTACAGTGGGCCAAATAAGTGATGTCGCGGCACCAAGTATGTTTCGATCAATAATTGGTGTCGGCACTATCTAAGCTTTAATTCATCGATTCGAGTGAGGTACACAAACATGTTCCTATCTTTACACACCCACTTCAACATCATTATTACTAAATATACAGATATATTTAAGCTTTTTTTGTGTTTGAAAGTGATAAAATGGCCAAAACAATGCTATTTCATGTTAATTTTCTTATATTCCATCTCATATTCATTTCAGTCTTAGCACAACATTAAAATGGCCAAAACAATGCTTTTTCATGTTAGTCTTCTTATATTACATCTCATCTTGATAGCGTAATGCATAAGTGCGCGGAATTTCGTTGTGGGTATCCTAGGTTCGAGTCCTTGGAGTGCCACATGTATTTGTTGATTTCATTAATTGAGTTTAGAAGTGAAGTTGGTTGGTGAAAAAATATAATTCCATCTCATATTCATTCAAGTCTTAGCACAAAATTAACCTGCGCGGCCCAAACTCTCGTAACGACCAGCGACGACGGTGTGTGTGTCTGGGAGTACGAGCCTCCGTGTTTACTCTAAGTGTGTTCTTGGTGCATTTTCTGTTCATAGACAATCCTTCTCATCCCTTCTCCCCCCTCGATTAAGGGGGGTGACCTGCTTTTTTCTTCTTTTCTCTCTTTCTCTGGCTTGTATTCATTCGGCCCCATTCAGCCTACTGTTTTAAGACGTTTATCCCCATCCAGGTGTCGATTCCTTCCTGGCAAGCGATAGCAAGCCAGCATTGTATGGAGAAATCCGGCTTCGCCGGAGAAATTTTTCTATCGAATGTGCCTTGTGTCAAAAAAAATCTTTTAAATATGCTGGCTTGCTACCGATCACCAGGAAAAAATTGACACCTGGATGGGGATAAATGTTTTAAAACAGTAGGCTGAATGGGGCCGAATGAATACAACCCAGAGAAAGAGGGAGAATGAGAGAGAAAAACAAAACGAGGTGGGCCCCCTTAAGGTGTAGATCATCCTGGAGTATTTTTTTAGACGACTAAGGTGGGTTTTTTTTTCTCCCTTGTACAGTAGACTATGCGACAGGAAGGTACTTTATTTCTCCCGCCCTCCAATAGGTCTCGCTTCACCTTATGCTCTCTCAGTGGGAAGATATTTGCGTTCGTTATTAATTTGATTGCGTTCGTTATTCATTTGATCGGGTCATGCTGTAGCCTACTGTATATGCATTCGTTATTCATTTGATTGCGTTCGTTATTCATTTGATGGGGTCATGGTGTACAGTATTTGCGTTCGTTATTCATTTTATTGCGTTGGTTATTCATTTGGTCATGGTGTAGGCCTACAGGTCTCCCTCGATAAACGATTGGGTTACGTCCCTGAAAATCCAATCTTAATTAGAAAAATCATATAGCAAACCTTAAAATTTATGGGGTAAATGGGGATGCGTTTTCAGACTAGCCCAACACTCAAACACAAACGCCTAAAAACCTATAATTATATTGCAAATTGGGGCATTGGATAGTGAGGAAGTCCTGTATATGCGTTCAGTTACTACCACTGGGAAAGCATAATGTATAAAGGGCCTTCTTTTAAGTATATATATAAGTACCTGTTTTCAATAGATGAGCGGAGAATATCCTATATTTCTCCCCTGCCAACCTACAGTATTCAGATATTCTCCATTTTAGGTCATTTTTTAGGTGTGAAGTATTGGTTGTAATAAGATTTTTACACAGGGGAATTTGCTTAGAAATAATAAAATCTGCTCCACGGCGGATTTTGCTTAGAAATAGCAAAATCTACTGCACGGCGGATTTTGCTTAGAATTAGCAAAATCTATTCCACGTCTGATTTTGCTTAGAAATAACAAAATCTACTTCACGGCAGATTTTGCTTAGAAATAGCAAAATCTACCCATCACAATTTGGCTCACAAAAAGCAAGATAATTCATCATCCACATATATTTTTTTTAACCATTGCCAACCCTTACCCTGTACATTATGAGGTTTTGAGAAAGACCTTTTTTTTTATTTATGCTCCGTGAGACTGAGCTGAAGTGCATGTTATAATATATACCTACAATTATTGGTTTCTCTTAGACTTTCAAAAATAAATCCATCCTAGTTTTTTCCCTTTTATTTATTTGACCATCTTTATTTTTAACCGTTTGTTCCCCATAGTTCCCACCCCATCCACCATTGTAACCTTTTCGATCCGATGGTGGCTTTTATCGTCCTACTTAACTGGCGTATCCCGCAACGCCGACCACGCGCATTAGGTAAACACGGCGGAAATGCCCGTATTTCGGCGCTCGATTCGCATATTGTAAGTACAGTACATCTTTGTATTTTGAACGTTTTGGGTATATAATGTTTATTTGGGACCACTGCTCGTGTATTAGCTATTTTGCAGATTGAAAACTCGCGGATTGGCAGGTCTGACTGTACCAGATAAACTATTTTCAGCTTACAGTTAGGGTGTATACTGTATATAACTAAAAGGGTTTATCAAAAGATAAAGGTTAGTTGTTGTCATTCCCTAGGCTGCCTGGCCGAACAGCCCCGAGTCCTTTAAGGAGGTCGGATTCCTCCACTTGTAGTTCTCCCAGCACCATCAGATCAGTAGAATAATTTAACTCTCCTCCCTGGCAAAGATTGAGATAAGTTGTGTTTGTAGACAGGTTATACTGTAATGTAAAACTTGCAAAATAAACAAACCAAAACTGGGACGACACAAGATAAATGCAAATTTACTATATTCCCCAGCCTACAGTAGAAAACTCACCCCCGAGTTTAGCTCTACAAATTCAGTAATAAAACAATTGGCTGCTAGAGTACAAGAAAAGTTGATTCTGGGAGTTTTATCGCCTTTTGTGTTTATAAATACGGGTTGGATTTTTTAGTTGGCTGCCATGTCATTAGAATTTATGAGTCGGCATCGGGTTGGATTTTTGTGTTGGCTGCGGTGTCATTAGAATTTATGAGTCGGCATCGGATCGAGAGAGTTATTTCACCCGCGCCTGCTTACCCAACCCTACCCTACCCTCCAATCTTCATCATATAAGTATTACCATAAGCTGGGATAACTAGACTGGCCTTTACTGGGATATTTGGTGGGTCAGATTAAAATGCTTTCACTGTATTAATTATTTCAGTATTACCTGGATTATTTCAGTATTACCTGTATTAATTATTTCAGTATTACCCCACCTTATGGTATTTATAAAGTGCCCTTTCACCCATGTCCAATTTAACAGATTTTGAACAATTGAAATACTTATGCTGTAACACATTTATTATTCACAATTATTCACAAATTACAAGACATTGAAATACACAACTTACACTATATATTAAGTAACAACCTGTTCCCAACATTAATCATCAATTACAAACCCCAATGCACTTGAACAAACTAATGAAAGCACATGGTCCTCCCGGGATTCGAACTCGGGATACCACACCCAGAACGTAACAAATATACAAATATACATATGAGAAATTGAAACCAAAGTACTATACCACACTCTGAGTCACCTATTACATACTATGCATATAGGAAATGATAACGAGTACCTTAGATGTGCTCGAAGAATAAGTAAATGAGCAGTTACAGACAATGTAAACATATCTAGAGGCAGCAAATAGGTTCTACATCAACTTATGGTCCTCCCGGTATTCAAACTCGTGACAACCCACCCCAGAGTATTAGACCTGTTAGATCATTATATATCAATGTTTCCCCCGCTCTCGGCTCTCGAGTCGGCTGTGTTGACTTCCACAAACCCTAACATGAGGCAACGTTTAGGATACTGTATAATGAAAACTAAATCAAAGTAAGCAGAATCATGCGTCTCCTTAGCTTCCTCAAGACTTTTATACCCGTCGTTTGTAATTAACTAGCATGTCTAAACTTCAGTCTGCCCACGTATATCCGTTTATACTGTTTGATAAGAGTCCCCCATGTGCTATTGTGAATGAAAGGCGGAGACCCGAGAAGAGGCCATGAGAAAAAAAGGCTGCGCTAGGAAACTTGATGGATGCTACATGGTGTCAAACGAGAGACTTTAAACCCCAGTGATAACATTATTATTAAAAATAGTAATTTAAAGTTATGCTTCATTGTTTGTAGTACGCCTTTGGAAGGGATACAATGACCAAAACAATGCAATTTCATGTTAATTTTCCTGTATTCCTTCTATTAGGCAGAGTTATGTTCGAGTGAAAAGTAATTCCTGTATTCCTTCTATGAGGCAGAGTTACGTTCGAGTGAAAAGTAATTCCTGTATTCCTTCTCATATTCACTTTGGTGTAAAAACAAAATAAAATTGTCCTTGTTTGACACTTTGAGAGTGTAAATTATCACAGGATTCCAAAAGGCAAAATAGTGCAATTCCTTTCCCTTGCGATGTAGCCTGGTAGGTTTTCAATATAAATAGGACTTCAACTTTTACATGGTTATAGTGCTAAAACCGAAGAGTACTCTCAAGATATATTTCCCTATGCAGAATTTCCTCAATATGTAATAATAATAATAATGTACTCAATTGAACTTTGATGTAAATAGTACTATCCATCCACAACAACTATAAACTTTCTTACACACATTTCAAAAACCAGATCAAATCTTTGTCATGTGAAACTATACCCTATGCATCATAAATGGGTGAGAAATTGTCATGTTCGTCTTGATTTCCGAGCTGTGACTTGATTTTAATAATACTATATACAGTGTAAGTCAAACATGAAAACAAAAGAGTAAGGCGAGGTTTTTAGTTTGTTTCACATACCTCCATCAACCTTAGAATTACACCCCCAAGACCCCATTTCAAGATAAATTTGTAATTCTTTTTATATTTGTACAGTACATAAATTTGTAACATGTGTACCTCACCTGGTAAACTTAGAAGGTGGTCTCTAGCCTTGGAAACTAACCATGCGAGGATTCTATACATGGCTGGGGGGTTTATTAAAATCCACAAAAAGCTAATAATTTGTTGCGATAAACTATTTATCTAAGTAAATCAGCTGACAGGTAATGAAACATCTCGCCCGGTTAAGATGGACAGTGTATAGTATAATATCAACTTCCCAGCTCCCTCTAATGATCTGTAAATCCCCCCCAAAATCCCACATTATTCTATATAAATCCAATCCCTAACCTGGAAAATCCTTGATGTGACATGGATTTAATAACTGCGAACCTATTGTCCCATATTAAAGCCTTAGCCCTTTCAATCAAATGGCAACCAATTCTATATTATACTTGAGCCAACTACAGACAATTTTATTCAACTTAGGAAGATTATGATCAAACTAGAGGGATAATTGATATCCTCCTTAACCCTTAGATTCAATGAGGTCCCTCTTAAGTTGTGCAAAATTTTCGGGCAGTAGCAGTAAGGTATAGAAATAGCCATCTACTTGAAGCGGTTAAGGTCATCCCTCCTGACATAAACAACACGAAGGTCGCCGTTGTATAGACACATTTCGTTACCCTCGACATAAACATAGTCTCTCCAGAACCATAGCCCAACCTTTCCCGATGCCTTATATTTCTTAAGAACTTTGTGTAGATTGTTCTCTTCTTCTTGTGCCATAATATAGAATGTTCAAAGTTTACACATTGCCAATCAAATGCCTTTCCCCCCTCCAACTATGGCCTTCCATAGAACGATAGTTGACGCTTGCATATCCAGATTACGTACTGTTTACATATTGACGGACTGAATGAAGTTATCCATACACTTTATAAACCGAGTGATCGTAGAACTGAATCCTATGTCATTTTAAAATAAACTAGTTAACAGAAGATGATATTATTCAGGTTAGGAAGATGTTGCTAAGTAAATACAGTACTGTACATTAATTTTGTAATCATATACAGTAACAGCTGGACTCCGAATGAAATCAATTGTGTTGTTAACGGATTGATAGTTAAATGCAAAGAAACTGCCTGCTTAGCAAAGATAAAGGTATAACACTTTACAGGTATTAATTTCAAAACATGGACAGTTTTGTAGGAAATGTTTGTAGAATCGCTTCAAAAACTATTCAAATTGTACAATATTCATATACATTGCTCTGAATTATAATGTAAAACTTGCAAAATAAACAAACCAAAACAGGGACGACACAATATAGAGGCAAAAGAACTTATCAAAATCGCTATGTGGAAATAACGCTTTATACCTACAAATTACTGTGTTTTGGATATGCAAGACTTTGTTATGGCTGAAATTGAAGGCTTACCATTCCCGTATTGAACGACTTAAAGTTAGCTTCATACAGTTCAAAGTGAGTAAAGTTTAATTGTAACTGCGACTAGCGACCGATCATTCCCAGTGACCTTAAATTCTCGACCATCCCACCACTTAAACCAAGAAACACCTTCCTCCGACCAAATTAAACTGATAACTAACCTGTATTATTCCTCTGTAGTGCTCTCTCTCTCTCTCTCTCTCTCTCTCTCTCTCTCTCTCTCTCTCTCTCTCTCTCTCTCTCTCTCTCTCTCTCTCTCTCTCTCAGCTGTGAGTATTAAAAGTTTTATAACCTTTATCCCTCTAACCCTTAAATACAATCATCCTCATATGTAGTCCTAGTGTAATTCATAAGGGTAATTTATATAACATACATATATATAAATATATATATATATATAAATATATATAAATATATATATAGATATCGTCCTCATTGCATTTAATAATCTGAAGGGTACCCAGAGAGAGAGGAATAATTATGATGAGAAATATACATATGTACAGTATTATAAACGGTCCCTTTCTTTGTTTCCTATTGTCCGTTCATTCTGGGTTGGGCAGAAATCGTAACCCCTAACCTTTCGTAACTCAGAAAGGACTAGAGTAATCGAGCTAATATTTCTACCAAATAGGAAGATTTTTCTAGGGAATATGTGTATAAATTGACAGCTCATTTACTCTAGCCCTTTTTGAGTTACAGAGGTTAGAGGTTACGATTTCTGCCCAACCTAGAATGAACAGACTATAGTTCAGGCAAATAACTCTAACGTCTCTCAATCTGGGTACCCGACAGAGAGGTTTTCATTCTGGTGTAGTTATCGTCAAGAACGCTAAAGTCGCCATTGCTTAACCGTCGCCAACTGTTCTAAAATAATTACCACGGATAGAAAGGGTAGTTGGTGATATTAATGCAGCGTCGACTTTAGTGTTCTTGATGTTAGGTGTTTTATACTCGACTGTAGTTGTAAGAGGAACCGCCCTAACACCCCTCCTCCCACCCATCAGTAGGACTGTTGTTGCTTGCCTTTCTTTTTTTAATCCTTTGTATTCCTTTGTGTCATCCTGTTTGGTGTGTATGACTCAAGAATGTTGGACTTTAGACGTTGGTGAGCAGTAACATGGCCGTTAGTTATTTGTTTGGTTCTGTTTTGACAGTGCGCTTTGTTTCGATTGTGGGCCAAAAAAAAAAAACGCTATAGTTTGGGGTTTACTGTCGGGTAGATGATGAGAGATTACTAACTGGCTGTGGGTTACAATATGTAGGTTTAATAACGCTGTCAAAGATTAAGGGTAGATGGGCCGGTTTTTTTCTGGACACCCTTTTCCCTCGTGTTAAGCCCCATTTGTTTTGAGATTATATGATGTTCGGCCCAGGAAACTGAAACAAAAATAATAAAAAGATACATAAATAAATACGCCCATCTCCCCTTAATAACACTGTAAAAGATTAAAGGTATTAAAAAGGTAAACAAAATAAAGTTGGGTACCTACTGTATATAGAAAGTAAAGAGCGGTAAATACAAAAATAAATTGGTTATCTAGATAATGATTCGATGATTTGATATACCGAATTGTACCTTTTAATCTCTATTTTAATTGGCGGGTCACACTACCAATATACCTTTTAGGGATACATTTTATTATGGACACTTGAATGACCCTTTACATACCTTCTTTAAACCCCTAGATTTTTACAGTGTTGATATGCACAGAATCGTGGTGATATTTTGGTGACTGCTGGTACCCCAAGATACATGAGAATATACACCACGGATAACTTTTCAAACTATTCAAGCAATTATAATGCGAAACTTGCAAAATAAAAAAAACAAAAACTTGGACGAACACAGTAAAAAGACAAACAACTTATCAAAATCCCAATTATTTAAGAAGTCTTTTTTAATCTGAGGATCCAGACAGTCACCAATGGCAGCTGAAGCAAGTGTGTAGCATCAGACTAACTTATGCAACTTGTTCTATAGTTTAATACCAATTTTTATGACCTCTACAAGTGGAAAGGTACTGGTGAACAGCTTGTGTATGTACAGGGGCAAATCCTGATTCTCAAGTGGGCAAAACAAGGGGGACAGATTATAGCTTCAAGAATTTGGTTTCAAGTGGGTCATATCGGTTTTAAGTGGGCAATATCGGTTTTACGAAGGAACTGAGTGCACATTTTAAGCACCGAAACAAAATATTCATCTACTCTACTTTATTATTAGATCAGTAAGCCACACAAGCGCTGTACTTCTCCCTCAACTTTCATCGTTAACATTATTCTAACAACTTATGAGGGAAAGTTTAAGTATAATTGCCACCCAAATTCATCTATATTCCGTCTACTTTCCGATACCAGAGATTATAATGTAAAACTTGCAAAATATACAAATCAAAACTGGGACAACACAAGATAAACGCAAAGGAAAAAACGTTAACGGGAAAATGATGATCATCGTAAATTGCCGATAAAAGGTCCCTCGCGATAAAAGGTCCCTCGCGTAATCAACCGGTACAATACTTGACCCATTCATTCATACCCTTTACAGAATACATTAAGCAACCCTTTCACTGTTAAAAGTCAAAGGTATAAAAAATGTATATAAAAATTATTGGGTATATTGATAGTGATTTATATTTCTATCATGAGATGGTTTTACTAGTACAGTACCAATATATTTTTATGAAGGTATATTATTGTGGATACTTCTTACTATGAGATATGTTCATTACTACAAAGATACCTAAATAAGGGTACATTATTATGAACAAATCTTATATGAGATGGGTTCAATACTACCCATATACCTATATAAGGATATATAATGATGAACACTTTAACATACCCTCTTTATACCTTTAATAACCCATAATTTTCGACAATAGTACTTCATTAAGCTGTTCACAGTGCTGACCTACACTGTAAAAAATATACCTGTAGGCTATGTTCAAATGTAACAAAAATAATACATATAAAAAGTGATTCAGTCATTTATGTGTGCTATTTTGAACATGTGAATGATTGAAGCACTTTGGCCCTTCAACCCTTTCAAGATCTAATACAAGTTTCTTTTCCGTTTTCCGGCTATCATGAGACGATTTTGTTCAGATTAGGAAGGGTACGTGGAAGTCAGAGGGTTAACCGAGATATTCTTTACCTTTATAATTCCCACAGATCCTTCTTAAACTGTATATAATCATCTAAAGATAGCCAGACTAAGCTGTCAAAATGTGTCACTATCTTCAAAGGGTTAATATTATCTGTATCCTTTTTGTTACATTTGCACGTACATTTTTAACAGCGTAGCCACCCACTTAACCCTTATCAAACTGTGATGTCGAGAGATTTTTTTGTTATGAAATTGATAAACCATTGTTATGAAATAGCATTAAAAACTAATGTTCCCATGTGCGTTTTGTCGTAAAAGTTTCTAATCCTCGACTAGCTTTGTGCTGGTCTTTTAATTAATTACGGGAAGTCACCTGCTTTCTTTCTCTCCTTTTCTTTCTTTCTCTGGCTTGTATCCATTCGGTCCCATTCAACCTACTGTTTTAAGACGTTTATCCCCATCCATGTGTCCATTTTTTCCTGGCGAGCGATAGCAAGCCAGCATTGTATGGGGAAATCCGACTTCGCCTGATGTCAAAAAACATTATAAAAAATATGCTGGCTCGCAGGGAAAAAATCGACACCTGGATGGGAGTACTGTATAAATCTTAAAACAGTAGGCTGAATGGGGCCGAATGGATACAACCCAGAGAAAGAGGGAGTGAGAGAGAGAAAAAAAAAAAGGTGAACAAGCCAATTTGCACGCGGTCATCCAATAGGCGGGTTCACAGTAGCCGTATGTCCGTTATTTATTGTCCGAATCGTTTGATTGGTGGCTAAATACGGTCTATAGCGGACAATCCAAAAATCCTTACCGTTTCTGACTGTTGATCATGGATGGCGTCGTTGAGCGAGTACAACCCTTTGAATGTGTTCAACTAAATGTGCCTTATTTTAAGCACATGACTAACACAAAATCCCATCTGTGAACTAGCTTATTAGTACTGCACATGATATGCATTATCAAAATGCCCATATAAAAAAATTAGTATTTAGATGAATAATTTTATTGTCAAAATGTACCTTAGCTATCAGACAGGTTGATACTAAATCCATTAATCTAACCCAACTAATGTGTTGATGGTAGTATGGTTATTTACTTCATGCACGTACTTTGAGAACGGTGTACAAATTGGCCTTTTTTTTCTTTTTTTCTGATGCTATATTGTGGTCCAGCCCTGGTAACTGGTCTATAATATGGCATTAATTGGGTCCATAAGGCATTGACGGACAAATTTCTCGGAGCTCATATTTTTCAGGGGTACAGCACATTGTAACTTCACCGTATAAAATAAGGGTGTGAACTGGGTATATAAAATCATTGGGTGTAAGTTAATACCAAGAACCTAACCGAGTGACCCCCCTCAAAAATATGTCGTCGGGAGATGTGTAGGAATGGCCGGTGTAAAAAAATATAAACAAAACTAGTAATACAAAACTACTAAAAGGTGTTAATGTTATTATACGTATACTGTACCTCTGTGGTGTTACTAATATACCCCAACAGCCAGTACCGAGGATCGTCGAGGTAAGGCAAACCAAATCTCTTGCTTTTTCTGTATTCTTTGTTGAGTAGAGTTGTCCGGGGTTGCTTGCTGTTGCTTCATGAGGGTCTGGTTGGGTAAGCCTGTATCACGAGCACTTTTTCCGGCGGCTTTCCATTGGTCGCGTATCTCGGGGGATTCTTATCCTTCTCGGTATACTGTGATATAGTTTTTAATTTTATTCTAGCTGTTATTAAGCTATTTTATTAAGCTTAGAAGGGTTCTGTGGCAGTCCAAAGAGTTAATTGACTGCTAAAGATCCCTTCTAAACTGCATACAATCCTCCAATTTTAACAAGAAAAAAACTAAAAAGACGTCCTGTTACTAAAGGAGTTATTATGCATTGTAATCATATCCTACTTGAGAAAAGGCCGGAAGAAAGTGCTCGTATGACTATGTCTTTCTTGTGCATGTCTCCTTTTTGTACACCGGGTGACTTGTGGCACAGTGGATCTACATGTATTAATAAGTATACATGTTCTCTGTCTTTGCAGGTTTCATTATGTATATATATGTATATAGTGTATGTGCTTCTAATTCTTTCTTCCTAGCAGGTATATCTTGTCGACTAGTTCTATGTTTATGCTAATGTGTTCCACAGGCTGTATGAAATGTATATATATACTGCATATATGTATGGTATACCCTTGAGCCATAGTCAATATAAACTCCTTTCAATCTGTATCAAGCCCAGACAAGATAATGTAGTGCAATATAAGATAACAATTGCTTCATAGTGTGGATAAAGACACCATTTGACCTCCAAGCGCTTTATTGACAACGTTTTGCAAGTAGCTTCTTTAGGTCACTATTTGTGAAACGTTGTCAATTAATTTCTCCTCTTCAAATGGTGCTTTTATCCATTCTGTCAACTTTAACATTCAGAATCCATTTTAACATTGAGAATCTGGCTGTAAAGGGTTAAAAGAATGGAATGGGCGTATACTTGTTATGGTTTGCGAGTGTACCGGCTAGTTTCATGTCTATTTAATGTTCCACAGGTTGTATATTTGATGTGCCTTTAATTAGCGTTCCTCAGCAGGTGTCGATCCGTTTTGTGTTCAAGCGAGTGTTCTGCTGTGTTCAAGCGAGTGTTCCGTTGTGTTCAAGCGAGTGTTCCGTTGTGTTCAAGCGAGTGTTCCGTTGTGTTCAATCGAGTGTTCCTTTGTGTTCAAGTGAGTGTCCGCAAATCACTAGTGCATTCCGTTGCAATATTTCTCAAGTTTGTAAGAGTTCATGCACTCACACTACTTTAATTTCAACAGGACTCTGTCTGTATATTACATCAGTTTTAGATGAGGATTTCTTGAGAAATGATCTGATGCAGCTATAGTACTGTATATCCATAATCTGGTCTGAGAAGCGTTAACTGCTATAGCATCGAGATACTAAAGTCTTTAATAAGTAATGAATTATTCGTAATCTATATCAAGCTTCATTAATTATGTCTGTTGAGTTAAATCTGAATTCTTTCAATTAATAATTATTGTTATTAACTTCTCATTCCCTCAAAAGATCCTCCATTTTAATTTAGTAATTAAAGTCCGGAATTCAAGCGGTTGTCAGAATCATTAATTAACTTCAGACCAAGTGTAGACAATTATTAGCCTCTTTGATCAGATGAAAACTTTATAAATGTAATATAACCTTCTGGCTGTGATAGGTCCTGCAGAAGTCAAGTATCATTATCGTACATTATTTGGACTAATAAAAATAGTCTTCAACTGATCAAGAGGGCTATGTTCAACCACCTACCTACACACTCCGTTTTGTCATCGCTGCCGACAATGTTCCCGAGTTTGTCCTCTTGTCCATTAGCGTTTGTGAAGCTACATTACCGGGTGTTGGAATAGGTGCACGTCTATCCCTGTACAGTATATTACCTGCACTGTTTTACCTTGGATTAAAATGTCCATTGTTCTGTCATGAATACAGTATAGTTTTTGGAATACAGTGTCATTAACCCCTTCAGTAACATGACGCCTCTCTTTTATTCTGGCTGTATATACTAAATACTTGTTCATTACAGAACAAAATACACCCTTATTCCCCCAATTCCCTGCAATATAAAAACTCTCAATATACCTGGATGCATTCTTTATTTCGTTCTGGCCATCATAAGACGATTTTATTGAGTTTGGAAAGGACCTGTGTGAGCCTCAAATATCCCTCTGACTCTCATATATCCTTTACTAAATTGAATAAAATCTTGTAATTATTATGACAGTCAAAATAATATGAAGACAGGCCGCCTCGAATAATGAACGTGTTAACCCCTTCAGTACCGATGACGTCCTTTCCATGATATTCTGGGCACCATCAGACGATTTTATGCAGCTTAGGAAAGACGTCTACCCATTGAAAGGCTACAGACTATCTCCATTCATCCTTTTAGCTACCATATATCCATCTTAAGCTTCTTAAAATCGTCTAAATGCAGCTGAAGATGACGTCTCCGGTACTGAATGTGTTAATGAGAGCACTCGATCCCAATTTGAACCTGTGTTTGATTCCCCATCTATAAGATAGACATTTATCTTGTACTTAATGACCCTGTAATGCAATGTACACTCACATTTAAAAGTACCGTCATATCAAAACTTGGTAACTTTGACTCGAAGCCGATATCATGCGAGCAAAATCAGAAGCGAATTGTATCGGCAGTGTCTTATATATTTTTGGGATTAAATAATTAAATAAAATTAAATTTAAAAGTATATTTACAATGAAATGTACGATGATCATTCAATGTACAAGGAATAATATAATAATAATGATAATAATAATAATAATAAGAAGAACAAATAATAATAGGTAGAGATTTTAATTTTAATTTGAGAAAGTGAATAATCATGAAATATTCCAACTTTTACATGTGAGTGAACACATTGATTTACATGTGAGTGAACACATTGATTTACATGTGAGTGAACACATTGATTTGTTTTGATACCCCAACCCAATTTACACCGTGTGATCCCTGTATTAAATTAATTAATAGTGTTTGCCCCTCTCTCTCCCCCACCCCCCCCAAAAAAAAAACCCTACTCTCCACAAACCCTAAGCTACTCAACCACACATACATTATATCTATTTATCTATCTACATATATATACATTTATGTCCCAATCCACCCCACATCATATATCAAGCTATCTTTCTATATCTATTTTTATATCTATATCTACTTTTACTGCTGTCTCTCCTACATACCTCACATTTTCTATATCTATTTATCTATCTATACAGTATCTAGTTTTACTGTTATGTCCCTGCTCCCTACATCCTATGTATACAATTTCCATAATGTCCCTTTATATATACAGATTTTTTAACATTCCTCCCACAAATATATTTTTATAAGTTTTCCATATATGAACTTGCCCTATAGTGCTTCTCATGAATATTTGTACTCCCTGTCCCTCTCATGAGTTAATTTTCTATATTATCGCTCACATGCATAGACTTGATCTCCCATTTAGACCTAATGTAGATTTCCCCTAATTTCGCTGCCATTATAGATTCCAATTACGTTCCCTCCCATACATAGATTTTTATATATATCCCATGTATATATTTCCCCATACTATCTCTCCCCATGTATATTTCTTACACAGTATACCTCCCGTGCATATAAATGAATATATGTCCATAGTCTTTCTCCCCTGTATAAACTTTCCCATTACAGTACTGTATTATTCTCTCACATATAGATTACCCCATACCATCCATCCCATGTGTAAACCCTTCTTCATTCCCCCCCCCCCCCAGCCCATATGTATATATGCATCATCTCCCATGTACAGATTTTGACCTCTCAGTTACAGTATACTTTTTCATTCAGTTTTCTTGTCGAGTTCTTGATTTTTTGTTACTAGTTTTGTCCTTCCTCTTGTCATTTCTGGATTTGTTTTTGTTTGTAGTTCTTGCATTTATAGTTTTTGGTACTCAAGTGTAGATTAGTCCTTTCTTTCATTTATAGTTTCTACATTTCCTCTTGAGTGCAGTTATTCATTCATTTTTGTTTTCATTTATTCCCCTTTCCCTCCCATGTCTCTTAATTTTCTGTCTACAGTATATACAGTTTACAATAGCCTCTCTCTCTCTCACACACAAATCCTTAATACAATCCCCTCGTACTTGTTCTCTCTCTCTCTCTCTCTCTCTCTCTCTCTCTCTCTCTCTCTCTCACACCTCGTATTTGCCAAGAATCCTATATAAATATTTTGCATTCTCTCAACATTTCGCACACTTCCTTTATACCATTTCCCCGTATTTGCAAACACATATTACCCTACATATATATTTGTCGTTCTCCCATTTGCAAACATATACAGTATTACCCTACATATATATTTGTTGTTCTCCCATGTCTTACCCACTGCCCTGAGAACGTGTGACCGGAAATTGCAAGTACCCCTATCAACTCCCTTCAAAATCCATCCCTTTGCAAAATACTGATAGCGTTGTCACCCTTTTTATTTGCAAGTGGTATGTGCCCTTTATAAACTCTTGGTATCCCTCCTTTTAATATAGTGCAAGTGTCTCCTGATACCGTTGTTACCACTTTATTTGCAAGTGTTATGCTCTTTATAATCTCTTGATATGTGCTCTTGGTATCCCTCCCTTTAATATATTGCAAATGTCTCCTGATACCGTTGTCACTCCTTTATTTGCAAGTGTTATGCCCTTTATAATCTCATGGTATATGCCCTTTGACACTTTGCTCTTATTTGGTACTCTAATCCCTGTAAATCAACCTCCCTTTTTGTATGGCACATGTACCCATATACTGTACTGTCATTCCCTTTATAGCAAGCAATGTTCCCTTTAGAAGCACACATTACCTCTCTGTATACATTGCTCTATAGTCTATTTGCTGTAAGCAGGCGAGAAATCATGACCTCTAACCTCTGTAACTCAAAAAACGAACTAGAGTAATCAATCTAATATGTCTACCATTTGGGAAGAGTCGGTCAAGGAATAGATGTGGAAATTTACAGCCAAATTTGCTCTAGCCCTTTTTGAGTTACAGAGGATAGAGGTCATGATTTCTCGCCTTCTTACAGCGAATAGACTAGTATCACCTACCCTATATTTGCAAGTACTGTTCTCCCTTTGCAAGTACAAGTACATATTCCCTCCTTATTTACATCTCCCCCGTCCCCCCCCCCCATTTCCTCCCTTTTTACACAATGTCCTTAAAATTCTTCCATATATATTCCAGTATTTTGTACCCTTTATAGACTCCTCATACTCCCTCCCTTTAATACACTAGATATGTACACCCAGAGAAGTTTGTGGACATCTTGAAGATACAATTATACAAATATATCCACCGTGAATCATTTACGGATGAAGTTCGCTGTACATTCTATAACCGTTTTGATTTCGTAAATAATGCATAGTAAAGGACTCATGGAAATTCAACCTCTGCTTAAATTTGCTCACTGAATAAATTATAATATAAAACTTGCAAAATAAACAAACCAAACCTGGGACGACACAATATAAAGTCAAAAGAACTTATGAAAATCGCTATGTCCACTTATCAAAATCCCTAGATGTCCACATATATTTCAAATTGACTGTACCCCTTTGCCATTTTGACAAGTGTTTTACCCTTTACAGTATTTGCCTATATTCCCTCCCTTTATAGCACATTACCCTTATAACATTGACCCCATAATTGCAAGTACAGTATACCCTTCCCAAATCCCTCTTATATCTCTAACGTAAACTACAGCTGAGCTCCAGTTATTCATGTTTAATATCCTCCTAAAGGCTTTTTATTTAATATACTCGGACAATTTACGGTTCTCATATAATTGAGTTTGGAAGTGAAGTTGGTTGGTGAAAAAATATAATAATTTTGACTTTAAAAAAAAAAAAAAAAAAAAAAAAAAAAAAAAAAAATTGCAATACTTCCCTACTTCAATATTGCAAACAGCTCCTGGGATAACTGTAGCTCAGCCTCTGTCCCTGTACCCCCCGGAATGATGTTGTTTTAACCCTGCACCCTCTTCTATTTCTCCCCAGTCCTGGAAGGCTATAAAAAATGAAACTGTTGACGGCCATAAGTCTGGTTGCCGACAGTAAGTTATTATCGTTGAAGTTGGACGAACGTATCATGCCTAAAGCACCAGTTGTTAGAAGCCCTTTCAGACAGTCACACACAAGCATATATTAGCGGTAGATTGTATCCGAGTCATTGAACCCAAGTAGGCCTACAGTCTATATATACTGTATATACAGTATATATATATATATATATATATATATATATATATATATATATATATATATACTGTATATACAGTATAAAAGTACTGTACTGTATATATATATTTTTTAACCCAGGACAGGAATCGAACCATGGTCAATCAGGATGATATACCATGCTTCTAGTTATTAGAAGCCCCCTAGCCGGGGCTTCAACATACGTTTATGTAATTCACGAGTAATGTCAAATTCAGTGAAAATAATAAACACAAGTATTAGTAGATTACCAAGCTCGGATGAACTCCACCCCTACAACTGCTTGTGTGGAACTGACTTTAATAACACCTAGAGAAAATAGCGCTCTTAGAATGACAAGACTTAGAATGCCAAGCAAATATTGAATATGGGGAATTCACTCGGGAAATCTGATATAGAATGGCAAAGGAGTTTTCTATAATTGCCTCATCAGGAAAAATACTATTATATTTTCCTGTTGATTCTCCACTTGAGGTTGTCAGTTCTATCATCATATTCCCCAAGTTGTCTGCCCAGCACGCTTAGTCTATTCATCATAATTGAGCCAAAAATCTTGACTAAACTCTTGCAACTCAAAATCGGCTAGAGGAAGCGGTTGTAATTTTCCACACCCATTTCCTCAAATGGTGTGAATATGAACTTGATTACTCCTTTATGAGTTATAAGTGGTTAAGATTTCTGGCCTAAACATAGTGAATAGACTATAGTCTGTGTTGCTACTGCTAAAGCAGACTGCACTTGAAAAGATTATGTGCGGTAACTTTGACATATTTCTGAACTACAGACCAAACAAAAACTAAATTCATTATAGAATCGTGCACAGCAATTGCAGTATACAGTCCAGGCTTACCATTGTTGCTTGCTATAGTTGGTGTTGCTATATTGCTATAGAACTACCCAATGATCTGCGGCATGATTATAGTGTCTTGCAATACAATCAATTTATATACTCTCTTATGCAATCATTAACAATATTGCAATGGAAATCTTACTTTGACTTTTCATTTATATACAGGTAATGATCACGATACAATTCTATATCGTAATATGAAAGGAAATATTGTTACCTATAAGCATTTCTATAACACTGCAACTAATGTCAGCTTCCAGATATAGATAGTAGCAATTAGTTTAGATGTGCGATTATCTTAAAATAACTGCAGACTTATATATCAGTTTCCTTATCGGTGTTTAGTTACGTTTATTATACTTTCTATGGCTTTTTATCGAAGTACTGTACTAGTTAGAGGAAAAGCTATATTTTCTCTATTAACCCTTTGAATCATACGTCTCCAATTTTTGCTTTATTCTATACCGTGTAGTCTATTGAAGTGGGTCTATTTCCTTTGTCACCATTCCTGACTTTGGCCACATGCATGAAAAGCACTCAAAGCTCGCAAACGATCATGAGCTTAAATATCTCTTCTGTACCGGTGACGTACTTTTCATTATATTACGGCAACTATTAGATGGTATTTTCAGATTAGGAAGGACGCCTACCCATGAAAAGGCTACAAACTATCTCGATTAATCGTTTTAGCTACCATGCATCCTTCCTAAGCTTCATAAAATCGTCTAAATGTAGCTGAAATCAAATAAAAAAAAAACTTCGCCGGTAGAGAAGGGGTTTAATATCTCCTCAGATCGTGCATGATGAAAAAGATACCTACAACTGTGAAAATTGTGTGTAAATGCAACATAAATGACACACATAAAGAGGGCTTCAATCGTGTATGTGTTCAAGACGCATAATAGTAATAATAATAATAATAATAATAATAATAAATAATAATAGTAATGATTTTTTTTTTAGAACAAATACCATGGCTCTATAATAGCAATGATAATAATAGTAAATAATATGTTCTTTTAATTTTTGAAAGCGCCAGTTCTTCCGGAGGAATTCACTAGCACTCTGAATGCATTACAGTACACCACAATTAAGAGAAATGTGGCATTGTACAAATATATAATCTGCCTATAATAATGTGTCACTGTGCTGCTCGCAAACTTTTAACTATTCTGGAAGAGAAAAGAAGCTGAAGCACTTGTTATGTGTATTCATTTTGTTACATCAGAACACACAATTCTTACAGTGAATTAAAAAAAAACCCACAGCACTTTTGAAAATATACCTTATTAAATGTTGGTGTTATTATGATTGTCAATGTGTTGTGGCCTATGTACAGGTAATATTATTATTATGCCATGCACAAACAGGTCCCTTATGTTGCATGTTGATGGATATCCTTTGCAACACATTCATTAAGGGAGCCCACCTCGCTTTTTTTCTCTTTCTCTCCCTCTCTCTTTGCCTTGTATCAATTCGGCCCCATTCAGCCTACTGTTTTAAGATGTTTACCCCCATCCAGGTGTCAATATTTTCCTGGCGAGCGGTAGCGAGCCAGCATATATATATTTTTTTGACAGCAAGCTAAATTTGTAAATTTTTCGATAGAAAAATGTCTCCGGCAAAACCGGATTTTCCCATACAAAAAATGCTGGCTCGCTATCGCTCGGCAGGAAAATATCGACACCTGGATGGGGATAATTGTCTTAAAACAGTTGGCTAAATGGGGCTGAATGGATACAAGCCAAAGAGAGAGGGAGAGAAAGAGAACAAAAACGAGGTGGGCTCCCTTAACCCTTTGAAGATTATGATGCATTTTGACAGTTTATTCTGGCTATCATTAGAGGAATCCACACCTTTTCAATTTTGCATGGACATATATACCGGTATCTAAATACTGTATCTCTTCCCATGAATGATTAAGCGTCCTAAATCCATGCATGTAACATTATCCAAAATGTGGGAATGGTACCAAATGGTTATGTGTTTTACAAAGTTATCCTGCACTGCATAACTGTTACGTTTTTGGTCACATTAATACCATGGGCCACTCTTCTAGCACAAACTCAACATTATAATAATAATAAAAACCTACAAATCAAATAATATTAAAGGTAAAAATGTAATAAACTAAAAATAACAATCATCATATTAAGTAATTATAATGTAAAACTTGCAAAATAAACAAACCAAAACAGGAACGACACAATATAAAGACAAAAGAACTAATCAAAATAACTGTGGAATTATAATGTAAAACTTGCAAAATAAACAAACCAAAACTTAGATGAACACAGTAAAAAGACAAAACAACTAATCAGAATCGCTATGTGGAAACAATTAACGAATTAACGATTTAGCAAAATAATAGAAGAGTGGGTTATGGCATTAGTGGGAGGGCCCACAATGTACGTGAATGTGTCTCACTGTGTTAACCCTTTCCCTCTCGCTCTCCGCAGTACCCGGTGCCATTGTGATTAAGAAGTGAGAAGTCGGCAGCTGAAGACCAAACTCGCGCCATCACAGACACAAAACCTCAGGCACTCGACTCCAGCCTTAATTTGACGTAGATGTAGATATTTTTTAATATATTTAACATCTTCGGGACAAACGATTATTATAATTTTTGTTTTCTTGTATAGGTTGGAACCCAGTTGTTTTTAGTAAATTCTCCAAGCTTGTGTCTATTTCTTGTGTTTCGTATAGTGATTAGATATTGGTACATCTTAGATATAGATTCAGCATGCCTATGCTGTTTTTTATTATTATTTCTCAAAAGCCTATAGAAGGTTTATAACTATTTAACTACTTGCTGTCCTTACTTTGCTTTCTTTACTTTTATATTCTTACTTTTTAGCTTTAAATTTCTTTTAGCTTTAAATTTCTTTTAGCTTTTCTCCTTTTAGATTTTCTCACTGTTACTTGTGCCTGTATAGTAGTTTATTTCTAATGTCATATTTCTCACTTTGTCGTATGTTGATCTAATCTCACATGCTTCCCTCTTACACCAAATAGTTTTTGTTTCTAATCTGGTGGGTGTGTGTTCCTTGCAGTTCCGGGGAAAATTGAAGTGAAATTGTAAGCAAGCGAACAAGCCGCCGCCCCCCTCAACTCTCCGTTTCCCCAAGTTAACCCCTGTAGTGCCGTTGACTCTTTATTCAATCCCATTCTGGCTATCATTAGACAATTTCAATGGCTTAGAATGGAGCTGTGGGAGTCGGAGGGTTAATAGAGATCGTTTTGACCCATTTGACTCCTGGAGATTCTACCGTAAAACCCCTTTAAATTGTCAAGTGATAGCGAGAATAGAAGGAAAAATGGCATCAACGTGCTTAAGAGGTTAAAGATGTAAACAAAAATGTCCTCCCCCACCGCTCCCCACCACCACCAGTAGTGTTGTGTTCCTAGCTCAAGACTAAAACTAGAATGAAGTCAGTGCCACGAGTCGGTGTTGCTTGTGATGCGTAAGGAGGAGGAGTCCGCTCACCGATTGGCTCCGAGATCGGCGAATCGGTGGTTCAAGAGGCAGTGCGAAGTGACCCTCCAACTTTCCCTCAAGATCGGCAAACCAATGGTAGAACAAAAATAACAGCAAAAACTATACCCTCCAAAGTTCCCTCTCAAGATCAAGAAGATTGTGACTCAGGAAATTAAAACCAATAATCCTAAGATGGAACAAGACTCTGAAAGCACAACCTCCAGTTTTCTCACTATTGGCAAGTTGGTGGGTTGGGAAGTATAGTTAAGTCATCAGTGTAGTCAGTCGGAATCAGAGATGGAGAATGAACCCATCGTATTAAAGTATTACCCTTATTGGCATCTCCGTGGGTAGATGGTTAAACATCGCCGTGAGCCAATACATCTAGTCATTGCTTAACAAGCGGGTCAAAAAGGAGAAAAAGACAAGCCCATTGCCAAGATCTCTAGCTATATTGTGCTTTTGTTCAGTGGGCTAAGAGACAAGGAGGAGGGGGGAGGAGGAGGAGGAAGGGAGGCAGCAAGTCTTCTCTCTTTTCCTCCACCTCCCCCTTAGCAAAAACAAAAAATACATAAAACAATAAAAAACAGAGATCTCAGCCTTCCCCTGTCATAATTAACTTCCCTCTAAATCTGGTTCACCTTGGAGGAAAAAGCATTATTGCCAATTTTTGCCCTTGCTCCAGTGTGAATCAGTGTTGCCAGTCCTCTAAACATTTCACTCGAGGAAGAACACGGTTTACTATCACAACAAACAGTCTTGTCAATTATTCCTCATTTACGTTTTGTGAGGATGGAGTGTCTTTAGAGTTCATCATCATCGTACAGTCACGTTCAAAAGTTGGTGTCCTATGTCTATAACTTCAAGTGTAGTTCTCTTTACTAAGAACAAAATATAGACTTTAACACACATGAACGAAGCCTTTATATTCAAGCTTTGCACTGTTTTGATAAGGAGTATTTTATTTATACACTAAGAGAGAAGAATACATTTGTAGTTGTGACGGTGGGATGTGAATTTTGTAGCGCGAGTATACAAATGTTGCCAAGTCTGTTTGTGTGTGAGGGTCAATCAGTGTTGCCAGTTAAAGCAGGGGGAGTTGATCAGGCCCCACAAGCATCATAATCATCACCAAGCCTGTCAACACTGAACAGAGGATGAACAATTGTATATTTTACCTGTGTTTTCATTTGACTTAGAGAAATGTAGCTATTTTGATTCCCTTGTTAAAAAATAAATAAATGAACTGTTAGCGGAAACCTGTGTCCTGTGTATGTGCCATATGTCGGGTCCCCGCCACCAGAGCAACAGAACGAACACACCAAACAAACAAACAGCAAGATGGAGGTGCAATGATGCGGTGCAGTTGTTGTGCCCCAGTTTGTACACCACACTCATTTATTGTTGATGATAGAATAAAACATTATAAAAAATATTAACGGAAGTTTTATTTACATTCATTTTGTTTATTTTTTTTTCTGGCCCCTTTTCTTCCTCTTGTTTAGCCCCATTTGTTTTCAGATTTTAAGACGTTCGTCCCATTAGTTTGGAGTTGAGTACCAGCGACGTGGGTTATATTTTATTCTAGCTATATTTAGACGATATTATGCAGCTTAGGAAGGATCTGTGGTAGTTAAAAAGGTTGGCTGTATAGTTTGAAGCTTTAATTATTGCTAGAGGTCCTTCCCAAGCTGAATCAAATCGTTTAATAGTTCCCAGAATTAGATGAAAAGAACATCCCTGGTATTTGTCTTTTCTATGTGATTGAGGGAGGCAAAAGGCAGAACTGCCTATAGCGAGTGCCTCCCTCATAGTTGAAAGAGTGAGGGCCAAAATCAAGGGAAGTTCAAGCCAAAATGCCTGGACACACGGAGTTTGAAGCAATTTAAGTCATAGGAAGAGGGAAAGACTGATTCCGGGAGAGAGTTCCAGAGCTCAGCTGTTGAGTAGAAGAAAGTTTGAGAGTAAAGTTTCACTCTTGGGTTGGAGAGTTGCACAGAGTAGGGGTTGAATGGGTTAAGTAATAGTTCCCAGAATAAGATGAAAAGAACATCCCTGGTATTGAATGGGTTAAGGATATTGGTGGTGGTTCAAAAAAACTTAATCCCATAAAGCCGCTGTCACACGAGTGCTTTTTCCGTCAATTTTCGATGAGCAAGTTTTTCCACGTAATACTTTGAGGCTCTTTCACATTGGAATCGGCAACTAGATCGAAAGTAGATTAGGTTAGCCAGGTTATTTCTTATGGAACTTATATTTTGAAGCAGCCAGTCATTTGGGGCGTTCTAGGAGGACAAGTCAAACTCGAAATCCTAAATTAATTGTCCGATTTCAATTCTGTTTGCGCCATTCGATTCAGCGTGTCAAAGTGAACTTATGGTTAAAATTTGAACAAAATCCATACATAGATAACTCGTCTATGGGTGATTTAGAAATGTTCTAAATACAAAAAAAAATAGGCCTATTGGGCCTACAAATTGGTCTAAATCCAAACATTTATATACCGTTGGAATCGTAATGACGAGACGAATCCATATATACCAATGAAAACTCAAAATTCGAAAGTCTCCCGCCAATTGCAAATTTTTTCCTGGGCTTAATTAAACCCAGGGATTTTGGAAACAATATTTTCGATTCTGGGCGAATGGCTGGTCGAAAATGCAATCTACGACCATGTATAGAAGATTCTCGTCGAGAAAAATCGAATGGCACCAAGTAGAATTCCCTAGGACTTATAGTTTGGGCTACAGAGGACTTTTAAAGTCCAAAAACTGGTCATTTGGGTCCTGGGAGGCCAAGTCAAATACGAAATCCTAAACTAATTGTCCGATTTCAATTCTGTTTGCGCCATTCGATTCAGCGTGTCAAAGTGAACTTATGGTTAAAATTTGAACAAAATCCATAAATAGATAACAACAGAAAGTATTGATACTGTAGGCCTACCTAGATTTTAATAAAATATAATAGTTACCCATTCATAACTATCGTTTTCTGTAAAGATTATTGAAAGAAAACTACCGTCTTTAATATTGTATGGTTACCTATACTATTTGAACATGCCATATTATCACTTACGTGGCTGCTCCATTATAACAAGTGGGTAATTTGGGTGGAAGGAAGACACAGGAAAGAGCTTTAGCTATATATCTTTCTCTAACTAATAACACATACAACAAAGCCACTCCAACAGCTTCTTCTCTGAATTAGACAGCCACCATGTAGGGGACAGTGGTTTTTAAACTTTAAAATAGGCCTATTGGGCCTACAAAATGGTCTAAATCCAAACATTTATATACCGTTGGAATCGTAATGACGAGATGAATCCATATATACCCATGAAAACTCAAAATTCGAAAGTCGCCCGCCAACTGCAAATTTTTTCCTGGGCTTTTAAAAATCCAGGGATTTTGGAAACAATATTTTCGATTCTGGGCGAATGGCTGGGCGAATGGCTGGTCGAAAATGCAATCTACGACCATGTATAGAAGCTGCTCGTCAAGAAAAATCGAATGGCACCAAGTAGAATTCCCTAGGACTTATTATTTGGGCTACAGAGGACTTTTAAAGTCCAAAAACTGGTCATTTGGGCCCTTCTGGGAGGCCAAGACAAAAAAGAAATCCTAAAATAATTGAAAAGGAGAGAAAGATAAAAACAAATAATGATAATAATAACAATTGTCGGTTTATTGTTCATTGCAGCCCTGAGGCTGAAAATCTACAGAGTTTTTCTTAAACCTAGGTACAGTACAATACTTATTCTACCTTAACTACGAGGTCACATGCGACCTTTGGCGACGGTGAGGTGCCTGGCTTCCCCCCAAGTACATACGCAGATGCACTTTGTATTGGTGAGAAGTTGTGTAGGCTAACACAGGCTGATAGCAGCTTGGTTAGGGAGGAACCACGATACAATTCTCTCCGTCGCTATGGCCGAAAAAACCTTTAGGGTTCTGGTGGTGGCTCGAACCCTCGCCACGGCCCCTCGTGGCCAGCACGAAACACAGCATCTTGACCCCTTGAAGCTCTGATGCGTTTCAGCAGTTTATTTTGGCTTAAAAGGGTAAATACTATCTCAATCAACCCTTTGACTTCCATATACCGTTACTAATCTGGATAAAATTGTCTAATAGTAGCCAGAAAAGAGAACAGAAACACGTGTTGGAGCTTGAAAGGGTTAAACCACTGGACCATAGCGACCCATGTGTGTGTGTGTGTGTGTACTTGGCCACAAAATCTCTATCTCTCTCCCTCACCCGGCTTTTTTTTTTATATTTCTCACCTTTCCTCTCCATTCGGCCCCATTCAGCCTACTGTTTTAAGATATTTACCCCCATCCAGGTGTCAGTATTTTCCTGGCGAGCGTTAGCGAGCCAGCATATATATATTTTTGTTTTGACAGCAAGCTAAATTTGTACATTTTCAATAGAAAAATTTCTCCGTCGAAGCCGGATTTCTCCATACAATGCAGGCCCGCTATCGCTCGCCAGGATGAAATCGACACCTGGATGGGGATAAACGTCTTAAAACAGTTGGCTGAATGGGGCTGAATGGATACAAGCCAGGGAAAGAGAGAAAAGGAGAGAAAGATAAAAAAAAAACGTTGACCCCCTTAACCCTTTCAATCAAATCTATCTATCTATCTATCTTATGCCGGACGCCTTACTCCCCTTACGAGGGTGGCCATACACAGAATTCCCCCAAGCGGACCTATTCCCTGTGAGAGGGACAACCCGAGACAGTTTAGTGAAGGACTTACAGGATTGACCACTCAATTTAGGATCCGTCCAACTCCGAGGCCCTCTGTGTATCTTGTTAGCACTATTTTTCTACAGTGGTGTTCGGCTAATCCATCCACTAACCTGCCTTACCCTTAGGTAAGCAGTACGGATTTGTATCAGGTTTACTCCCCTAGACAGGTTGCCAACCAAGGCTGACGAGTCCCATCCACCCGGATTTGTATAAGGTTGTCTCCCCTAGATGAGTTGCCGACCAAGGCTAACGAGTCCCGTCCACCCTAATCCCAATCAAATGATGCTGCATTAAAAAACAAATGGTTTAAAGAAGGTATGAAAAGGGTAATTAATGTGTCCAGAATAATATACCTTTAAGGGGATGGGCCAGTTTTCTGGACCACTTTCTCCTTTATGTTTAGCCCCATTAGTTTTCAGATGTTAAGATGTTTGCCCCATTATTAAGTCGATTTTAAGACCTTTCGCCCCATTTCTTCGTCAATATTCAGACCTTTCGTGCTATTTAGGTGTCGATTTTTCCCTGGCGAACGATAGTGAGCCTGTAATGTTGGAAGAACCGGCCTTTGGCCGAGACATTTTTCTACCGAAAAATGTACAAATTAAGATAAGATAAGATAGAGATAAGAATTGTTGATTTAGCCCATTTACATTACATACATTTATATACAGTACATGTGTTATAAAAATATTATATATATCGAAGTCAACGTTGACAACTCGGTTGACTTAGGAACACCTATGATGACAGACTTCGAGATCATGTGGCCTGAGGGATTTCACACAACTATCTCAAAATGTGTTATCACATTTGAAGAGAAGAAACGTGTGAAAGTTGCTGGACATGATGTCATGGACCCAGAGGCGATCTACAATCGAGTGATTGGTTTACTAGTCAGTCAGCGGGATTTGGACCTTCAAGGTGTATTTGCAACCGAGCTGACAGCATACCTACCATCAATGTTTGCTCCAGATGGCACCATGCGTATTGCCACAGGTAAAGCCACACTAAAGAAAAACCTTCAAGTCGAGATATCTCAGAGGAATGCCTTGACCCCAACTGCAATTGTGGTGGACGTATCTGCTCTGCTCTGGACTCTTGAATGGCCAGTCCAAGGCACTGTAGAAACTTTCATCACTACCTTCAAGCTCTGGCTCTCTGAAAGACTTACGGAGTCTGATGTTTATCTCTGCTTTAATAGATACCATGACTACTCCATTAAGAGCAGCACAAGGAATTCAAGAAGCATGACAGCACGAGTATATAAGCTCACCCTGCAGACTCGACTTCTATCTCGAGATGCAATTCTGAAGAACTACAAGAACAAGGTCCAGCTCAACAAGCTTCTTTGCCAGCATATCCTGACTGATGACACATTCCTCGAGGCGGTCACAGACTCCCATGTCCTCATTGTCACAGGCGAAAAATCCATCCCCACACAGGTGCATAAGGGGCAGAAATCATTGTGTAGGGATCTTGCCTCAACATTTGAAGAAGCTGACAACATCATTGCTCAACAAGTTGTGGCAATTGGGACCAATCCGGATGCACGTGTGCTTGCATTAGCAGATGACACCGACGTGTTTGTGTTGCTGTTGTTCTTTTATGGAAACTCTTCTCTCCAGTCCGCCATCTACATGCAGTCACCAGTTTATGGCCGTTGTTGCATTGACATTAAGGCCACGTATATGAAGCACAGCACCATTGTGCCAGACCTACTTGCTATTCATGCTATTTCAGGATGTGACTCTGTAGCTGCGACATATGGTATTGGTAAAGCTACTGCTTTAACTGTTGCATCAAAAAGATACAGGCTGGATCTACATGGAGATGTGGCGGCTAAGGTAACACAGGTGACAGAACAAGCAAAGGAGTTCATGGTTGCGTGTTATGGTGTAAAAAAATGCTCATCTATGACAGAGTGCAGGCAGCATGTGTGGGCTCAGAAGACTGGTAAGACTTCCTCCGCCCCAAAACTATGCAGTCTACCACCGACCACAGAAGCATTCCATGAGAATGTTCTACGAGCTCACCTCCAAGTGGCAACCTGGCGAGCGGCTTTAAGCGGAGATGCCCCAGCAATGGATCCAGTACATTTTGGCTGGGAAACTGATCATGTCAACAAGTGCCTCATTCCACGGAACATGTGCCAGGGGACAGCTTATGCACCTGAGAACGTCCTGAAACTTGTACGCTGTAGCTGTGATTCAGAGAAGGCATGCCGAGGGGGAAAATGTGGTTGTATGAGCCGTCAGCTGCCATGCACCGTCTTTTGCGCTTGTGGTGCTGCTAATGGTGTGTGCCACAACCCATTCAACTTGAAAGATGATGGAGAAGACAATATGGAGGAAGAATGTTAGGATAATAATTGTACTTTGTGATGTAGTACGAGTTAAGCCAACGGAAAACGGCTATAACACAGAATTTTAAAGTAAATATATGTCTAGTATTTACATGTCTTTATTGTGTAAGGAATTGAGATTTCCAATTATCATGTTTGCTTTGGATTCTAATGTTTCTCATCCAGAAAATATCAAGTGAAAATGCATCAAAAATTTATCATAATTAAATGCAGAAAAACAGTTTTTTTGTGTAATTTTGCCCACCATCTTGGTATATATTCATTAGGATGACTTGAAACCATTAAAAAAATGTCAGAATCGGATTCTGTGCACCCGAAAACATACCTATAGACTATAAAAACAACATATTTGTGAGCTCAGAACAGAAATTATGAAGGGTTTTGTTAATTGACCATTTTTGGCGGCCATCTTGTTTTCTGAAAGTGGCAAGCGGGTGTGAAGTTCACACCCACCCAGAAATTGAATTAGACACCAAGTTCTATCGAAAAATGCAATAACATGATTACCCTCTCTCAGTGCAAGGTTCCATGGCCCTGCCACCGGACTAGTTCCCTTTATATCGAGTTAAGGGGGGTCACCGGCTTTTTTATATTTCTCTCCTTTTCTCTCTTTCTCTGGCTTGTATCCATTCTCCCCATTCAGCCAACTGTTTTAAGACGTTTATCCCCATCCAGGTGTCGATTTCTTCCTGGCGAGCGATAGCGAGCTAGCATTGTACGGAGAAATCCGGCTTCGCCGGAGCAATTTTTCTATCGAAAAATTTACAAATTTAGCTTGCTGTCAAAACAAAAATATATATATGCTGGCTCGATACCACTCGCCAGGAAAATATTGACACCTGGATGTGGGTAAGCGTCTTAAAACAGTAGGCTGAATGGGGCCGAATGGATACAAGCCAAAGAGAGAGGGAGAGAAAGAGTAAAAAAGCGTGGTGGGCTCCCTTAAAGGGGGGGGGGGGGGGTGTATGGTTTTGTTAGTTTGCTCCCTAGACCTCCATCAAGCTTTAAAAAAAATACCCGTAAGACCCCTTTCGAGATAAATTTGTACATTTTTCGGCAGAAAAATTTCCAAGTCAAAGGCTGGTTCCCCCTAAATTGCAGGCTCGCTATCGCCTGCCAGGAAGAAAATGGACATCTGCATGGCACAAAAAGCCTTAAAATTGACATCGAAATGGGTTGAAAGTTTTTAAAATCGCCAAACTAATGGGGCGAACGTCTTTAAATGTCAAAACTAATGTGGCTAAGCATGAGGGAGAAAAGGGTCCAGTAACACCCTCTCACCCTCTTTAAGGGGGTTCACTGTTTTTTTTGTTTATCTTTATCTCCTTTTCTTTCTTTCTCTGGCTTGTATCCATTCGGCCCCATTCGACCAACTGTTTTAAGACGTTTATCCCTATCCAGGTGTCCATTTCTTATCGCTCGCCAGCATTGTATGGAGAAATCCGGCTTCGCCGGAGACATTCTTCTATCGAAAAATGTACAAATTTAGCTTGCTGTCAAAATATAAATATACATATGCTAGCTTGCTACCGCTTGCCAAGAAAATATTGACACCTGGATTAGGGTAAACGTCTTAAAATAGTAGGCTGAATGGGGCCGAATGGATACAAGCCAAAGAGAGACGGAGGTAAAGAGAAATAAGCGAGGTGGGCTCCCTTAACTAATTAGTGTTGTCTTTATTCCTTTCAGGCAAACTCTTGTGGGTGGTGGTGGCTCCCAATGGTGACTCATATATTGGTGATGAGCTCTTGGATGGTGATGATGAGCCGATTGATGGTGGTGGTGATGGTGGCACTTATATTGGTAATGAATTGAATGCTGGTGGTGGTGATCTGGTTGATGGTGATGGTGGTGTCGAACTAGTTAATGGTGGTGATGATCCGGTTAGTGGTGATGATGATGATGGTGGTGGTGGTGATGATGGTGGTGATGAACTAGTTAATGGTGGTGATGATCCGGTTAGTGGTGATGATGATGATGGTGGTGGTGGTGATGATGACAGCCTTCAAGTCCTGCTAGTTGTACAGTCTCTGCCTTACGACACATCACCACTCGCTCAATATGTCCACAGGTTGGTGTTTTACTATTACCATTAATTATAATCAAAATGGTTAATTGACCACTTGCGAGTTTCAGTCTATAAGGAAGTTGGAGCCGTGACCATCGCTATAAAACATAAATGCAATAATAATGTAGGTTTCTGGTGGATAGAAAGTATGATGAATTGGGTTTAATGTATTTATAGATATGCTACAACCATATTTTAGCTGGTAATTCTGCTAAATATCGATGTCTACTGCTCCAACTTCCTTATAGAACGAAACCCGCTAGTGGTCAATTGCCATAGTCATACATTATTCAATATTGATAAATTTCTATCTATCGATCTATATACTGAGGCCCAATCCCCACTCTTCCTTTTTTATTTATGTATTCATTTTTTGTTTGGGGGGGGGGGGGCGATTCAAGACAGAGCCAGAATAGGGACAACACAACAGAAAACAACGAATACACACAAACAAAACACATTTGGCATCATATATTCAACATCATATAATTATTATTAATATTATTATGAGTCGTTTTCAATTATGTAAGTTGTAGTATTTACTCTTTAACCCTTAATTGGCGGCGCGCAACTTATGTCGTGTGAAATAAATTTGGACGAAGTGGCGGTTCACAACTTATGTCGTACGCCATTTTCAGCACGTAATGTTGCTGAGAGAGAGAGCTGAGCGGTGTGAGGAGCCTAGCAACTCTATGACCGCTCACGACCACCGCGGTGGACCAACTGAGGTGACTCCGACCCTTCCCTCCCCTCTCTCACTCGCTACACAGGGAATTATGTAGGGAAAATACCTAATTACAGGGTTTTTGCACTCGTGTTGTACGATCGTTGCAAGAGAACCAGCGGTCGTACAAGGATGGTTCGGGTATCATTGGAAAGCTCTGTTTACGCCCTTTCAGGGATAGATACTTGTTTTACGCTCTGGGTCTTATTTAGGCATGAAAATGATCACGTATACAACCCTATTTAGGGTATAAACACCCCGCTGGGCGCTATGGTCCGCTAGACCGCCTAGCCCGCCAATAAGGTGTTAATTAAGTACTTATCATACCAATGTTATGTTTGTGTGTTCATGTAGCTATCTATCTGCCTATATAAATATATACATATATGTACAGTTGGTCAAAGTTCCAGCTGACCCACCCTCGCTCTGGGGCTCGCAGAATTATCTGGCAATACTGGTGTAAGTAGGAGGTGTGTCTTACAAAGATTGGGATTGGTAGATCTGATTTCGGCTATATCATTGTTAGAACATATACTAAACAAGGGAAAGTAAGCCTATCTCAAATAAAAATGCATACATTGCTATGTATGATCCCGAACATTCACCTAAAGTTAGTAGATTTGCTTAAATATTCAAGTTATTATATCCACTGATTGGCAACGCATATAAAACCTGCTGGCTGCCACAACATACTTTACTCGATTTTATAAGAATGCATATTTCTGTTTTATTGGTGGCTGCTTAATGAAGGAGCATTTAGTCTTCACAATGTGAACATTACATAGTCTAATTTGCAGTAATATACAGGACAGACACAGATAACACATTGATGGCAAGTGGTATCCCTGCACCACTACACCAGTATTGCCAGGTAATTCTCCCTACCAATAAATGCCTACAGTGGCCGATAGAGGCGCTGAACGCAAGGTTGGTGCACTGTGGGAAATGGGCGAAATCGCGGAGCTATCCACCCTCCCTCTCCTTCAACAATTCTATATTATATGCAGTTAGTCGAAATTTCTGTAGGTGACACATACTCTGGTCTATGCATAATGTTGTTTTATATATTTTAAAATCACCCATATTCATAACTAACGTATATTTACGATACAAAGTCAGCCGGTATTTTCGCGCCAATTTTGTTATGATAATTAATCAGCTTATAAATATGTTTGTAGTCATTATCAGCTGCATATGGACTTTCCCTTTATTACTATACTATATAAGCACTTAGTGTAGTCGTATACTGTATAATAAAAACGTGTAGAATCACACAAATAATTTTTGTATTATTAGTAGCATCTTAGTTTTTTTCTTCTATCTATGTGAATGAGGGAGACAAAAGGTATAACTGCCTGTAGCGAGTGCCTCCCCCAGATTTCAAAGAGTGACAGGGCCGAAATCAAGGGACGTTCGAGCTAAAATGCCTGGACACAAGGAGTTTGAAGCAATTTATGTCATAGGAAGAGGGAAAAACTGATTCTGGGAGAGAGTTCCAGAGCTCAGCAGTTGAATAGAAGAAAGTCTGAGAATAGCGTTTCACTCTTGGGTTGAAGAGTTGCACAGAGTAGGGGTGGGATTGTGTTGCAAGGTGGGTACTACATACCCTACGTAGAGGAGGTGGTATACACTGGGAGAGCTCCGAGGAACACTGATTATTGTAGTAGCGATAGAATAGTGAGAGATGCAACATTGCGGCGAAGAGAGAGAGATTACAGAGAGTTGGTGAGTGGACGGGAGTTAATGATACGAAAGGCTTTCCTTTCTACTTTATCTAGGAGTGCGGTGTGAGAGGATCTTCCCCACACATGTGAACAATACTCAATACAAGGACCCACTGTGCCCCTGTACAGAGCAAGAAGCTGTGCAGGGGTAAAGAACCCCTTGAGGCGGTTGAGCACACCCAGTTTCTGGGAGGCTGCCTAAGCGAGACTGGTAATATGGTCTTTCCAAGTGAGAGCAGAAGAAAAAGAGACACCAAGAACATTGAGGGAAGATGAAGGGTTGATTTTTGTATTGTTGAAGAATAAGGGATAGTCCTCTGGAGGTTCCTGACGGGTAGTAAGATGGATAAATTGAGTTTTGGAAGCATTAAATGTAACAAGGTTTTCTCTACCCCAATTGGAAATAGTAGCTAGATCAGAAAATAAGCATTTTATGGCTTCATTACGTTTACTTTTGAGGGACTGCTGGCTGGGGCGTTCTGGAAAACTAATTGAGTGGTGTAAAGTAGAGTCGTCTGCATATGGATGGATGGGACTAGACAGTTGAGATAATTTATGAAAATTGATAGAGAATAGGAGATAGGACAGAACCCTGAGGAACACCGGAGTTGATAGGATGAGGAATTGAGCGATGGCCGTCCACAACCACAGCTATGGAACGGCCGGAAAGGAAATTAGAGACAAAGGAACAGAAACCGAAGGAGGGCAGTTTGGAAATTAAAGACTTGTGCCAGACTCTATCGAAGGCCTTCGATATGTCTAGTGCAACAGAAAAAGTCTCACCGAAGTCCCGAAAGTTGAATGACCAAGAGTTAGTAAGATATGAAAGAAGATCACCAGTAGAGCGACCCTGAAGGAAGCCATACTGGCGATCTGAGAGCAGATTATGAGAAGAGAAATGCTTAAGAAATTTGGAAGCAATAATAGTTTCAAAAACTTTAGAGATACAGGAGATGAGAGCAATTGGACGATAGTTGGAGGGTTGAGAGTGGTCACCCTTCTTTGGGACAGGTTGAATGTGAGCAAACTTCCAGCAAGAAGGAAAGAGGCTAGAGGAGAGAGTTTATTCATATAACTGATATTTTATTTTGGGAAATAAATGAAATGCAAGAGAAAAAATAAATGAGGAAATGGACAAAGAAATGGATAAAAACAGGTTATGGTTTAATTTTACGTATATGTGTGTGAGGAGAGAGAGAGAGAGAGAGAGAGAGAGAGAGAGAGAGAGAGAGAGAGAGAGAGAGAGAGAGAGAGAGAGAGAGAGAGAGATGAAGGCAGACTCACCCAAAGTTTATAGACCAGTTTTGTTTTGTTTTTCTATGTGAGTGAGGGAGACAAAAGGCAGAACTGTTGGTGTATATTATATACTTTAAGCCGGTATCACACGAGCGCTTTTTCCTTCAACATTTATCCTTAACACTGGTCTGGCAGCTTAGGAGGTTAACATTTATAATATTTCGGTCACTTAAATTCATCTATCATCAGTCTAGTTTCAGATACCAGTGCAAAATATTCAAAACAAATTGTCAGAAAAATGTTGATAATCGAATGTTGACTATAAAAGCTCTCGTGTGATACCGGCTTTACTGTAGACTCACCATGGTCAAGACGAGAGGCAGATTTCACCACCCCCACCATCACCATCACCATCAGCACCCAGCACAGCCTCATCTTCTTCAACAGCTCTTCTCCACTCTTCAGGACTAGTAGATCGTGCCCAAGATATAGAAACAGAGAAAACAGGTATATACGAGTTTGCTATATCGGTCTTTTGACAAAGCAGTTCTCAAGATATAGAATCAAAGTCAACAGGTATATAATAGTTATATATATTGATCTTCTTATGGCAAAGCAGCTCGCAAGATATAGAAACAAAGTCAACAGATATATAAGAGTTTTCTATACCGTTCTTATGGCCAAGCAGTTCTCGAATACAAAGTAAACAGGTATATAGGAGTTCTCTATACCGTGATTGTGTGGGATCGTCTTCAGGTATACAAGAGTTTTCTATATCGATCTTCTTATGGCCAAGCAGTTCTCGAGTTGTAAGTGTTGTGCAGGCGGCGGTACTGCTTGCAATGAGGCGAAATGGCCCTTACAGCGGTTTATATACCCCCGTCGGGCAAGGGTAACCGAATGAAAAAGGGTACTCCTAGTTTGTCATGCGGACGCCATTCTGTCAGGTTAGGTCAGGTGAAGGTATTGAGGGATAAGCCTTTACAACGGTACCTCGTATCTACATTCTACTTTTTCTATTTTTCTGAAGAGTGTACAAAGGAGTACAAAGGAAATCAAGCAACAACAGATCTAGTGACCCTTCTAGGTTGCTTGTCCTCCAAAACACTGAGGATCAAGTGTCCAAACAGTGGTTTAGAGTGGGTAAGGGAACATTGGAAAGGGAATTACTGCCCTGGAACTAATGTCCGTGGCAGGATTAGGAAGTTAGTAGGGGACAGATGGGTTAGTAACTGAGGGGGGGATAAAATAAAGTTATTCATTTACAAACGCAGTCAGTCGCGGGTTTGATGCGAGATATTTGTCTAGGCGGAGTTTAAATGAATCAACGGTGATGCAGTCTATAACGTTTCGGGGAAGCCCATTCCACAAGTTGACAACTCGATTGAAGAAGAAGAAATTCTTAGATTCGTGTGAGTTAAAAGATTTACCAATAATTTTGCAACCGTTTCCCCGCGTGTAATTAGATTGGTCAATAGTGAAGTACTTACTACAGTTCATATTGTCGATGCCTTTGATGATTTTGAACACTTGAATTAAGTCACCTCTTAATCTGCGCTGGGTTAAAGGAAATAGATTTAATTCTCTAAGACGCTCTTCGTATGGTTTGTTCTTTAGGCTAGGTATCATTTTGGTAACTCTACGTTGAACTCGTTCTAGCTTGTTTATATCTTTTTGGTAATAAGGGCACCAGGATTGAACGCAGTATTCCAGAAGAGGGCGGACTAATGAATTGTAAAGGGTTAGGATAACTTCTTTGGATTTATGCTCAAATGACCTGCCTATAAAGCCAATTATTTTGTTTGCCTTCTTAACAACTTCTGAACATTGTTGACTCGGTTTTAGGTTACTCGATATTGTTACTCCCAGATCGGTTTCTCTGTTTACATTCTTAAGCTGAGTGCCATTCATCGAATAGTTTGCTTTCTCATTTAGGTATCCGATATGTAGTACTTTACATTTATCCGCATTGAAACTCATTTGCCAAATTTGGGCCCAACATGACAATTTATCTAGATTGTGTTGCATATCGTCAACTTGTTCTTTTGAGAGTACGCTATTTGCAATTTTTGTATCGTCAGCAAATTTTGAGATTGTACAGGTGAGACCCTCATCTATGTCGTTGATGTAAATTAGAAAGAGAATTGGTCCTAGTACCGATCCCTGGGGTACCCCGCTACTTACATTGGTCCATTTTGTAGAGAGGAGAGAAGGGGTGTTGGAGAGAGAGGAAGCTGTTGGAGTGGCTTTGTTATGTGTGTTGTTTTCCTCTCGCGCTGTTTCCCCATTGGAGCCACACATTCGACGCTCCATCTATTCGCGACGTATACAGACTAATAACACACATAACAAAGCCACTCCAACAGCTTCCTCTCTCTCCAACACCCCTTCTCCCCTCTCTACACTCTTCAGAAAAATAAGAAAAGTAGAATGTAGATACGATGTGCCATTGTAAAGCCACTCCAACAGCTTCCTCTCTCCAACACTCCTTCTCCCCTCTCTACACTCTTCAGAAAAATACGAAAAGTAGAATGTAGTGTTACGTCCTGGGATATATAAACACTGGGCTCTTTCTATTGGACTAGGTATGCGGCAACAAGCAACAACGGAAAACGCTAGATCCAACCCTTATCTATAAACCCAGGCAACAAACCACCCTAAACCGTCAAGAGTCCTGCCTGGACAACGAGGTATCCTATGACTCGGTTACAGGGTGCACGCACTATAGACTGCTGATAGTCAAGCAGGCTATATAAAAGATCACACAATTAAGTTGACTTAAAGATTCAAGGAAAAGATAGATAACGGAATTAATTTGCAGAAACAATTTAATAACAAACTAGAAGAAAGTACATTTAACGTTACGTTAATTAATACAACTAAACACCCCTGCGTGAAAGAAGGTGAAAGAAAACAGTCCTCAAAACATCGTACAGGTAGACAAGATGCGGGTCTCTAAACTGCATGCGGCTACTGTAGGATCTGATGCTTAGCAAAGAAAGTACGTTACGGATTTAGAGAACTCTTAACTCATAAGCAGGAATAAATACTAGTGATAGGACATACAGTGTATAATGGCATAGGTATAATTAAATAAAGGCAGCAACTCGCAACATAACCACATACAGGTGTGCTTCTCACTCTTAGTCAGGCAAGCCTGCTCGGACAGAGTCTCTAAGCCACACCCTGACTCACAATGCTCACAAAAACGGTAAACTGTGGCACAATAACAAGCATACAGAGATAATAAACCCCTAGCTGTTAATCTGCCAGGTGGCAGAGGTCTAGCCGGAAGGATATAGGCCTCGGATACCCGGGCTGAGTCACCTGCTCTAGCCTAGGGACGTTCCCAGGTCTGTGCGCCAAATTACTCTAATTGAAAGGGTGCTCTCTTGAGAGACTCAGATCGCAAGTATCTGACTCTCTCCTGGCGACCCTAAAACAAAAGCAAGACATGCTAGCGCAGTGCTGAGTGGACTAGGCAATGGCCCTCACACAACACAATGCTAGACACACAGGGACACAGACAAGAAAATGCCCCCAGACTCCCACGGGTATCCTAGTAAAGTCGTGCGGGTCCACGGGACTCGCACCAGCAGACTTTACTTAAAGGATCGCAAAAAGCCTCCCCTCCGGTCTAGCCCCTGCTAACCTGACACAAGAACACACTAGCAAGCATGAAACCACCAAATATGAGACAACAAAAAAGCTTCCTAGGTCTCATTAACAATTACATCCCTGCATAAGGCCCAAAATCCTATCTAGTTATCTGAGAACTCGTCGTTAATACAATAATAGATATAAGGTCTATCAAGGGGATGGGATAATTAAATAGATTGGTGAAGTAGTGGAAAGAAGGTATGCAAAGTAAGAGAGAACGTTTCTAAGTGGGGTTGAGAGGGATAGATATCAAGGGGGTCCGAAGGGTACGACAATGAGGTGAGCTCTGAGTCTTGAATCTGTCTGGACCCCACCCTAGGCATGCAGAATACATCCCAGGCTTGGCAACACTCAACACAGTTGCCCGGTCAAAATCCTCTACCCCGTGCGTGAGTCGAAACTAAGCCTAACGTTGCAATCAAATGCATGTGGCAGTGCTTCAGGCTCGTCCCAAGCTGGACTCTCCGCGCGAAGCAACGTCCCAAGCCTCCCGATCTCACTAGACTTACATCTTATATATTATAATGAAACAATCAACTATCGAGAATAAAATATACTAAGATGCGTTGGTTAAGAATAAGGGCAGCTTCAAGCTGTGAAACAACATAAGAATATCCCAGACATTAGTTACATTGTCGTAGGATATATACTAAGGGAAAGCCTGCCGGCCGGCTACCACCAGCCGGTTTCTAAACGGCTGGGCAGCCGACGCGCGCGCATGCCCGCACGTGGTTACTATGCAGAAGCGTCACAGTAGATACGAGGTGCCGTTGTAAAGCCACTCCAACAGCTTCCTCTCTCTCCAACACCCCTTCTCCCCTCTCTACACTCTTCAGAACAATAGGAAAACTAGAATGTAGAAACGAGGTGCCGTTGTAAAGCCACTCCAACAGCTTCCTCACCTGATCTGTATCTATTCATACGGTTCTATATTATTATTTATACCTCTTTCTGAATCCCTATTATGTTATGTTAAGGGGGGTCACCGTTTTTTGTTTTTCTTTCTCTTCTTTTCTCTCCTTCCCTGGCTTGTATCCATTCGGCCCCATACAGCCAACTGTTTTAAGACTTTTATCCCCATCCAGGTGTCGATTTCTTCCTGGCGAGCGATAGCGAGCCAGCATTGTATGGAGAAATCTGGCTTCGCCGGATAAATATTTCTATTGAAAAATGTACGAGCAATTTTTTTACTAGCTATTTTTTTACGAGCAATTGTAGTCTGACAGATTTAGAATTTAAGTTTCATATGAATTAAACCACCTAACATAATCTACCTTCGATCTAGATTACGATTCCAATGCGAAATAGCTTAAAAATTGTACGAGAAAAAACTTGTTTATCGAAAATTGCCGGAAAAAGCTCTCGTGTGGAACTGACTTAACCCGTGGAGCCCCGGCTAGTTTTGTATTGTTTGTTCACCAGAACCCGGCCGGTTTTCAAAAAATTGTTTTATTCCAGAAACAATAGCGAATGGGTTAGGAATGAAGGAAAAACCACGAAAAACCGCTCAAAAAGCTTAAAGAATGGTCCTACAGAGCCCCCGAAAACGTATTTTACAAGAGTAAAAAATTGAAGGCAATTACCCCAAAAAACCAGGTTATTGCGCGCTCACGCGCACGCACGTGGACTTTGAAAGTTTTCAACCATCGGCACGGTTACGTGGCATACGTACACAGTTCCCATACAAATCTGAGCCCTCTCGAGTGGCTACACCTGAGGTTACGGTCGGAGCAATTAGGGTGACTCGTCAGACGCGTCGCTGGGGCTGTGCGTTACATACATCGCCGACGCGCCAGACGCGTCGCTGGGGCTCCACGGGTTAAGGGGGCCCACCTCGCTTTTTTTCTATTTCTCACCCTCTCTCTTTGGCTTGTATCCATTCGGCCCCATTCAGCCTACTGTTTTAAGACGTTTACCCCCATCCAGGTGTCAATATTTTCCTGGCGAGCGGTAGCGAGCCAGCATATTATAGGTTTGAGTCCCGGAGGGAAGAATGAAAACCTAATATTTAGTAGTGGCCCCTGCATCATTGACGATATGCCTATTAGTATAATAGTCCCCTTTCAAGCGCCCGCGGGTAGCCAGTTTGAATTGACCGCCGCGGGGAGAAAGAGTCCTCCATCATAAGTGCAACACTACTTCTCATATGGAATCGTCTTATGATTGGGGTACGCACTACGAAAAAAACTCGTAAGAAATAAAAAAGGAAACATAACTTAAAACTTGTTATATATATTGCTTTCCATCTCGGTGGATTTCTTGCGGATTCTATCCCTGACGCTGCTCTCTGAGTCGCTATACTACCTTCACTGACATATTAAGACTAAACTCAAGACATCAAACGAATGGGAAGGGGATGGAAGGGAGGGCCCTACATCGTCAATGATTTCGGGGCCACTATTAAATATTAGGTTTTCATTCTTCCCTCCGGGACTCAAAACTATAATTTATTAGTGGCCCCTCCATCATTGACGATATGCCTGATATCTAAGACTGGAGGGGGTCATTCGTGACAATATTACCACTAACAAATACCATAGGTAGAGACAAAGTATCATACAACAATTTAAGTCTTTATTGCTTACATACAATAAAATTAAAAAATTGGAAAGAAAGCAGTGCGTTACTTCAAAGAATATCTGCTTATAATTGACCGATTAGGTACACTCACCCGTACTAAAAGTTGCTCAGGGGTGGGTCCTTCCTTCCCCTACTCCACCCTGGGCAGGTGGAAGGGGGGAGTCGGGTCCAAGTCTACCCCCACCTTCCACCCCCAAACTATCCCCAACTCCCCCACCCTCCTTCTCTAGCTGGCAGTTAGTGATTGGAGGCGATTGTTCTCATGAATTGTAAATTATTGTTATACCATCTTTGCACATGCTTACAATGGCCAAAATTTATTAATACAATATACTGTATAATTGTATTCTCAAAAAGAGTCTCTATACACACATGGGTTACAAGAATCTCGGATTTCTCCATACAATGCTGGCTCGCTATCGCTCGCCAGGAAGAAATCGACACCTGGATGGGGATAAACGTCTTAAAACAGTTGGCTGAATGGGGCCGAATGAATACAAGCCAAAGAGAGAGGGAGAGAAAGATAAAAAAAAGTGAGGTGGGCTCCCTTTACACTGGTTAAGGGAGGATGGTTCACTTTTTGGGCGATTTTTGCATGTATTCGTTATTTTTCTAGTTTCCTCCCTAGACCTCCCATCAAATTAAAAAAAAAACATCCATTAGATCCCCCTTCTAGATTAATTTGTACATTTTTCGGTAGAAAAAACTTCGGCCGGTTCTTCCAACATTAGCCTACAGGCTCACTATCGTTCGCCAAGGAAAAAATCGACACCTAAATAGCACGAAAGGTCTAAATATTGACGAAGAAATGGGGTGAAAGGTCTTAAAATCGACTAACTAATGGGGCAAACATCTTATAATAATAATAATAGTTCTTAAAGCTAGCGCATGCTAAGCTAGCTAAGGATAGCTCAATAAGGCTGATTAGGCGTATTTCCATTGGGGTCCTGTACTACTACCCCATCCCTTTGCTCATGAGGGATGGTAACGACTCAGTGCTTGTGAAAAATCTTTAATGCGCCGAGCGTGGGCGCGAACCCGGGCCTTCTGGGTGGCAGTCCGAGACGCTAGTCACTACACCAAGCGAGCCGCTTAACATCTGAAAACTAATGGGACTAAACATGAGGGAGAAAGTGGTCCAGAAAAGCGGCCCATCTCCCCTTAACCCGGGAACTGCGGGGAGACTCTTAAGAGTTCCCCCGGCGGACTGCGGGGAGACTCTTATGAGTGAGTGAAAAAAAAAATCAACTTTTGACATCGAATTTTTTTTTTTTTTTTTGGCCCCTGGGCCATGCAAAATCTCAGTCCTCTACCTCCCCCTTAATTCCCCACTTTCCTCCTCTCCTTCAGTTATCACCTATTTTCCCTGTTATTCCCTTATTCTGAGGTATATTTTTGTGCTAACATTAGGGAGTTGCAAGCAGGGTGTTGTCATCACTGATGGCAAGCGAGTGCAAGAGAGAGAGAGTATCGATCGACTGTGTCTCAGTGGCCTTGGGGGAAATTGGCGGGAAAGTAGCTTGCCTCACCCATACATTATACAACTCGCGGGCTATATCTCCGATTTTGACCATCCAAACGCTGTTTTCACTCGTTTTATTGTTGTTTCAGGTTAATACCTTATAACAACCAATAATAGGGCGCATATGGATAAATATTAATGCTATTAATGGCACAATGAATATTTTAGTGACGGAAACACCTCAAATACGTCAGCACAGGGGGACGTTTCCAATTACCCCCATGCGCACTTCAGAGGTTAAGGTGGCACTGGTTGAAATTGCACTGGTTCAACTATCATGGAACCCTTGTCACCCCAATGTTCCCCCCAACAAATCTTCCCATATATTCTTCAACATAGAGTGGACGGATATTTCCTACATTCATACATTCAGTTACTAACCCATCTGTCCCCTACTAACTTCCCAATCCTGCCACGGACATTAGTTCCAGGGCAGTAGTTCCCTTTCCAATGTTCCCTTACCCCCTCTAAACCACTGTTTGGACACTTGATCCTCAGTGTTTTGGAGGACAAGCAGCCTAGAAGGGTCACTAGACCTGTTGTGGCTTGATTTCCTTTGTACTCCTTTGTACTATGTATCCTAAGGGAGCCCACCTGGCTTTTTTTTTATCTTTCTCTCCTTTTCTCTCTTTCCCTGGCTTGTATCCATTCGGCCCCATTCAGCCTACTGTTTTAAGACATTTACCGCCATCCAGGTGTTGATTTCTTCCTGGCGAGCGATAGCGAGCCATCATTGTAGACAAATCTGGCTTCGCCGGCGACATTTTTCTATCTAAAAATGTACAAATTTAGCTTGCTGTCAAAACAAAAAATATATATATGCTGGCTCGCTACCGCTCGCCAGGAAAATATGACACCTGGATGGGGGTAAACGTCTTAAAACAGTAGGCTGAATTTGATCGAATGGATACAAGCCAGGGAAAGAGAGAAAAGGAGAGAAGGATAAACAAAAGTCGGTGACCTAATGTCCTTACCCGACCTTCATTCTTATACAACCCAACTCCGCATTAACTTTGTGTGAACAGGTTTTAATTCCTAACCTTACTTAAAATGTTTCCTAGTGTGTCTCCATGATCATGAAGGGGTGTTGGAGAGAGAGAGAGAGAGAGGAAGCTGTTGGAGTGGCTTTGTTATGTGTGTTATTAGTCTGTATAGGTCAGGTGAAGGAATTGAGGGATAAGCCTTTACAACGGCACCTCGTAGATACTTTCTACTTTTTCCTATTTTTCTGAAGAGTGTAGAGAGGGGAGAATTAGGGGTGTTGGAGAGAAAGGAAGTTGTTGGAGTGGTTTTGTTATGTGTGTTTAGTCTGTATTGAGAATGGATAATAAGTCGTAGGCGTGTGCATAAACCTTTAACCGTCCTGGTGGTGTAATGGTTAAGGTAGCGTACTCTCAAAAGAACAAGTTGACGATATACAACACAATCTAGATAAATTGTCATGTTGGGCCCAAATTTGGCAAATGAGTTTCAATGCGGATAAATGTAAAGTACTACATATCGGATACCTAAATGAGAAAGCAAACTATTCGATGAATGGCACTCAGCTTAAGAATGTAAACAGAGAAACTGATCTGGGAGTAACAATATCGAGTAACCTAAAACCGAGTCAACAATGTTCAGAAGTTGTTAAGAAGGCAAACAAAATAATTGGCTTTATAGGCAGGTCATTTGAGCATAAATCCAAAGAAGTTATCCTAACCCTTTACAATTCCTTAGTCCGCCCTCTTTTGGAATACTGCGTTCAATCCTGGTGCCCTTATTACCAAAAAGATATAAACAAGCTAGAACGAGTTCAACGTAGAGTTACCAAAATGATACCTAGCCTAAAGAACAAACCATACGAAGAGCGTCTTAGAGAATTAAATCTATTTCCTTTAACCCAGCGCAGATTAAGAGGTGACTTAATTCAAGTGTTCAAAATCATCAAAGGCATCGACAATATGAACTGTAGTAAGTACTTCACTATCGACCAATCTAATTACACGCGGGGAAACGGTTGCAACATTATTGGTAAATCTTTTAACTCACACGAATCTAAGAATTTCTTCTTCAATCGAGTTGTCAACTTGTGGAATGGGCTTCCCCGAAACGTTATAGACTGCATCACCGTTGATTCATATAAACTCCGCCTAGACAAATATCTCGCATCAAACCCGCGACTGACTGCGTTTGTAAATGAATAACTTTATTTTATCCCCCCCTCAGTTACTAACCCATCTGTCCCCTACTAACTTCCTAATCCTGCCACAGCCACAGTTCCAGGGCAGTAATTCCCTTTCCAATGTTCCCTTACCCACTCTAAACCACTGTTTGGACACTTGATCCTCAGTGTTTTGGAGGACAAGCAACCTAGAAGGGTCACTAGATCTGTTGTTGCTTGATTTCCTTTGTACTCCTTTGTACTCCTTTGTACTCCTTTGAGGACTCTTTCTCCCCGCGGCGGTCGATTCAAACTGGCTACTGCGGGCGCTTGAAAGGGGACTATTATACTAATAATCATATCGTCAATGATGGAGGGGCCACTAATAAATATATATTTTTGTTTTGACAGCAAGCTAAATTTATACATTTTTCGAAAGAAAAATGTCTACGGCGAAGCCGGATTTCTCCATACAATGCTGGCTCGCTATCGCTCGCCAGGAAGAACTCGACACCTGGATGGGGATAAACGTCTTAAAACAGTTGGCTGAATGGGGCCGAATGAATACAAGCCAAAGAGAGAGGGAGAGAAAGATAAAAAAAAGTGAGGTGGGCTCCCTTTACACTGGTTAAGGGAGAATGGTTAACTTTTTGGGCGATTTTTGCATGTATTCGTTATTTTTCTAGTTTCCTCCCTAGACCTCCATCAAATTAAAAACAAAAACATCCATTAGATCCCCCTTGTAGATTAATTTGTACATTTTTCGGTAGAAAAAACTTCGGCCGGTTCTTCCAACATTAGCCTACAGGCTCACTATCGTTCGCCAAGGAAAAAATCGACACCTAAATAGCACGAAAGGTCTAAATATTGACGAAGAAATGGGGTGAAAGGTCTTAAAATCGACTAACTAATGGTGCAAACATCTTAACATCTGAAAACTAATGGGACTAAACATGAGGGAGAAAGTGGTCCAGAAAAGCGGCCCATCTCCCCTTAAGGTGGCACTGGTTGAAATTGCACTGGTTCAACTATCATGGAACCCTTGTCACCCCAATGTTCCCCCCAACAAATCTTCCCATATATTCTTCAACATAGAGTGGACGGATATTTCCTACATTCATACATTCAGTTACTAACCCATCTGTCCCCTACTAACTTCCCAATCCTGCCACGGACATTAGTTCCAGGGCAGTAGTTCCCTTTCCAATGTTCCCTTACCCACTCTAAACCACTGTTTGGACACTTGATCCTCAGTGTTTTGGAGGACAAGCAGCCTAGAAGGGTCACTAGACCTGTTGTGGCTTGATTTCCTTTGTACTCCTTTGTACTATGTATCCTAAGGGAGCCCACCTGGCTTTTTTTTTTTCTTTCTCTCCTTTTCTCTCTTTCCCTGGCTTGTATCCATTCGGCCCCATTCAGCCTACTGTTTTAAGACGTTTACCGCCATCCAGGTGTTGATTTCTTCCTGGCGAGCGATAGCGAGCCAGCATTGTAGACAAATCTGGCTTCGCCGGCGACATTTTTCTATCGAAAAATTTACAAATTTAGCTTGCTGTCAAAACAAAAAATATATATATGCTGGCTCGCTACCGCTCGCCAGGAAAATATGACACCTGGATGGGGGTAAACGTCTTAAAACAGTAGGCTGAATTTGATCGAATGGATACAAGCCAGGGAAAGAGAGAAAAGGAGAGAAGGATAAACAAAAGTCGGTGACCTAATGTCCTTACCCGACCTTCATTCTTATACAACCCAACTCCGCATTAACTTTGTGTGAACAGGTTTTAATTCCTAACCTTACTTAAAATGTTTCCTAGTGTGTCTCCATGATCATGAAGGGGTGTTGGAGAGAGAGAGAGAGAGAGGAAGCTGTTGGAGTGGCTTTGTTATGTGTGTTATTAGTCTGTATAGGTCAGGTGAAGGAATTGAGGGATAAGCCTTTACAACGGCACCTCGTAGATACTTTCTACTTTTTCCTATTTTTCTGAAGAGTGTAGAGAGGGGAGAATTAGGGGTGTTGGAGAGAAAGGAAGTTGTTGGAGTGGTTTTGTTATGTGTGTTTAGTCTGTATTGAGAATGGATAATAAGTCGTAGGCGTGTGCATAAACCTTTAACCGTCCTGGTGGTGTAATGGTTAAGGTGGCAAAAATCTGTGTGTGATAACCCGGGTTCGAATCCCGGCGGATCATATATACTTTAATTAATTTCATTGGGGGTGTTTGGTGTTGTGGTGAAATTAATAAAATATAAATTAGAGAACATAAGAACATAAGAAGATGGGAGTCTGCAGAAAGCCGATTGGCCCACACAAGGGAGATCCCTCTCACACCCAACCCTACGTATTTTTCATTAATTTCTGGTAATTATTAGAGATTTGTATTCAGCTTACGAAGGATGTCCACTAATTATAAGGCTACAGACTATCTCAATTAATCCTTTTAGCTACCATATTTCCTTCCCAAGCTTCATAAAATCGCTTAAAGGCAGCTAAAATGAAATAAAATATATGTTCCCGGTACAGAAAGGGTTAATAGTTATGGACAGGTATGACTTCTCTCTCTCTCTCTCTCTCTCTCTCTCTCTATATATATATATATATATATCTATCTATTTATCTATATCTATCAATTTATTTCTTGTTCTCTCTCTCTCTCTATCTATCTATTTATCTATCTATCAATCTATCTATCGATCTATTTATCGTTCTCTCTCTCTCTCTCTCTCTCAATCTAGTTATCGCTCTCTCTCTCTCTCTCTCCCTCCCTTTCTGGGCTTGACAATGTGGATCATAATAAAATGTTTAGCCTCAATATGCATGCAACACGCAACCATGGCTGGAAGCTAGATTTAAAAAGGTACAGCACTATAGTCTATTCGCTGTTAGTAGGCGAGAAATCATGACCCTTATCCTCTGTAACTCAAAAAGGGCTAGAGCAAATGAGCTGTAAATTTCCACACCTATTTCCTGGCTAATCCTTCACAAATGGTAGAAATATTAGCTCGAACACGCTTCCCTCAGAAGTTCACTCTCATTCACTCACTCTTACTCTCTCTCACTCTCTCTACTTTGCTGTCCTATTCTTTTACTATAAACATGACCTTGTAAACATGCACACGACACAGGCATTCTCTTCTGCGTGTTAGGGGAGCCCACCTCGCTTTCTTCTCTCTCTCTCTCTCTCTCTCTCTCTCTCTCTGGCTTGTATCCATTCGGCCCCATTCAGCCTACTGTTTTCTTACTTTTACCCCCGTCCAGGTGTCAATATTTTCCTGGCGAGCGGTAGCGAGCCAGCATATATATATTTTTGTTCTGACAGCAAGCTAAATTTGTAAATTTGTCGATAGAAAAATGTCACCGGTGAAGCCGGATTTCTCCATACAATGCTGTCTCGCTATCGCTCGCCAGGAAGAAATCGACACCTGGATGAGGATAAACATCTTAAAACAGTTGGTTGAATGGGGCCGAATGGATACAGGCCAGAGAAAGAGAGAAAAGGAGAGAAAGATAAAAAAAGCAGGTGACCCCCCCTTAACTACTACGAAGTAGTATGACCTTGTAGACATGCACAGTGCACAAGACAAAGACTAAATCATAAAAAGTTAAACAAAAGTTATTTCATGCCCAAAGTACAATGTAAATGCTATTGGAAATGTATATATGTATTTGAAATGCTGGGTGTGAAGGGACTCTGGATATGACCCCCCTAAAAACCGTCTTGGTAGTGTAATGGTTAAGGTGTCTACAAATCTGTGTGTGATAACCCGGGTTCGAATCCTGGTGGATCACATATATGCTTTCATTAATTTCATTGGAGGTGTTTGGTGTTGGGGTGAAATTAATAAAACATAAAATATTGCTAAATAAAGAAACGGATGAATATAAAATTCCACCCCCCTCATGTATCTATCCACCCCCCTCATGAATCTATCCACCCCCTCATGTATCTATCCACCCCCCTCATGTATCTATCCACCCCCTCATGTATCTATCCACCCCCTCATGTATCTATCCACCCCCTCATGTATCTATCCACCCCTCATGTATCTATCCACCCCCATCATGTATCTATCGACCCCCCTCATGTATCTATCCACCCCCCTCATGTATCTATCCACCCTTCATGTATCTATCCACCCCCTCCTCTATCTAACCAACCCTCATGTATCTATCCACCCCTCATGTATCTATCCACCTCCCTCATGTATCTATCCACCCCCTCATGTATCTATCCACCCCCTCATGTATCTATCCACCCCCTCATGTATCTATCCACCTCCTCATGTATCTATCCACCCCCCTCATGTATCTAACCACCTCCCTCATGTATCTATCCACCCCTCATGTATATATCCACCCCTCATGTATCTATCCACCTCCCTCATGTATCTATCCACCCCTCATGTATCTATCCACCCCCTCATCTATCTATCCACCCCCTCATGTATCTATCCACCCCCCTCATGTATCTATCCACCCCCCTCATGTATCTATCCACCCCCTCATGTATCTATCCATCCCCTCATGTATCTATCCACCCCCCTCATGTATCTATCCACCCCTCATGTATCTGTCTACCCCCTCATGTATCTATCCACCCCTCATGTATCTATTCACCCCCTCATGTACCAATCCACCCCTCATGTATCTATCCACCTCCCTTATGTATCTATCCACCCCCTCATGTATCTATCCACCCCCTCATGTATCTATCTACCCCCTCATGTATCTATCCACCCCCTCATGTATCTATCCACCCCCTCATGTATCTATCTACCCCCTCATGTATCTATCCACCCCCTCATGTATCTATCCACCCCATCATGTATCTATCCACCCCCCTCATGTATCTATCCACCCCCCTCATGTATCTATCCACCCCCTCATGTATCTATCCACCCCCCTCATGTATCTATCCACCCCCTCATATATCTATCCCCCCCTCCCCCTACTAAGGAAGAAGAGGTGGTGCCAAATGTAGGATGTGCGGGGGTATATAAGGAGGTGCAGGAGCGTCTCTGGGTTCACTTGAGCCCTGGGACTCGCATACGACGATCCTGTGTCTATAGACCTCTGCTGGTGGAGATGAAGCTGTGTTGGGGGCTACTGGTGGTGGTGATGGTGGTGATGATGGTGGCGATAGCGGAGGCTGTACCCTCAGGTGACCAGCACAAATCGTTGTCTAGCAAACCTCTGCAGGAAGGAGAACGTGGGATTCGTCGACACCTGGGACAATTTCTACTACGATGACTATTTGTTTTCGGACGATGGAGTTCATCTGAACCAGGTGGGAGCAGCGCGTTTTGGGCGTCTTCTCAACGATGCGGTGAAGGATTTTCGGAGAAGAAATCGACTCGGCACAGGACAACCAGGAAGGAGGACCGAAGACAGCGAGGACGGCAATCTACAAAGGAATTAAATACTAATCCGTCAAGAACCGCGAATTTGGATAAAGCTCCACCAACACGACCCAAATTCAAAACCGTCAGGGATAACGACCGAGGACCGAGGACAGCCATGAATGTAAATGTAGATCCGACCAGAACCAAAAATTCGATGAAAGAACGATCTGCGAGTTCTAAAACCGCAACTTTAAAGGTTTTCTATGCAAACGCTCGTAGCATACGCAATAAATTTTCAGATTTAGAGGAACTAGTGTTTACAGAAAATTATGATGTGATTGGCATAACAGAATCTTGGCTCAATACAGAAGATAGAGACTTTTTAGCAGAGTATTCACTTCCCGGTTATGTAATGTTTGAGAACAGCCGAATAAATAAAAATGGAGGTGGCGTTTTATTTTATATCAAAGAAAGTGTTAACCCGACCCTCGTGTCAAAACCTCAAATTGTGAACGTCGACACATATTTTGTGCTAATAAAGAATAATAAAGGTACAAAAATAATACTTGCGTTAATATACAGACCTCCAGCTCAATCAGTGCAAACTGACCGAGAAATTTACGAACAAATTGCAGATGTAAGTAACTCACAAGATACCGTAATTTTTGGCGACTTTAATTTACCTGTGACCAAGTGGGGCGATACTCTTACTTCACACTCCGGACATGACTTGTATACGAACTTGCAAGAGAGTTCGCTTTATCAATTTGTTCGAATGCCGACCCGTGGTAATAACGTTCTTGACATTGTACTTGCAACAAAAGAAGAATTGATAGAGAATTTGAATGTTGGTGATGAATTCAGTAACAGCGACCATCGTACGATAACTTTCACTTTAAAGTTTACTAGTAACGAACCAAATAGTAGCATCGAAAAAGTCCCTAATTTCAAGAAAGCAAACTTCCATAAACTTAGAGCTATGTTTAAAGAAACTGACTGGAGCTTTTTAATTAACAATAACGACATAAATACATCTTGGAAGTTATTCGAAACCACTTACCTAAAAGCAGTGCAAGACTGCATACCATCGAAAATACGGCGTCCAGGCCATAATAATAAACCCAAATGGTGGAATAAAGATATTTCAAACTGTCTGCTTGCTAAAAAATTTGCTAATGATAGATTAAAATCCTCACAAAATGACGAAGAACGGGTGAAATTTGTAGAGCTACGACGCAAAGCCAAAAAGTTAATTAAGCAAAGTAAAAAGACCTTAGAGTTACATATTGCGAATCAAAGTAAAACAAACCCGAAAGAATTCTATAGTTATATCAGAAAGAAAAAAGTAGTTACTTCAACTGTTGGACCGTTAGTCGATGAAAAAGGAGAATACACCAAAGACGAAGTACAAATGAGTAATGCCCTCAATACCTTCTTTGCATCAGTTTTTACAACAGAAGACCTCAGTGATATCCCTACACCATCGCCGATTCAGATTGATAATTCAGATGTTCTAAGCAATATCACCGTTACAGAGAGAGAAGTATTGAATTGTTTAGATAAACTCAAGGTAAATAAAACGCCAGGACCTGATACAATCTCGCCTAGAGTTCTAAAGGAAGCTAAGAATGAGCTCTCCAAACCACTGACATTACTATTCAATAAATCCTTGCAGTCTGGAACTATGCCTGATCAGTGGAAGCTAGCCAACGTAACACCGATATTCAAAAAAGGCAGCAAATCCCTACCCAGTAACTATCGTCCAATTAGCTTAACCTCAGTTGTATGTAAAATGCTAGAAACGGTCATACGAGACAGACTCGTAAATCACTTAGAGGAAAATAACATACTTAAAGATACTCAACACGGCTTTCGTAAAAAACGTTCCTGTTTAACAAACCTCTTAGACTTCTTCCACGATATCCTCAACCTCTACGATGAGAGTAAAGCTGTAGATATTATATACCTTGATTTTCAAAAGGCCTTTGACAAAGTTCCCCACAAACGTTTACTGCTAAAACTAAAAGCGCATGGAATACAAGACGGTGTGTTGAAATGGATAGAAAATTGGCTCAGCAACAGAAAGCAAAGGGTAGTCATAAACGGTAAGGCATCTAAATGGACCAATGTAAGTAGCGGGGTACCCCAGGGATCGGTACTAGGACCAATTCTCTTTCTAATTTACATCAACGACATAGATGAGGGTCTCACCTGCACAATCTCAAAATTTGCTGACGATACAAAAATTGCAAATAGCGTACTCTCAAAAGAACAAGTTGACGATATGCAACACAATCTAGATAAATTGTCATGTTGGGCCCAAATTTGGCAAATGAGTTTCAATGCGGATAAATGTAAAGTACTACATGTCGGATACCTAAATGAGAAAGCAAACTATTCGATGAATGGCACTCAGCTTAAGAATGTAAACAGAGAAACTGATCTGGGAGTAACAATATCGAGTAACCTAAAACCGAGTCAACAATGTTCAGAAGTTGTTAAGAAGGCAAACAAAATAATTGGCTTTATAGGCAGGTCATTTGAGCATAAATCCAAAGAAGTTATCCTAACCCTTTACAATTCCTTAGTCCGCCCTCTTCTGGAATACTGCGTTCAATCCTGGTGCCCTTATTACCAAAAAGATATAAACAAGCTAGAACGAGTTCAACGTAGAGTTACCAAAATGATACCTAGCCTAAAGAACAAACCATACGAAGAGCGTCTTAGAGAATTAAATCTATTTCCTTTAACCCAGCGCAGATTAAGAGGCGACTTAATTCAAGTGTTCAAAATCATCAAAGGCATCGACAATATGAACTGTAGTAAGTACTTCACTATCGACCAATCTAATTACACGCGGGGAAACGGTTGCAAAATTATTGGTAAATCTTTTAACTCGCACGAATCTAAGAATTTCTTCTTCAATCGAGTTGTCAACTTGTGGAATGGGCTTCCCCGAGACATTATAGACTGCAGCACCGTTGATTCATTTAAATTTCGCCTAGACAAATATCTCGCATCAAACCCGCGACTGACTGCGTTTGTAAATGAATAACTTTATCCTCCCCTCAGTTACTAACCCATATGTCCCCTACTAACTTCCTAGTCCTGCCACGTTAGTGGCAGGGCAGTAGTTCCCTTTCCAATGTTCCCTTACCCACTCTAAACCACTGTTTGGACACTTGATCCTCAGTGTTTTGGAGGACAAGCAACCTAGAAGGGTCACTAGACCTGTTGTTGCTTGATTTCCTTTGTACTCCTTTGTACTCCTTTGTACTCCTTTGATTATATATCTATATCAATATCTCTCTGTCTCTCTCTCTCTATATATATATATATACAGTATATATTGAATTATTTAGAGATCTTGTACTTATATGTATTACTGCATTATATTTATGTGTTTACTTGTGTATTTCTCCATTAACTTAAGGGGCGCCACTGTTTTTTTGTATTTTTATCTCCTTTTCTCTCTTTCTCTGACTTGTATCCATTCGGCCCCAGTCAGTCAACTGTTTTAAGACGTTTATCCCTATCCAGGTGTCGATTTCTTCCTGGCGAGCGATAGCGAGCCAGCATTGTATGGAGAAATTCGGCTTCGCCGGAGAAATTTTTCTATCGAAAAATTTACAAATTTAGCTTGCTGTCAAAACAAAAATATATACTGTATATGCTGGCTTGCTACCGCTCGCCAGGAAAATATTGACACCTGGATGGGGGTAAACGTCTTAAAACAGTAGGCTGAGTGAGGCCGAATAGATACAAGCCAGAGAAAGAGAGAAAAGGAGAGAAAAAAAGCCTGTGACCCCCCTTAAGGTATTTTTATTGACGTACATGTGGCAGGTGGAAATCCCTTGCTGTTGCTGGTGTGTTGGGTCTTCAATGGACCACTAGCACGAGGTGGAGCTAGAGGTGGAACACCACTTCCTCAACAATAATGCCAAGGTGGGTGGGTGGGGGTGTCAAACGAAAGCCGAGTCCATTATTATTTTTTTAGTCGCTATTATTGCGTATGCTAGGATAGTATTGTGGTGTATAGTTCGAATCCTGTTTCTAGAGGTGATACCATGGCCTAAACAATACTACTTCATGATAATTTTATGATGTGCCAAACAATACCCCCTAGAACCCCCCTTCCAGATAAATTTGTATCTTTTTCGGGGAAAAAAATTTCCCGGCCGAAAGCCACTTCCTCATATATTCCACCCCTTTCCCATTCTTAAGTAAGCCATTTTAGATTTACAGAAGAGCGACCATTACTTGCATTACTGCATAGACTTAAAAGCTCGCTATTGGTCGCACATGGTTTGTATATCTGTGTAACTGTATGGTGTGGCAGAGTGGTCTTGCCACTGGACTGGTAATCCAATGGACCCGGGTTCGAATCCCACTATGTCAATGGGAAGATATTATTGAGATGGAATTTGTGCTGTATCTAGTTTCAGTGCATTATCACAGCACACCGAAATGTCAAAAATTATACCCTCATTGTTCCTTGATTAAATAGCAATGTATGAATATTCCCATAATAAAAATATGTTAGGGGGGGGGGGTAATGCCTAGTGAGTTAATTGCTCAATAGGTGGCGTTCTGAGAGTGAGGGTCCGAGTGTGGGGGATGAGACGGTCAAGCGCAGAGGCGAAGCGGCTTCAGAGATGGAGTTGCTTCGAGCCGGGGTGCTTCGCATGTCTAACTCCCTAGACTGGAACAAGGCCTCACCGTGTTCAGCGGTGTAGTGTAAAGGCTCTCAGCCTATGCCCGAGAGGGAGTAGTTGGAATATAGATTTTTTTTTTTTTTTTTTTTTTCTAACTCTCCCAGGACCAAGCGCTCGCCGCGAAGATTCAACTGCGGGCGCCCTCAGAAGGTTGACCCACATGGAGGCAGCAACGCAGGTGCCCCCCCCCCCTACTCCCTCTGGTGGTGTCTTCAGGCAGTTCTCTGGTCGCCAGTATCGCAGCGCAAGAGTTCATCGCCAACAGGTCCAATAATAATAAAGTAGACGTGCCGTTTCGCCCAAAATAAAAACGGCATACCCAACTCTGCGATGGGTTATCATCATCACTACTAGTCACTATCACCATTACTATAAATAGCACTACTATTATTATAATCATCACTACTATTCTCACCATCACTAATATTACCACCACCATCACTACTACTATCATCATCACTACAATTGTCACATTCTAATGTCAACTAAACTAACTTAACCTACCATCATCCCTACTGTCATCATTATCACTACAAATATCATCATTACTTGTCATCATCTTCACTACTATTATAACCAGCATCACTACTACTAGTACTATCACCATCATCTGTCATCATCATCACTATAACTACAACCATCATCACTACTATTATCACCATCATCACTACTATTACCATCATCCCCACTATTACTACCATCACTTCTATTGTCAACTTAACCAAACTTAACCTAACAGATACAGACCAAACTTAACCTAACAGATGCGGGGCCCCAAAACGAATGCGTTCCGTATGTGAGCCCCTTCGGGGCACACACACAGAACGGCATCATTGCTGGGTGGGGGGGGGGGGGGTAACCATATTTTGGACCTAAAATCATAACTATTGCACATATTATTATTTATTTTTTTATACCGTCGCATTCACGCACCGAATCTTCGTGTGAAGTTTGGTGAAAATCCGTTGAACGGTCTAGGAGGAGTTATCGGACAGACAGACAGACATTTCGGCCAGCATGTACCACTATACGGGGGGTGATACCACTCTGCTTACGCAGAGTTGATAATTCTGTGATGTATGTGCCCCTACGGGGAACACACACACACAGGGAATAGGTATAGGGTGGGGGTCCTGAAAGGGGGGGGGGGATTTTTTTTTGACCTAAGATCATAACTATTGCACAAATTATTATTATTTTTTTTTTTAATTACCGTCGAATTCATGCACCGAAGGTTAGTGTGAAGTTTGGTGAAAATCCGTCAAATGGTCTAGGAGGAGTTCTCGGACGGACAGACAGACAGACAGACATTTCGGCCGGCATGTACCACTATACGGGGGGCGATACCACTCTGCTTACGCAGAGTTGATAACGTAAGATAAATGCAATAACAAATCCATAACGTAACACAAATGCAATAATAAATCCATAACTTAACCCGTTCAGTACAGCGACGGCTCTCTGCCGTCAGTAGATAAATCACTCACCAGTCCCAGCGACGGCAGAGAACCGTCAGTAACATACTTTCCTTGTAACTGCCAGTATCAGGCAGTGCCTGGTACTACGACCGTTTGAGCACTGCTCTAGAGTTGGCAACACTTCTCAGGTTATATCCAAGCCTCTACAGACTGGGAGAGCCAGTAGTCCTCCATCTTTTGAGGTGGGAGGTTGTTATATCCAGCCATTTTGGCCACATTGCTTGGGACTGGGGGATAGAAAGGATCTCTAGCAACAATAATGCTTCAAACTATCTCAACCAACCCTTTTAACTACCACAGATCCTTCCTAAGCTGCATAATATTGTCTAAATATAGCTAGAATAATATAATACACACGTCGCTGGAACTCAAAGGGTTAAGTATACCCCATTCACGCCCATATTTCTCTCTTTACAGACAACAACAACAACAGCCCCAACAACAACAAGAAGAAGAAGCTGGCATGGAGGCTTGTTGGATGTCAAATGAGTGCAGGACAATCTCATTCCCGCCTAGATTAAGGGGAGACTGGCCGTTTGTTTGGTCTATTAATTCATTTATTCATATACGTTTTTAGTTTCCTCCCTAGACCTCCATCAAGCTTAGAAAACCACCACCTAGATACACCCTTTAAGATAAATTTGTAAATCTTTCGGTAGAAAAATCTCCCGGCCGAAGGCCGGTTCCTCCTAAAATACAGACTCGCTATCGCTCGCCAGGAAAATAACGACACCTAGATGACATGAGAGGTCTTAAAGTTGACAGAAAGGGGCGATAGTTCTTAAAATCGCCAAACTAATGGGGCGAACGTTTTAAAATCTCAAACGCAATGGGGCTAACCATGAGGGAGAAAGGGGTCCAGAGTGTAATTTTAAGCTTGATGGAGGTGTAGGGAACACACTAAAAACCTCCCCCGATCGCTTCATATATAACGCTTTCTTGCCTGAACATACATATTCTTATTCAAAATATTTTTCTAGATTTATTAAGAATGTATCCTTTGGATTAGAACAATGATTAAAACATGTATTCTTTCCAAATGCATGTTTCAAAATTTGTTGACACTTTAACCATGAATATAATGTGTACTTTGTGTTCAGAAATTTGTGTTTAATTCTAGAATAAAGACATTGGACAGTTATGTTGTATTTTATTTTTCCGCGACGTAGAATATACAAATGGGCTGAATATAACACGGCCTAAAAAAAAAACACACACATATAATATATATATATATATATATATATATATATGGGAAACAGATTTTCTCGTAGACATGCTGTATTAAAATCCACCGCATTTTTACAGTTATTTACTTTTCTTGAAATATTTTCAATTTTCCTCAATGATTTTCTTACAAAAGGAGGGTGAGTGAAGAAAACTTCTCCATATTTTACTTGTTATATTTGTACGTTTCGCCTACACATTTAGGCATCTTCAGGTAAATTATAAAAACACTTCCAAAAATTAAAATATACATTACAGATAAAAGTACAGTATAGAGGTAAGTGAGCTACTGACTGGGTGCAATAATGACAAGTTATAGAAACGGTCATAAAGGGGGGGGGGGGGGGGGAAAGGGGCGCGTACATGTGGAGGGATACATGGGGGGGGGGGGGGGGGTGAGGGGTAGCTAAGGGTAAAGATTTATAGTTAAATTGTTCGTCATGTTTCAAATTCTTTCGGATCTTCTGACTTGCGCTGGTTCTGAAGATGGTGGGTCTTCCGTCGGTGTGGCGACCGTAGTTGGGGATTCAGGAAGATGGGTACGTCGGCAGATGGGTTGACCGCGGTAGAGTGGCACAGTAGCGACCATATTAGACTGGATATTAATAGTGGGGGACCTGTCTCGGATATGGATGGCCTCAAGCACCTGTAACCTGCGTTTTTCATTAGATGAAGCGATAATTGTGGTGTTCGCCTTCAGTTCATCCTTTGTGATGATTTTATATATATATATATATATATATATATATATATATATATATATATATATATATATATAGTGGAGTGGTCATGCCACTGGACTGGTAATCCAATGGTCGAATCCCGATGTATCAATGGGAAGATATTATTGGGATGGAATTTGTGCTGTACCTAGTATCGGTGCATTACTACAAAGCCCACCGAAACGCCAATAAATACCCTCATTGTTCTCTGATTATATAGCACTGTATGAATATTTCCATATTCAAAATATGCTACAGGGGGTCAATGCCTAGAGAGTTCATTGCTCAATAGGTAGCGTTCTGAGAGTGAGGGTCTGAGTCTAGGGGTTGAGACAGTGAAGCACTGGGGCGAGGCAGTTTCAGAGATGGGGCTGCTTCGAGTCATGGTGGGCTGTGTATCTTGCGAAGGCAAGATAGTGGGGGCTGGTGGCATCTCAAAGTGCTCCACATGTCTCACTTCCTAGACTGGAATGAGACCTCACGGGCTTCGCCGTAAATTATACAGTTGAATGTACAGGCTCTCAGCCTAAGCCCGAGAGGGAGTAGTTGTAATATAGAAAGAAAAAAAAAATATATATAGGCCTATATTATATATACAGTATATATATATATATATATATATATATATATATATATATATATATATATATATATATATACCGGTATATATATAGATATACATAGATATATACATTTACATAAGAACATAAGAACATAAGAAAATGGGAGTCTGCAGAAAGCCGATTGGCCTAAGCAAGGCAGATCCCTGTCCCACACAACCCCAATTACAAAGCCCAATTATAGGCTCAACACTCTAATACCCTGAGGATCATCTTACCAAACCGGTTAGAGATTAACGCAGGATTACGGGGGTCTGCAGAGCGCTGATTGGCCCAACCCGGCTGATCCCCCTTCACACCCAACCCTTCTCGTCCATATGCTTATCCAATTTTTTCTTAAAGCTCCCTATCGTTCTTGATCCCACTATATCACTTGGTAGCCTATTCCACCCATCTACAACTCTGTTACCAAACCAATATTTGCCTATATCTTTTCTGAAACGAAATTTATCTAATTTGAAACCATTGGTACGAGTTCTTTCGCTATCACTGAGCTTTAGTACATTTGTCATGTCCCCTTTGTTAATCCCACTAACCCACTTGAACACCTCTATCATATCCCCTCTAACTCTGCGTCTCTCTAACGAATGTAAACCTAATTTCTTCAACCTTTCTTCATACGGAAAATTTCTAATATTATGGATCATTTTTGTCATTCTACGCTGAATTTAAGTATTTAACCCTCTCCGACATATGACGCAATTTTGAGCCTATTAGGGATACTTTAAAGCCTTTGTTACCATCAGGGGTATTTAGAAACCTTTAGTTTAGTTACTTCAACCTCTGCAGTTGTCTTTGAGTTAGCTGTGTATACAGGGTGTTCAGAAACCATGTGTACAAAATGAAATGGGTGATAGGGAACACAGAATTAAACATTTTGTACTCCATGGAGGTATGTCCATACTGTAAAATGCTTCCTTGCGGTGCTACAGGGTAGACAGTTTCAACGTAATTTCCCTAAATTTGTACCCTAACTTCTCTGTGAGTAATCCGTTTACATACAAACATGGTAATTTAATGTACACAACAGTATGAACATTACTTTATTAATGTCAGTACACTGCAAAAACAAAAGAACATTAAATTGAAGAGAAGATTAACAATCATTAATCATCAGTCAGAACTTTTACTGAACGAAGATGTCTTATGTCAGTACCAAGAAGTGATCCATTAGTAGTAGGCAACGAAATAATACTGTATGGTGGGCTTCAACATAATTCATTTATTACATTAATAACTTTGATATGCCAACATGGTAATTTAAAGGTAGTGTACAGTAATTGTTCATGAATTGCAGTATCTTTGCAAACACAATACAAAACTTTAAATTTAAAAGAACATGCACAAAATACTCCAAACGGTTTAAGAGCTGCAAAACAATGCAACATGACATTTCAATTTACAGAAACAGCTCAAAGGTACGACCACCAGCGCGTATGCATGCATGGCAGCGCCATAACATTGATTCACGTACACGTTCAAGATTGCTGGCTCCTCCGCAATTCTTCCAGCGGCGTCAACAATTCTTGCAACGATTCTTGTTCTTGTTCTTGTTCAACGGGTGTCTCATACACAAGGCTCTTCATGTGTCCCCATAGGAAGAAATCAATGGATGTCAAATCAGGGGATCTTGGTGGCCAGGCAACATGACCACCACGGCCAATCCATCGGTTCGGAAACGTTGCATTTAAATACTCCCGCAACACGTTGCCAAAATGTGGTGGAGCTCCATCGTGTTGAAACCACATTCGTCTGCGGATGGCCAAAGGAACATCTTCTAGCAGTTGGGGCAGCATTTCCTCAAGGAAAATCTGATAAATGTTCCCGTTGAGACGTGGAGGCAGAATGTACGGACCAATCAGCTTATCATGAATGATGCCCGCCCAAACATTAACGCTGAACCGCACCTGATGCCCATGCTCGCGTGAAGCGTGTGGATTTGCTGCTGCCCAGACATGAGCATTGTGCATATTGAACACACCATCACAGGCGAAGGAGGCTTCATCAGACATCAGCACACTCGAGGGAAAATCAGGTTGGAGCGCTGTCTGCTGCAAGTACCACTGTGCGAATTCTACACGTACGGGATAATCTCGAGGGAGCAATGCGTGGACTCTTTGTAGATGATATGGATGTAGCTGTTCGTCACGTAACACCTCCCAAACCAGAGTATGAGATACTCCGAGAGCATGTCCAACACCTCGCGTACTTGCATGTGGCCGAATTGTGAACATCCTTATTACCTCTTCTTCCAATTCTGGTGTTCGCACACGCCTAGGGCGACCATTGTCATGCGCGTTGGCAGTGAATGTTCCCCTTTCACGCAGTCGCCTGTGCAATGAGGAAAACGTCTGATGGTTTGGCAAGCGTCTGTTTGGGATACGCCTCTGGTACATCCTCACAGCAATTCTGGCATTTCCTCCAGCAGCACCATACACAAGGTGCATATCAGCCAATTCAGCAAACGTGAAGCCCTCCATGTTACACGTATGGAGTTTACCTCAAGACTAAGAGGAGAGTGTAGGTGAAGACCAGCACATTACCTTGTCGACTACTAAACAACCACTTCATGGTGCCGAAATGAAACTGCTTCGTTTACTAAACGATTCTGAATGATTGTTAATGATTGTTAATCTTCACTTCAGTTTCAAATGTACTTTTGTTTTTGCAGTGTACTGACATTAATTAAGTAATGTTCATACTGTTGTGTACATTAAATTACCATGTTTGTATGTAAACGGATTACTCACGAAGAAGTTAGGGTAAAAATTTAGGGAAATTACGTTGAAACTATCTTCCCTGTAGCACCGCAAAGAAGCATTTATGGACATACCTCCATGGATTACAAAATGTTTAATTCTGTGTTCCCTATCACCCATTTCATTTTGTACACATGTTTTCTGAACACCCTGTATATACAGTATATATATATACAGTATATATATACCGGTATATACAGTATATATACACACAAAATATATATATATTTTTTGTCTATGTGAGTGAGGGAGACAAAAGGCAGAACTGCCTGTAGCGATTGCCTCCCCCAGAGTTTAAAAGAGTGACAGGGCCAATATCAAGGGACGTTTGAGCCAAAATGCCTGGACACACGGAGTTTGAAACAAATTAATTCATAGGAAGAGGGAAAGACTGACTCTGGGAGAGAGTTCCAGAGCTCAGCAGTTGAATAGAACGTTTGAGAATAATGAGAATAACGTTTCACTCTTGGGTTGGAGAGTTGCATAGAGTAGGGGTGGGATTGTGTTGCAAGACGGGTACTACGTACCCTACGTAGAGGAGGTGGTATACACTGGGAAAGCTCTGAGGAACATTGATTATTATAGTAGCGATAGAATAGTGAGAGATGCAACATTGCGGCGAAGAGAGAGAGATTGCAGAGTTGGTGAATGGGTGGGAGTTAATGATACGAAAGGCTTTCCTTTCTACTTTGTCTAGGAGTGCGGTTTGAGAGGATCCTCCCCACACATGTGAACAATACTCAATACAAGGATGCACTGTGCCTCTGTACAGAGCAAGAAGCTGTGCAGGGGTAAAGAACCCATTGAGGCAGTTGAGCACACCCAGCTTTTAGGAGGCTGCCTTAGCAAGACTGGTAATATGGTCCTTACAAGTGAGAGCAGAAGAAAAAGAGACACCGTGAATAGTGAGAGAAGATGAAGGATTAAATTTTGTATTGTTGAGGTGTAAGGGATAGTCCTCTGGAAGTTCTGAACTGGTAGTAAGATGAAGAAATTGGGTTTTGGAAGCATTAAAGGTTTTTTCTGCCCCAATTGGAAATAGTAGTTAGATCAGAAGATAAGTGTTGCATGGCTTCATTACGTTTGTCTTTCAGGGATTGCTGGCTGGGGAGTTCAGGAAAAATAATTGAGTAGTGTAAGGTAGAGTCGTCTGCGTATAAATGGATGAGACTGGAGGTACAGTTGAGAAGATCATTTTTGAAAATTAGAAAATGAATGGGAGATAGGACAGAGCCCTAAGGAACACCGGAGTTGATAGGATGAGGAAGTGAGCGATGGCTGCTACACTCTTCAGAAAATAGGAAAAGTAGAATGTAGCTACGAGGTGCCGTTGTAAAGCCACTCCAACAGCTTCCTCTCTCTCCAACACCCCTTCTCCCCTCTGTACACTCTTCAGAAAATAGGAAAAGTAGAAAGTAGCTACGAGGTGCTGTTGTAAAGCCACTCCAACAGCTTCCTCTTTAACCAACACCCCTTCTCCCCTCTCTACACTCTTCAGAAAATAGTAAAAGTAGAAAGTAGCTACGAGGTGTCGTTGTAAAGCCACTCCAACAGCTTCCCCTGACCTTCACCTTTTGCATTTTTTGGTCTTGGTTGCTAAGGTGTTTGTTGCGTAGTCCATTGGGAGGTTAAAGGGAGAGGGGTCGTTTTTCTGGTTTCTTCCTCATTTTTAGCCCCAATAGTTTTCAGTTTATAAGACGTTCGGCCCTTTAGTTTGGCGACTTTCAGAGCTTTCGCCCCATTTCTTTCTCAATATTAAGACTTTTCGTGTCATTTACGTGTCGACTTTTTCCTGGCGAGCGATAGCGAGCCTGTATTTAAAGAGGAACCGGCATTGGCCGGGATTTTTTTTTTATCGAAACATGTACAAATATACTTTGAAAGAGAGTCATGGGGGTGTTTTATTGAGTCATGGGGGTGTTTTATTAAGATTGATGGAGGTCTAGGGAGGGAACCTGTTAAAAAGATATATAGCCTAAATGAGTCAATAAATACGGCCATCCCCCCTTAAATGTGGGTGTGGCTCACGATAACCTTCATGCCCACCCCCCCCCCTCCCCTCCCCGTGGTAGTGTGGAAGGCCAACCAGTTGTTGAATTAAGGGGGGTCACCGTGTTTTTCTTCTTTTTCTCCCTTTCTCTCTTTCTCTGGCTTGTATCCATTTGGCCCCATTTAGCCAACTGATTTAAGACGTTTATCCCCATCCAGGTGTCGATATCTTCCGGGCGAGCGATAGTGAGCCAGGATTGTATGGAGAAATCCGGCTTGGCCGGAGAAATTTTTCAATCGAAAAATGTACAAATTTAGCTTGCTGTCAAAACAAAAATACATATATGCTGGCTCGCTACCGCTCGCCAGGAAAATATTGACACCTGGATGGGGGTAAAAGTATTAAAACAGTAGGCTGAATGGGGCCGAATGGATACAAGCCAAAGAGAGAGGGAAAGAAAGAGAAAAAAAAGTGAGGTGGGCTCCCTTAACCCGGGGACATCTTATTCACTGTTCTCTGCCAGTTATTAGACGATTGTATTCAGCTTGAGAAGGACCTCGTATACATAATATATTTTCAATGAATTCTTGTAGCTACTCTATATCCTTCCTAAGCTTCATATATTCGTCTAAATGCAGTAGGAATAAAAATGAAAAGTACAGTCGCGCTAATAAGTAATGTCTCAGCACCAAGTATGTTTTGATCAATAATTGGTATCAGCAATATCTAAGCTTCATTTCTTTATATCGAGTGAAATACTGTATACACACATGTTCCTACACTTGGTCATCCTCCTTTCGGGACTTCGGTGAGACTTTTCTATTGCTCTAGACATATCGAAAGCCTTTGATAGAGTCTGGCACAAATCTTCAATTTCTAAACTACCCTCCTTCGGTTTCTATCCCTCCATCTGTGCCTTTGTCTCTAATTTCCTCTCCGGCCGATCCATAGCTGCGGTTGTGGACGGCCATCGCTCACTTTCTCAGCCTATAAACTCCGGTGTTCCTCACGGCTCTGTCCTATCTCCTATTCTCTTTCTAATTTTTATAAATTATGACCTTCTCAACTGTACCTCAACTCCCATCCATTCATACGCAGACGACTCAACCTTAAACTACTCCATTAGTTTTTCAGAACGCCCAAGCCAGCAATTCCTCAACGACAAACGGAATGAAGCCATAGAACACTTAAATTCTGATCTAAATACTATCTCCAATTGGGGCAGAGAAAACCTTGTTACCTTTAATGCTTCCAAAACCCAATTTCCTCATCTATCTACCCGTCAGGAACTCCCTGCGGACTATCCTTTATTCTTCAACAATACAAAAATCAATCCTTCATCTTCTCTCAATATTCTTGGAGTCTCTTTTTCTTCTGCTCTCAGTTGGAAGGACCATATTACCAGTCTTGCTAAGGCAGCCTCCCAGAAACTGGGTGTGCCCAACCGCCTTAGGGGGTTCTTTACCCCTGCACAGCTTCTTGCTCTGTACAGGGGCATAGTGCGTCCTTGTATTGAGTATTGTTCACATGTGTGGGGAGGTTCCTCTCACACCGCTCTCCTCGACAAAATTGAAAGGAAGGCCTTTCGTATCATTAACTCCAGTCCACTCACCAACTCTCTGCAATCTTTCTCTCTTCGCCGCAATGTTGCATCTCTCTCGCTATTCTATCGCTGCTATAATAATCAGTGTTCCTCAGAGCTTTCCCAGCGTATACCACTTCCTTTACGTAGGGCACGTGGTACCCGTCTTGCAACACAATCCCACCCCTTTTTCTTTTTCTTTTTCTCCCTTTCTCTCTTTCTCTGGCTTGTATCCATTTGGCCCCATTTAGCCAACTGATTTAAGACGTTTATCCCCATCCAGGTGTCGATATCTTCCTGGCGAGCGATAGCGAGCCAGGATTGTATGGAGAAATCCGGCTTCGCCGGAGACATTTTTCAATCGAAAAATGTACAAATTTAGCTTGCTGTCAAAACAAAAATACATATATGCTGGCTTGCAGGATGAGCTCTCCAAACCACTGACATTACTATTCAATAAATCCTTGCAGTCTGGAACTATGCCTGATCAGTGGAAGATAGCCAACGTAACACCGATATTTAAAAAAAGCAGCAAATCCCTACCCAGTAACTATCGTCCAATTAGCTTAACCTCAGTTGTATGTAAAATGCTAGAAACGGTCATAAGAGACAGACTCGTAAATCACTTAGAGGAAAATAACATACTTAAAGATACTCAACACGGCTTTCGTAAAAAACGTTCCTGTTTAACAAACCTCTTAGATTTCTTCCACGATATCCTCAACCTCTACGATGAGAGTAAAGCTGTAGATATTATATACCTTGATTTTCAAAAGGCCTTTGACAAAGTTCCCCACAAACGTTTACTGCTAAAACTAAAAGCGCATGGAATACAAGACGGTGTGTTGAAATGGATAGAAAATTGGCTCAGCGACAGAAAGCAAAGAGTAGTCATAAACGGTAAGGCATCTAAATGGACCAATGTAAGTAGCGGCGTACCCCAGGGATCGGTACTAGGACCAATTCTCTTTCTAATTTACATCAACGACATAGATGAGGGTCTCACCTGTACAATCTCAAAATTTGCTGACGATACAAAAATTGCAAATAGCGTACTCTCAAAAGATCAAGTTGACGATATGCAACACAATCTAGATAAATTGTCACATTGGGCCCAAATTTGGCAAATGAGTTTCAATGCGGATAAATGTAAAGTACTACATATCATCGGATACCTAAATAAGAAAGCAAACTATTCGATGAATGGCACTCAGCTTAAGAATGTAAACAGAGAAACCGATCTGGGAGTAACAATATCGAGTAACCTAAAACCGAGTCAACAATGTTCAGAAGTTGTTAAGAAGGCAAACAAAATAATTGGCTTTATAGGCAGGTCATTTGAGCATAAATCCAAAGACGTTATCCTAACCCTTTACAATTCCTTAGTCCGCCCTCTTCTGGAATACTGTGTTCAATGCTGGTGCCCTTATTACCAAAAAGACATAAACAAGCTAGAACGAGTTCAACGTAGAGTTACCTAAATGATACCTAGCCTAAAGAACAAACCATACGAAGAGCGTCTTAGAGAATTAAATCTATTTCCTTTAACCCAGCGCAGATTAAGAGGTGACTTAATTCAAGTGTTCAAAATCATCAAAGGCATCGACAATATGAACTGTAGTAAGTACTTCACTATCGACCAATCTAATTACACGCGGGGAAACGGTTGCAAAATTATTGGTAAATCTTTTAACTCACACGAATCTAAGAATTTCTTCTTCAATCGAGTTGTCAACTTGTGGAATGGGCTTCCCCGAGACGTTATAGACTGCAGCACCGTTGATTCATTTAAACTCCGCATAGACAAATATCTCGCATCAAACCCGCGACTGACTGCGTTTGTAAATGAATAACTTATTTTATTCTCCCCTCAGTTACTAACCCATATGTCCCCTACTAACTTCCTAGTCCTGCCACGGACATTAGTTCCAGGGCAGTAGTTCCCTTACCCACTCTAAACCACTGTTTGGACACTTGATCCTCAGTGTTTTGGAGGACAAGCAGCCTAGAAGGGTCACTAGACCTGTTGTTGCTTGATTTCCTGTGTACTCCTTTGTACTCCCTACTCTGTGCAACTCTCCAACCCAAGAGTGAAACGTTACTCTGTCTTTCTTCTATTCAACAGCTGAGCTCTGGAACTCTCTCCCAGAATCAGTCTTTCCCTCTTCCTATGACATAAATTGCTTCAAACTCCGACACTGCTGATATCTGTAGACTTGCGTTAAAGTCAAACTTACCCTTTTAAGAAATATTGTATTGCTATCATGTTTACTGTTATTACTATTATTACTTTCATCATTATTATTATTATTATTATTATTATTATTATTATTATTATTGTCTTCATACTACCATTATTATCTTCAGTACTATTGCTGGCCTTAAATAACTTATGCTAACTATGCCCTCAATAACCATTATTGTAATGAGAATTTGAACCATGTCCCTCATAATTGTAATATATGTGTAGTACTATAATTCCATTATAACTTCGGTAGTTGGTATTATTAGTCACATTATGTATGTGACTCTTGTATTCAGCTAACTATGACCTCAATAACCGTTGATGTAATGAAGAATGTGAAGTGTGCCTCATATGATTGTAATATATTTGTGATACTATTATTGCATAATAATTTATGTAGTTGGAAATATTAGTCACATCATGTACGATATGTAATAATTGTATTCAGCTAACTATGATCTCAATAACCATTGATGTAATGAAAACTATGAACAGTCTCCTCATATGATTGCACTAGTTTTGTAGTGTTATTATTTGCAACCTGTCAATTAGTAATTCAGTCACAAGCTCTTTTTTTTTTTTTTTTTTTTTTTTAAATCATGAGCTACGTATATACAGCACATGTGGCAATTACATGAGGAAACTATAATAACCATACGAATAATGCCAACCTGATTTATAAACACCAATATGAATGTAACCAGACGACGATGCTGTTGTTTCAGTGGAACAATGGCTCATTGAGCAGTATTTATCACTTTACCAGTGGTTGTCCCCTCACAGGATGGGGGGCGCTGCTCAATAAACTCGCCCATCGGGGCAAAATCAAAATAAAATAAAATCAAATCTCTCTCTCTCTCTCTCTCCCTCCCTTATATATTCCCGATGTTTCCTAAAGAGAGGAGGCAGATTCGAAGGCTTGGCTGGGGTAGAAATACCCGACGGACTCGGTCACCCCTCACAAGAAGATTGCATATTAAGGGGGGTCACCGGTTTTATTTTTATCTTTCTCGCCTTTTTTCTCTTTCTCTGGCTTGTATCCATTCGGCCCCATTCAGCCAACTGTTTTAAGACGTTTATCCCCATCCAGGTGTCGATTTCTTCCTGGCGAGCGACAGCGAGCCTGCATTGTATGGAGAAATCCGGCTTCGCCGGAGACATTTTTCTATCGAAAAATTTACAAATTTAGCTTGCTGTGAAGACAAAAATATATACTGTATATAATTATGATGGCTCGCTACCGCTCGCCAGGAAAATATTGACACCTGAATGGGGGTAAACGTCCTAAAACAGTTGGCTGAATGGGGCCGAATGGATACAAGCCAAAGAGAGAGGGAGAGAAAGAGAAAAAAAACGAGGTGGACTCCCTTAAGGGGAGGTATTAGTTTATTCTGGCCCCCTTCTTCCTCATGTTTAGCCCCAATAGTTGTGAGGTTTTAAGACTTTCGCCCCATTAATTTCGAATAACCTGTGGCCATTAACCCTTTCTGTACCGCAGCTTCTTTTTAATTTTCTTCTAGCTATATTCAGACGATTTTGTGCAGCTTGAAAATAATCTGTGGTAGTAAAACGGGTTAAGTGAGGTAGTTTGTAGCCTTTTAATGGGTAGACGTCCTTCCTAAGCTGAATAAAACTGCCTAATAGTTGCCAGAATATAATGCAAAATACGTCACCGGTACAGAAGTGGTTAACCCCTTCTGTACCGATGACGTACGTTCGCGCTAATAAGTCATTTCCCAGCTGTCATTGCATTTGGCTTGCTCTGTGCTGTATTAATGTCTGTCAGATGTTAAATAGGGTGGGTAAGTTTATTTATTTATATTTTTTTTGTGAGTGAGGGAGGTAAAAGGCAGAACTGCCTATAGCGAGTGCCTCCCCCAAATTTGAAAGAGTGACAGGGTCAAAATCAAGGGACGTTCGAGCCAAAATGCCTGGACACACGGAGTTTGAAGCAATTTATGTTATAGGAAGAGGGAAAGACTGATTCTGGGAGAGAGTTCCAGAGCTCAGCTGTTGAATAGAAGACAGACTGAGAGTAACGTTTCACTCTTGGGTTGGAGAGTTGCACAGATACAGAGTAGGGGTGGGATTGTGTTGCAAGACGGGTACCACGTACCCTACGTAAAGGAGGTGGTATACACTGGGAAAGCTCTGAGTAGCACTGATTATTATAGTAACAATAGAATAGCGAGAGAGATGCAACATTGCAGCTAAGAGAGATTGCAGAGAGTTGGTGAGTGGACGGGAGTTAATGATACGAAAGGCCTTCCTTTCAATTTTGTCTAGGAGAGCGGTGTGAGAGGAACCTCCCCACACATGTGAACAATACTCAATACAAGGACGCACTATGCCCCTGTACAGAGCAAGAAGCTGTGCAGGGGTAAAGAACCCCCTAAGGCAGTTGAGCACACCCAGCTTCTGGGAGGCTGCCTTAGCAAGACTGGTAATATGGTCCTTCCAACTGAGAGCAGAAGAAAAAGAGACACCAAGAATATTGAGAGAAGATGAAGGATTGATTTTTGTATTGTTGAAGAATAAGGGATCGTCCGCAGGGAGTTCCTGACGGGTAGATAGGTGGAGAAATTGGGTTTTGGAAGCATTAAAGGTAACAAGGTTTTCTCTGCCCCAAATGGAGATAGTAGTTAGATCAGAATTTAAGTGTTCTATGGCTTCATTCCGTTTGTCGTTGAGGAATTGCTGGCTTGGGCGTTCTGAAAAACTAATGGAGTAGTGTAAGGTTGAGTCGTCTGCGTATGAATGGATGGGAGTTGAGGTACAGTTGAGAAGGTCATTTATAAAAAATTAGAAAGAGAATAGGAGATAGGACAGAGCCCTGAGGAACACCGGAGTTTATAGGCTGAGGAAGTGAGCGATGGCCATCCACAACCGCAGCTATGGAACGGCCGGAAAGGAAATTAGAGACAAAGGCACAGATGGAGGGATAGAAACCGAAGGAGGGTAGTTTAGAAATTAAAGATTTGTGCCAGACTCTATGGAAGGCTTTCGATATGTCTAGTGCAATAGAAAAAGTCTCACCGAAGTCCCGAAAGGAGGATGACCAAGTGTAGGAACATGTGTGTATATTTCACTCGATATGAAGAAATGAAGCTTAGATATTGCTGATACCAATTATTGATCAAAACATTCTTGGTGCTGAGACATCACTTATTAGCGCGACTGTACTTTTCATTTTTATTCCTACTGCATTTAGACGAATATATGAAGCTTAGGAAGGATATAGAGTAGCTACAAGAATTCATTGAAAAAATATACTGTATACGCCTTTTAATTGGTAGACGTCCTTCTCAAGCTGAATAAAATGGTCTAATAACTGGCAGAAAACAGTGAATAAGATGTCCCCGGTAGTGAAGGGGTTAAGGGAGCCCACCTCACTTTTTTTCCTCTTTCTTTCCCTCTCTCTTTGGCTTGTATCCATTCGGCCCCATTCAGCCTACTGTTTTAATACTTTTACCCCCATCCAGGTGTCAATATTTTCCTGGCTAGCGGTAGCGAGCCAGCATATATGTATTTTTGTTTTGACAGCAAGCTAAATTTGTACATTTTTCGATCGAAAAATGTCTCCGGCGAAGCCGGATTTCTCCATTCAATGCTGGCTCGCTATCGCTCGCCAGGAAGATATCGACACCTGGATGGGGATAAACGTCATAAAACAGTTGGCTAAATGGGGCCAAATGGATGCAAGCCAGGGAAAGGGAGAAAAAGAAAAAAAAAAACGGTGACCCCCCCTTAACACCTTACGAGCGGCCTATGCGGTTTATTTATGTGTACCGCACAGCGGGGTGTTTTTAGCCAAAATAGGACTGTTTACGTGATCATTTTCATGCCTAAATAAGACCCAGAACGTAAAACAAGTACCTATCCCTGAAAGGGCATAAACAGAGCTTTCGAATGACACCATAACGATCCTTGTATGATGGATAGTTTTCTTGCAATAACCGTGCAACGCGAGTGCAAAAAGCAGGTAATTCGGTACTTTCAGTACATAATTGAGTATGTAGCGAGTGAGAGAGGGAGGAGGGAGCTGAGATTTGTGTCAGTAGGTTCGCCGCGGTGGTCTGGAGCAGTCATACGCTCGCTAGTCTCCTGCCACCACTTGTCTCTCTCTCTCAGCCACATTACGTGCTGAAATTGCCACTCGAGTTATGTCGAGCGCCGCCACATAGTCCAGCTTTATTTAACTCGACTTATGTTGCTCGCCGCTAAATAAGGGTTAATTCAACAACTGGTTGGCCTTCCACACTACCACGGGGAGGGGGAGGGGGGGGGGGGCATGAAGGTTATCATGAGCCACACCCACATTTAAGGGGGCATGGCCATATTTATGTGTGTGCTGGAGTGAGTGAAGGAACAGCGAGAGAAGGTGCATGTTTGTTTGTAAGTAGCAAATGGAAGGAATGTGTAAGAGAGTATGGGTCTGTGGGTTCAAGGATTGTGTGGGTGAGAATGAAAGTAGGAATACAAACGTGGGTGATTGTATGCGTGTATGCCCCGACAGAGGATATACTTGAAAGAAAGAAAGAGGAGTTCTGGATGAATGTGGAGGCGTGCCTGGAGAAGTTTGACAAGAACGAAAGAATATTTCTGATTGGGGATATGAATGGTAAGGTGGGTGATAGGAAAGTTGAGGGAGTGGTGGGAGGGTGGGGGGTACCATCAGAGGTGAATGGGAATGGTAGTGCACTTGTGGACGTATGTGTGGGGAGGAGGCTGTGGATAGCCAACACCTTCTTCCGACACAGAATGATCCACAGGTACACGTGGAAACGGATGTTGACGATGAAGGATAAGACAGTGGTGGAACGAAAGTCATTGATTGATTATGTATGTGTGGATGAACGAATGAAGAAATCTGTGATGGATGCTAGGGTGTATAGGGGTATTGGAGGGGGTCTGTCTGATCATTATGTAGTGGTAGCTAAGGTTAGGATACAAAAGAAGTGGGTGAGGAGAGCGGGAGGGAGGCGAGAGGAGGGTGGAATGGTGAGGAGGGTGGAGAGGTTGCAGGAGGAGGAAATCAGGGAGGAGTACAGGAGAGCAGTGGAAAGACGACTAGGTGGGTTCGACCTGGAAGTTATGGAGGAAGTGGAGGAGATGAGCAAGGTGTTTAAGGATGAGATCTGTGCAGCATGTGAGGAGGTGTGTGGAGTGAGGAGAAGAGGGAGGGGAGTGAAAGGTACAGCATGGTGGACAGAAGAGGTAAGAATAGCTGTGGAAGAAAAGAAGAAAGCATATAGAGAGTGGTTGGGTAGTAGAGGGAATGAAGATTCCGAGAGACAGAAACGAGCGAGGTACGTGGAGAGTAAGAGGGTGGTGAAGAGAGTAGTGAAGGAAAGTAAGAGAAGAGTAGATGAGGAATTTGGAAGGAATCTGAGTGTAAAATGGAGGGAGAGTAAGAAACTGTTCTGGAAAGAAGTCAAGAAAGTTAGGGAAGGTAGCAAGGGAAACAGTAAGGGTGTGAAAGATAAGAATGGGAGAATGCTAGCCGAGAAGCAAGAGAGAGTCGAAAGATGGAGGGAGTACTTCAGTGAGTTGCTAAATGAAAGGAATGAAGAGCCAGCAAACATAGCTGGATATGGTATGGGAGGGAGAAGAAGAGAAGTAGTGGAGGAGGAGGTGGGGATCAGGAGGTCAGAAGTGTGGGAAGCCATGAAAAGAGTGAAGTTGGGGAAAGCACCAGGAACAGATGGAGTGTGTGGGGAAATGTTGAGGTATGGTGGTGAGATAGTGATAGAATGGGTATGGAAAATGTGCAAACTAGCATGGGAGAAGGGGAGTGCACCCGATGACTGGAAGACTGGCATAATAGTCCCCCTATATAAGGGCAAAGGGGAAAGAGGAGTGTGTGGTAACCACCGAGGAATATGTCTTCTAAGCGTAGTAGGGAAGGTATACAGTAGGGTAGTGATTGAGAGAGTGAGAGTGAGAACGGAGAAATGGATAGGCGACGAGCAGGGAGGTTTTAGGAAGGGAAGAGGATGTGTAGATCAGATTTTTACCCTGAATTGTGTTGTGGAGAAGTATCTGGAGAAGAAACAAAAGGTGTATGTTGCCTTTATGGACTTGGAGAAGGCCTATGACAGAGTGGATAGAGAAGGTTTGTGGAAAGTACTTAGAATATACGGAGTAGAGGGCAAGTTGCTGAAAGCAGTGAAGAGCATGTATGAGGGTGCAAAGGCGGCAGTACGTGTGGAGAGTGAGCAGAGCGAGTTCTTTGACCTGAATGTTGGTTTGAAACAGGGGTGTGTGATGTCCCCGTGGTTGTTTACTGTATATATGGATGGAGTTATGAAAGAAATACTATCAAGAGCAGTGGATGTTGGTGTATCGCTGAAAAGGGAGGGAATTGAGTGGAAGCTACCTATACTGCTGTTTGCGGATGATACAGTTCTGATGAGTGATAATGAATGGGAGTTGCAGGGTCTGGTAAATGAATTTGGAACAGTGTGCGAAAAACGGAATTTGAAGGTAAATACGGGGAAGAGCAAGGTTATGGTCTTCGAAAGGGGTGAAGTCACAGAGTGTGAGGTGAAGCTGAACGGTCAGGCTATGGAGATCGTCAACTCTTTTAAGTATCTGGGCAGTGTGTTGAGTAAAGATGGGACTATGGATGAAGAGGTGCGGGAGAGGGTACAACAGGGGAAGAGGGTTGTAGGAACGCTAAAAGCAGTAACAAGAAATAGGGTGGTCAGTATGGAAGTGAAGAAGTCCTTGCATGACAGTGTGGTAATCCCGACACTGACTTACGGAAGCGAAGCATGGACGTTGGTTGAGAGACTCAGACCAAGAGTGAGAGCAGTGGAAATGAATTACTTAAGTAGTGCGTGCGGAGTTACATGGAGGGATAGACAGACTAATGAGGAAGTAAGAAGGAGGTGTGGTGTGGAGGTAGATGTGCTGGAAAGTGTGAAAAGGAACAACTTGAGATGGTTCGGCCATATGGAACGTATGGAAAGCGAGAGAATGACTAAGAGGGTGTACGAGAGCGAGGTGGAGGGACAGAGGGGGAGAGGTAGACCGAATATGAGGTGGAAGGATGGAGTGAGGAAGTACATGAACGAAGGCGGTGCTGGTTGGGGGGAGGGGCGTCGACTGACTGGGGACAGAGGTGCATGGGGGCGGTTCGTTCGTGGCCACCCCTTCGGGGATCACGGCGTCAGGCAATAGATAGATAGATAGATGGCCGTATTTATTGACTCATTTAGGCTATATATCTTTTTAACAGGTTCCCTCCCTAGACCTCCATTAATCTTAATAAAACACCCCCATGACTCAATAAAACACCCCCATGACTCAATAAAACACCCCCATGACTCAATAAAACATCCCCATGACACAATAAAACACCCCCATGACTCAATAAAACACCCCCATGACTCTCTTTCAAGATATATTTGTACATGTTTCGATAAAAAAAAATCCCGGCCAATGCCGGTTCCTCTTTAAATGTCCCGGCCAATGCCGGTTCCTCTTTAAATACAGGCTCGCTATCGCTCGCCAGGAAAAAATCGACACGTAAATGACACGAAAAGTCTTAATATTGACAAAGAAATGGGGCGAAAGCTCTTAAAGTCGCCAAACTAAAGGGCCGAACGTCTTATAAACTGAAAACTATTGGGGCTAAAAATGAGGAAGAAGGGGGACCAGAAAAATGACCCCTCTCCCTTTAACCTCCCAATGGACTACGCAACAAACACCTTAGCAACCAAGGCCAAAAAATGCAAAAGGTCAAGGTCAAGGTCAGGGGAAGCTGTTGGAGTGGCTTTACAACGACACCTCGTAGCTATTTTCTACTTTACCTATTTTCTGAAGAGTGTACAGAGGGAAGAAGGGGTGTTGGATAAAGAGGAAGCTGTTGGAGTGGCTTTACAACGGCACCACGTAGCTACTTTCTACTCTTATTTTCAGAAGAATGTAGAGAGGGGAGAAGGGGTGTTGGAGAGAGAGAGAGGAAGCTGTTGGAGTGGCTTTACAACGGCACTTCGTAGCTACTTTCTACTTTTCCTATTTTCTGAAGGGTATAGAGAGGGGTGTTGGAGAGAGGAAGGTGTTGGAGTGACTTTACAACGGCACCTCGTAGCTACTTTCTACTTTTCCTATTTTCTGAAGGGTGTAGAGAGGGGAGAAGGGGTGTTGGAAAGAGGAATCTGTTGGAGTGGCTTTACAACGGCAACTCGTAGCTACTTTCTACTTTTCCTATTTTCTGAAGGGTATAGAGAGGGGTGTTGGAGAGAGGAAGCTGTTGGAGTGGCTTTACAACGGCACCTCGTAGCTACTTTCTACTTTTCCTATTTTCTGAAGTGTAGCAGCCATCGCTCACTTCCTCATCCTATCAACTCTGGTGTTCCTCAGGGCTCTGTCCTATCGCCCATTCTCTTTCTAATTTTCAAAAATGATCTTCTCAACTGTACCTCCAGTCTCATCCATTTATACGCAGACGACTCTACCTTACACTACTCAATTATTTTTCCTGAACTCCCCAGCCAGCAATCCCTGAAAGACAAACGTAATGAAGCCATGCAACACTTATCTTCTGATCTAACTAGTATTTCCAATTGGGGCAGAGAAAACCTTTAATGCTTCCAAAACCCAATTTCTTCATCTTACTACCAGTTCAGAACTTCTAGAGGACTATCCCTTACACTTCAACAATACAAAAATTAATCCTTCATCTTCTCTCACTATTCACGGTGTCTCCTTTTCTTCTGCTCTCACTTGTAAGGACCATATTACCAGTCTTGCTAAGGCATCCTCCTAGAAGCTGGGTGTGCTCAACCGCCTCAATGGGTTCTTTACCCCTGCACAGCTTCTTGCTCTGTACAGAGGCACAGTGCATTCTTGTATTGAGTATTATTCATATGTGTGGGGAGGATCCTCTCAAACCGCACTCCTAGACAAAGTAGAAAGGAAAGCCTTTTGTATCATTAACTCCCGCCCACTCACCAACTCTCTGCAAACTCTCTCTCTTCGCCGCAATGTTGCATCTCTCTCACTATTCTATCGCTAATATAATAATCAATGTTCCTCAGAGCTTTCCCAGTGTATACCACCTCCTCTACGTAGGGTACGTAGTACCTGTCTTGCACCACAATCCCACCCCTACTCTGTGCAACTCTCCAACCCAAGAGTGAAACGTTATTCTCATTTATTCTCAAACGTTCTATTCATTGCAGTGAAGAGAGTGGACGGGATTTAATGATCAGAGGAAAGGCTTTCTTTTCTACTTTGTCTAGAAGTGCTGTGTGAGAGGTTTCTCCCCACACATGCGAATAATACTCAATACAAGGATGCACTGTGCCCCTGTAACCTACAGAGCAAGAAGCTGTGCAAACGAAAGCCAAATCCCTTCTTCTTTTATTATTGCATATTTAATGGACGAAAATAAAGCTTATAGTTCAAATTATGTCTTTGGAAGTGATCAAATGGCCAAAACAATACTAGTTCATGTTAACTTTCCTGTAATCCTTCACATATTATTTGAAGTTTTAACCACTTATGTATCGGCGACGTCTTTTTAATTTAGTTTTAGCTATATTTAGACGATTTTGTGCAGTTGAAGAAGGATCTGTGGTAATGAAAAGGTTTAAGTGAGATAGTTTGAAGCCTGTTAATTGCTGGAGGTCCATTATAAACTGAATACAATCGTTTAATAATATCCAGAATAAAGTTAGAAGGAATGCACTGGTACTGAAAGGGTTAAACGGTATTGACCCGGTTTTTCAAATATGTAGGACAGTTAGTTTGTGAACCCGAACCTCTGTAACACGAAAAGGGCTGGAGCAAATGGGTCAATTTCCACACCTATTAGCCTACCTGGCTGACCCTTCCCAAATGGTTTAATATTACCCAGAATAAAATGTAGAAATACATCGTAAAAGTGAAAGGGTTAAGGCAAGCTTAGATCTATTAACTCATACAGTACCGGTGGTGTCGTCTCTTATATTGGGTTTCAGCTACAGTTAGACGATTTTATGCAGCTTATGAAGGACATTTATGGTAGCTGGAAGGATTAATTGAGATAGTCTGTAGCCTTTGAATTGGTAGACATCCTTCCTAAGCTGAATAGAATCGTCTACTAGTGTCCAACATATAATGAAAAGGACGACACTGGTACAGAAGGGGTTAACGGGGATGGGCGTATTTATTTGCTCATGTATTTATCTTTTTAGTTTCCTCCCTAGACCTCCATCAAACTTTAATAAAACCTGCCCAAGACCCCCATCCAAGATAAATTTGTACATTTTTCGATAGAAAAATATCCCGGCCGAAGGCCGGTTCCTTTTAAATTACAGGCTCGCTTACGCTCGCCAGGAAAAAAAATCGACACCTAAAGGACACGAAAAGTCTTAATATTGATATGGAAATGGGACGAAAGGTTTTAAAATTGCCAAACTAATGGGCCGAACGTCTTAAAATCTGAAAGCTAATGTGGCTAAACACGAGGAAGAAGGCGGACAGAAAAATTACCCATCTCCCCTTAAGGTCTCACCTGCCCCTCCACAAATATAATTATAAAATATATACGATACCAAATGGGGAGAAAAATTGATTCAGATAGAGATATAGAGTGTCTGCAAAGGGATCTAGATACTAAGTGGCTTATAATTTTCCCAGCAATACTAGACTCTAGCAACTTTCCTATGATTAGTCTCACATCAATCGTAGGAAAGTTGCTAGAGTCTATTATTGCTAGGAAAATTAGAAGCCACTTAGAAAAATTTAACTTAATAAATTCTTCTCAGCATGGATTCACTCAGGGACGTTCTTGCCTTACTAATTTGCTTAGCTTTTTCTCAGAGGTATATGAAGCAGTAGATAGTGACAAGTCATATGATATTATTTATTTAGATTTCAGTAAAGCTTTCGACAGAGTCCCTCATGAGAGATTGATGAGAAAGGTTGAGGCACATGGAATAGGAGGATCGTTGTTGGGATGGATTAGGTCATGGCTAATTGGTAGGAAACAGAGAGTCAGCATAAATGGTACCAAGTCAGAGTGGGGAGCAGTCAAAAGTGGTGTCCCCCAGGGATCGGTATTAGGTCCTCTGTTGTTTCTTATATACATAAATGACCTAGATTTATGTATAACTAGTAGGATAAGTAAATTCGCAGACGATACTAAAATGGGGAGATCAATTGATTCAGATAGCGATATAGAGTGCCTCCAAAGAGATCTAGATACCTTACATGAATGGTCAGTAAATTGGCAGATGAAGTTTAACATTGACAAATGCAAGGTATTAAAGATAGGGAAGATGCAAACAAATGTTAAATATCCCTAGCTAATTTAGAATTAGAAAATTCAGACTGCGAGAAAGATCTAGGTGTGTTTGTTAGCAATGATTTGAAGCCTAGAAAACAGTGTATAAGCGTTCGTAATAAGGCAAACAGGATTCTCGGGTTCATCTCTAGGAGTGTGAGTAACAAAACTGCTGATGTTATCTTAAAACTTTACTTGTCATTAGTGAGACCCCTTATGGATTATGCTGTCCAATTTTGGTGTCTTTATTACAGAATGGACATAGATTTATTGGAGAGAGTACAGCGTAGAATGACAAAAATTATCCATAATATTAGAAATCTTCCGTATGAAGAAAGGTTGAAGAAATTAGGTTTACATTCGTTAGAGAGACGCAGAGTTAGAGGGGATGTGATAGAGGTGTTCAAGTGGGTTAGTGGGATTAACAAAGGGGACATGACAAATGTACTAAAGCTCAGTGATAGCGAAAGAACTCGTACCAATGGTTTCAAATTAGATAAATTTCGTTTCAGAAAAGATATAGGCAAATATTGGTTTGGTAACAGAGTTGTAGATGGGTGGAATGGACTACCAAGTGCTATAGTGGGATCTAAAACGGTAGGGAGCTTTAAGATAAAATTGGATAAGCATAAGGACGAGAAGGGTTGGGTGTGAAGGGGGATCAGCCGGGTTTGGCCAATCAGCGCACTGCAGACCCCCATAATCCTGCGTTAATCTCTAACCGTTTTGGTAAGATGATCCTCAGGGTATTAGAGTGTTGAGCCTATAATTGGGCTTTGTAATTGAATTGGGGTTGTGTGGGACAGGGATCTGCCTTGCTTAGGCCAATTGGCTTTCTGCAGACTCCTATTTTCTTATGTTCTTATGTTCTTATTATACGAATGGTCAGTAAATTGTCAGATAAAGTTTAACATTGACAAAATAATGCAAGGTATTAAAGGGAAGATGCATACAAATGTTAAAGATAAACTAGCTAATATGGAATTAGAAAACTCAGACTGTGAGAAAGATCTAGGTATGTTTGTTAGCAATGATTTGAAGCCTAGAAACCAATGTATAAGCGTTCGTAACAAGGCAAACAGGATTCTCGGGTTCATAATCTAGGAGTGTGAGTAACAGAACTGCTGATGTTATCTTAAAACTTTACTTGTCATTAGTGAGACCCCATATGGATTATGCTGTTCAATTTTGGTGTCCTTATTACAAAATGGACATAGATTCATTGGAGAGAGTACAACGTAGAATGACAAAAATTATCCATAATATTAGAAATTTTCCGTATGAAGAAAGGTTGAAGAAATTAGGCTTACATTCGTTAGAGAAAGGCAGAGTTAGAGGGGATATGATAGAGGTATTCAAGTGGGTTAGTGGGTTTAATAAAGGGGACATGAAAAATTTACTAAAGCTCAGTGATAGGGAAAGAACTCGTACAAATGGTTTCAAATTAGATAAATTTCGTTTCAGAAAAGATATAGGCAAATATTGGTTTGGTAACAGAGTTGTAGATGGGTGGAATAGGCTACCAAGTGATATAGTGGGATCAAGAACGATAGGGAGCTTTAAGATAAAATTAGATAGGCATATGGACGAGATGGTTTGGGTGTGAGGGGGATCTACCAGGTGTGGGCCAATCGGCGTTCAGCAGACCCCCGTAATCTTGTGTTAATCCCTGACCATTTTGGTGGGGGCAGTACTCAAGGTATTAGTGAGTTGGGCCTATAATTGGGCCTTGTAATTGGGGTTGGGTGTGACAGGGATCTGCCTTGTATGGGCCGATCGGCTATTTGCAGACTCCCATTTTCTTATGTTCTTATATTGTGACGCCTCCCGGCGTTAGCAGAATGGTTGCGTGGGGCATTGCAGCTCGCTAGCGCACGCCAGGATGGGGGGATAGGCTACAGTTGTCCTAGAATGATCTGCTTTATTTCATTAGTGTCGTGTTGCCACAGACAGTCTAGAAATGGTATTTGTTTTGGTCTGTGACCGCGCCTTATATTTTATATTCGCTATAATATAAATGTTGCTTGTGTGGGAGGCGAGCGAGAGAGTGTGAGGGAGTACACCCGGCAGCGAGGTGAGCTATGACGCGGCTCGCTTGGGCGCTGACGGCGTTGGCGGCCGGGTGGTCAACTAGTCCCTTCCCGTCGTGGCCTCATGTTTTTTACCAGCTCAGAGCTTGCCTGGCACGCGTATCGCCTACATCCTTTGCAATTCTGTCCCCCATACTCGCGACTTTGCATACTATTTCTCTCTCTCGACTTCTCCTTTCTCATTCTCTAATCTTTATTAAACTCAACATCCCTTCTGGTTTCAGCATAGACGTTCACCGTCGACCAGTCGTATTGTACGCGAAGCTCTCAGATATTTCCATGTATTAGGTTAAGGAGGTATTATGATTTATTGAGGTTTAGAAAGACGGACTTTTCCGTATGTGTCCTCTCTCGGGAAGGTTGTAGACCGGTATATGTCTCCCTTGCAAGGTGTTGAGTGATTCTGCTTGGTTATCTAAAGCTAGACTAGGGGTAAGGTTACTGTGTCGTTGTCTCCGATGTGTGAAGTGTTAGCTAAGCTCTGCACGACATCGACAGGTACTGTGGGAGCCTAGGTTGTCTTCGGGTTGGTTTACTTTGCGAGCACAGCGCTGTGGTGTGAGAGGGCCATAGCTTATCCCTCACAACATAGTGCTGCCTCTTTGTGTTGACTTCTGAGGGATCGCCAGAATAGAGCTAGGTACTAGAGATCTAGATTTATCAAGAGAGCATCCCCGTCATATAACGTAATCTTCATTATACCACCCTCGGACAACGTTAGGCTACGAGCCGCATGCTCGCCCATTGTTGCCCTGCCTTGATACCCCAGCTAGACTTTATTAACTGAGCAGATACTGGTTAGAGATAAGCCCCATTATTATATGTATGCAGCATTATTATTCACTGCACTTTTGAGCCGAGGTTGTTGTTGAGTTGAACAACCCTAGTAGGCTGTTGCGTTGTGTCACGAAGCATTTCTTTAGTTGTCGAGCATTACTACCTTTGCACAGTCTTTATTATTCGCCTGCCTATTATTACTATATGTCCTAGCATTTATTGTGACCCGTATTCTGCATTATAATTGTTCAAGATTCTTTACGAACATCTTCCCAGCATCAGACTTATTTCAGAAGTTTCCAGTTGATGTTGCAGGACTAGCATTGCACTTTCTTTAATACAGGAGTGCCAGTTATTTGAGTATCTACCGTAACGTTAATTAATCCCGTTAACTATCTTTTCTTTGTGTAACATAATCGAGTAATCTTTTACTGTTTGAGAATAGGCTGTTTTATTGAGCGTCAGCCTAGTGTGTGTGCACCAGTTACCGAGTCATAGGATACCTCGTTGTCCAGGCACGACTCAGGGCGGTAATGGTGTTTTGTTTTCCAGTGTTTAAGGCAGGGGTTGGATCTAGTGTTACCGTTGTTGCTTTTTGCCATTATCTAGTCCAATGTTGAAAAGCCCTGTGTCTTTGAGAACCTGGATCGTAACAAATGGCGACCTAGCTCAGGATCTTGTGAACTAAGAGATAATTGCAGGATTGTTGTGGTCATTTGTTTTATTGAGGAATATAGTGGGCACATTAGATTTTTTTTGGCAAAGTAGTATAGCACTTGAGAGTCTTCAGAAATTTTTGGCAAGTGAATAGTGCTACATAAGAGCTTGGGTACTTCTTCTTTTTTTTATAAACGTGAGAATTTTTGGTGGACACCATGGGAGACGAATCAGATCATACTGAGGGTTCAGGGAATGATGCAGGCTCTGATGGGCAGATGCCAGGGGGGTTAGTAACTAGTGAGGAGGCCGCAAAGAAGTTTTTGGAGGTGCCTATAACAGCTGATTGACTAGAGGGAATTAGCAAGTATGGTCTACAGTGTTTGGCTTCCCTCATGGGGCTTAAGGTAGCTCATGGCATCAAGAAGAACGATTTGAGGGCTTGCGTACTGGGGGCGGCTAGTGAGGTCCAGGGTGGAGAGGGTGCTCGGGGACTTCTGCTCGAGCCCCCCCTCCACTCTACTTCCATCAGGACCTCTAGGATGCCGGAGTTTAGTACATTCCCGCAGGCCGATAGCCGCTGGCAGCGTGGTTTAGGATCGCTGGGTGGGCCTCCAATAGTTGCACCTCCTCCTCAAAGTTTCACTACAGAAATGCTCTTCCAGCTTGAGATGGCTAAGATGCAGGCTGAGCGTGAGGAACGTCTCGCTAAGGTTAAACAACAGACGGATCTCGAACTCGCTAAAGCTAAACAACAGACGGATCTCGAACTCGCTAAGGCTAAACAACAGACTGATCTCGAACTCGCGAGAATAAAATCCGAGTCGGAGGCTGAGTCTACCAGGTACCGTGCAGATATCGATCTTGAGAAGACTCGGGTGGAAACGACAGGGCAACGTCTCGGTGGTGCGAATCGTGGGCATGATCAGTCTTTGTCGCACCTGTTGAAGCTAGTCCCTGTATTTGATGAGTCCGGTGTCACCGAATTTTTCATGAGATTCGAGAAGAAGTGCCAGGAACACCAGTGGCCTGGGGAGAAGTGGGCAGCCCTTGTTTCATCTAGACTTGTGGGCAAGGGACTCAAGGCTTATGATGCATTGCCTATAGAGTCTTGTATTATCTATGAGGAACTCAAGGAGGCTGTCCTGAGAGCATACGAACTACAACCAGAGACGTACAGGTTGAAGTTCCGGGGTGTTACCAAGGGTCGGGAGAGCACCTTTTTGGAACATGCCCGGGAGCTGTCCGATGCTTTTGGGAATTGGCTGAGGTCGGAGAAAGCTACTACGTTTGACGACATTAAACAGTTGGTGCTTTTAGAGCAGTTTTTCAAATGCACGGGCGGCGACCTGACGTTAAACCTGAAAGAAAAGCAACCAAAAACTCTACAGGAGGCAGCTGAGATGGCTGACCTCCGGCTATCACTAATTCGTGGGTGCGGGTCTGCCCAGCGTAGTGAGGCAGGTAACAAGGGGCGTGACGCCCCACCCCCCCGAGTTAGTGATATACCTTATGCAAACAAGTACAAGAGCCATGATACCAAGACTGACCACAAGACTAGCACTGTCCCGTTTAAGAAGGGGCCGGGCCCTTCCCAGTACCAAGGAAAGCCCAAAGGGGAGTTGGAGTGTTATCATTGTCATAAAAAGGGGCACTTTGCAAGAGTCTGTCCTAGCAAACCACCTACAGCAGCTGTGTCTTTGGCCTGCAACATTGGTGTGTCTCCGAAGTCGTCTGAGTTTGCCCGGGGCAGTCCGTCAGAGGCTGAGGCACAGCCAATGCAGAAGCACCTGGGAGGCTCGAACCCTGCTCAGGATGTTTTTTGCGACCATAGAGGGCGGGGTTGCGTGATGTGGGCGGGGCGCAAGTATGGAGTAGAGGTCTTGCGTGATACAGGTGCTTCCCAGACTCTGATGAAAAACTTGACTGGCTACCCTATAAACGCGGCTCGGGTGGTAGTGGTGCAGGGTATTAATGCAACTCGGTAATACCCGCTGGTGCGGTTGGAGTTGGAGGTGGATGGTGTGGCACGTGAATTGGATGTCGGGATTGCGGAGGAACTGCCAGTGGAGGGCGTCGACCTTCTTCTCGGCAACGACTTTGCAATGCCCGCTTCTGAGGTTCTACCCTTAGTCGTTGCCGAGAGGCTGGCCGACGTGAGTAGGGAAGAGCAAGAGTGGGTCGACCGGTGCCAGACACAACCCATGGCGTGTGTTGTCACCCGAGCTCGGGCAGCTAAAGTGTCACAGCCTAATCCTCCGTCTTCAGACCAGCGGAGGAACGATCAACAGGAGGAGGCTAAAGCTGGAGTTGGTTTTAAGAGTTTTGACTCGGCGGCTCTCCTGGGTGATTCAGTATTAGCACCATTACTTAATTCTGGAGTAGCCCCTGGGCCTGTCATCGAGAGTGACGAGGCTGGGCATGACGAGTCTCCACGACAGCAACGTTATGTACATCGAGAGAGACAGAGGGAGCAGCCCAGTATCGGGGAAGGTCATGTATTGCTCCGGGAGCAGTTAGATCGCTTGGCACCCTCAGATATACGTCGGTTGCAACTAGAGGACCCTGAGCTCCAAACGTGTGCTAATGGAGCTGTAGAGCTCGACGAGGACGGCGATGCACAGCCAGGAGATTTTTTTTATTTAGAAGGCATCCTCTATAGGCGTTTTCAAGACCCTAAACGTAGTTGGCAAGAGGAGTCCGGAGTAGTGGACCAGTTGAATGGTGCCACGGGAGTGCAGGGATAGCCTACTGAGGTTGGCGCATGACATACCACTGGCAGGACATCTAGGGGTGAGAAAAACGGTGGCGGCTTTAGAAAAATTGTTTTGGTGGCCGGGGTTGAAGGGGCAGGTGTTAACCTGGATAGCAAGGTGTCATACGTGCCAGAGGGTTGGAAAACCTAACCAAACAATTCCGAGAGCCCCGTTGCACCCCATTCCTGTCAGTGGACCGCCCTCCAGTAAGGTCAGCATTGATATGGTCGGACCCCTACCCCCTACTAGTGCCGGTAATAAATTTCTATTAACTATCATGGATGTGGCCACTCGTTATCCTGATGCACATCCAATGAGAAATGGCACGGCGAAAACTGTTGTCCGGAACCTGCTCTTGTATTGCTCGCGGTATGGTTACCCGCAAGAGGTGCAATCGGACCAGGGTTCTAATTTTACATCTAATCTGTTCAAACAAACTATGATTCAGCATGGCATCAGCACTGTCGTCTCTTCTGCGTATCACCCGGAGAGTCAAGGGGTGTTGGAGAGGTGGCACGCCACGCTAAAAAGCATGCTTCGATGTTACTGCGCAGAGAACGGAAAGGATTGGGACCTTGGTCTGCCATATGTTTTGTTCGCGGCAAAAGAAGTACCTGGAGAGAGTCTCGGTTTCAGTCCGAATGAGCTTGTTTTCGGGCATCAGGTGAGGGGCCCTCTCCACATGGTGAAGGAGATTTGGGAGGGTACCGCTAAGCCATGTTCTATGTTGAGATACGTCTTCGAGAGCAGGGAGAGAATGCTTAGAAGTCTGGAGCTGGCCGGGCGTAATTTGGTGAGTTCGCAGGCCCGTATGAAGGACAGGTACGATACTAAGGCGAAACTCCGGGAGTTTCAGGTAGGTCAAGAGGTGTTGGTCCTGTTGCCTTTGTCAGGCCATCCTCTGGCTGCCAAGTACGCTGGGCCTTATCGGGTGGTGTCAAAGATCTCCGATCTAGATTACCTAGTTGCCACTCCAGACCGGAAGAAGCGTAACCAACTATGCCACATTAATTTGTTGAAGGAGTATGTGAGGCGCCCACCTGAGTCACTAGCTGTCCCTGTGTTGACCTGCCGCGGTCATGGTGGAGAAGGAGGGGGGGGGGGGGGGCAGCAATGATCAGGTGGATGATAACTGGGATTGTCATGCCTCGGCTGATCAGTGGGCGGGGAATTCGAGCCAATGTGCGCACGATGCTCTAGCGCACCTGCCGGAGGAACAGCAGGTGGCAGTGCAGCGCCTGTTCGATTCATACCCCACTGTATTTGCCGAGCACTCAGGCCTCACTACTCAAGCGGTGCATGATGTCGACGTAGGAGAGCACCCCCCCTTCAAGTCGATACCTTATCGGGTGCCACCCATTAAACTCCCAGCGCTCAGGGATGAGCTGGAGTATATGCTGGCGAGAGGCTTGATCGAGAAGGGGGCAGTACGGTTGACTTCTCCTGTCACTCTGCAGCCCAAACCTGATGGAAAAGCTCGGTTCTGCATTGACTTTAGGCGGTTGAACGGGTTGACCCCCACCAATGCATATCCTCTTCCCCAGGTGGATGACAGTGTGGATAAGATCGGGAAAGCAAGGTACTTGACCAAGGTAGACCTCGTCAAAGGCTACTGGCAAGTACCACTGTCTGAGCGTGCTAAAGAGGTGTGCGGGTTTGTGGTGGATGGCAGTACTTACCGTTGCAACGTGATGCCATATGGTCTGCAAATGCACCGGCCACTTTCCAGAGCTTAATGAACGACATCGTAGCAGACATCCCAAACTGTACTGTCTACCTTGATGACGTGATCATTTATGACAACGATTTCCAAAGTCACTGTGAGCACATAGAAGCCTTATTTAGTCAACTTAGTAAAGCAGGCTTGGTGGTTAATCTGGGCAAGTGTGACTTTGTGCAAGCCACGGTGCAGTATCTGGGGTTTGTGGTTGGGTTAGGGCAGGTGGGCCCGCCCCAACAGAAGATACAGGCTATCGACTTGTTCCCCAGGCCGACCACCAAGCGGCAGATCATGAGATTTTTGGGTATGATTGGGTATTACCGCCGCTTTATAAGAGGCTATTCTACTGTGTTAGCTCCTTTGACAGATCTACTAGCCAAAGATAAAAAGTTCTGCTGGGCACCTGAGTGTGAGCAGGCGTTTCGAGTAGTTAAACACCTTTTATGCACTCACCCTATCCTCAGGGCCCCGGACTTTGAACGACCATTTCAGTTGGCGACTGATGCCAGCGGAGTAGGGGCTGGTGCCGTACTTTTGCAGACAGACGAGGAAGGTCTTGAGCATCCAGTCAGTTTCTTTTCAAAGAAATTTAATTCAGCACAGAAAAACTATTCGGTTGTTGAAAAGGAACTGCTGGCAATCGTGTTAGCGCTCAGACACTTTGAGGTCTATGTTCCTGCATATGGCCCAGTCGTGGTAGTGTATACCGACCACCACCCGCTTAAATTCCTCAATCAATTCCACAACCGGAATATAAGGCTGACCAGATGGTCGCTCATGTTGCAAGAGTACAACTTAGACATTCGCCATATTGCTGGTTGTGAGAATGTGATTGCGGACTGTCTGTCGCGGGTGGAGGATCCGGGGTAGGCTACCACAGTATGTTGGTATAGCCTCCTGTCTTGGCTCGCGGTGTATTTTTGCGCTGGTGCTTGTTGGCTCGCGTGTGTAGCATCAGCGTAGGGTCGCAGGGCAGGAGTTGTTGGCTTTGATTAGAAGAAAATTAGGCTACATCTATAGTAGCCGCCAAAAACAACATTAAAATAAAATATGAAAAATTAAATAAAAACTCTTTCTTTTTAATAATAAATTTTAAGATCATATTGTAGCTGAGTACTGAGTGCAGATGATTTTCCCTCAGTAGGCTGTGCTTCTTAAAGCTCGCTCTGGGAGCACAATGTTATGAATTAATGTATTATATTTGGGAAGGGTGATAAGATTTTTTATATATAAAATGTTGTTGTATTTTTTTTTTGAGGAAACTGAGCTTGCATTCCATGAGGCGGAGTGGTTAGGAGTGGCAGATTCTAGCGACATTCTGCCTGTTCAGATATGGGCTCATGGTTGAGTGTCCCATATCTTGGGGGGGGGGTGACGCCTCCCGGCGTTAGCAGAATGGTTGCGTGGGGCATTGCAGCTCGCTAGCGCTCGCCAGGATGGATGGGATAGGCTACAGTTGTCCTAGAATGATCTGCTTTATTTCATTAGTGTCGTGTTGCCACAGACAGTCTAGAAATGGTCTTTGTTTTGGTCTGTGACTGCACCTTATATTTTATATTCACTATAATATAAATGTTGCTTGTGTGGGAGGCGAGCGAGAGAGTGTGAGGGAGTACACCCGGCAGCGAGGTGAGCTATGACGCGGCTCGCTTGGGCGCTGACGGCGTTGGCGGCCAGGTGGTCAACTAGTCCCTTCCCGTCGCGGCCTCATGTTTTTTACCAGCTCAGAGCTTGCCTGACACGCGTATCGCCTACATCCTTTGCAAGCGGGTCGCTTGGTGTAGTGACTAGCGTCTCGGACTTCCACCCAGAAGGCCCGGGTTCGCGCCCACGCTCGGCGCATTAAAGATTTTTCACAAGCACTGAGTCATTACCATCCCTCATGAGCAAAGGGATGGGGTAGTAGTACAGGACCCCAATGGAAATACGCCTAATCGGCCTTATTGAGCTATCCTTAGCTAGCTTAGCATGCGCTAGCTTTAAGAACTATTATTATTATTATTATTATTAATTCTGTCCCCCATACTCGCCACTTTGCATACTATTTCTCTCTCTCGACTTCTCCTTTCTCATTCTCTAATCTTTATTAAACTCGACATCCCTTCTGGTTTCAGCATAGACGTTCACCGTCGACCAGTCGTATTGTACGCGAAGCTCTCAGATATTTCCATGTATTAAGTTAAGGAGGTATTATGCTTTATTGAGGTTTAGAAAGACGGACTTTTCCGTATGTGTCCTCTCTCGGGAAGGTTGTAGACTGCTATATGTCTCCCTTGCAAGGTGTTGAGTGATTCTGCTTGGTTATCTAAAGCTAGACTAGGGGTAAGGTTACTGTGTCGTTGTCTCCGATATGTGCAGTGTTAGCTAAGCTCTGCACGACATCGACAGGTACTGTGGGAGCCTAGGTTGTCTTCGGGTTGGTTTACTTTGCGAGCACAGCACTGTGGTGTGAGAGGGCCATAGCCTATCCCTCACAACATAGTGCTGCCTCTTTGTGTTGACTTCTGAGGGATTGCCAGGATAGAGCTAGGTACTAGAGACCTAGATTTATCAAGAGAGCATCCCCGTCATATAACGTAATCTTCATTATACCACCCTCGGACAACGTTAGGCTACGAGCCGCATGCTTGCCCATTGTTGCCCTGCCTTGATACCCCAGCTAGACTTTATTAACTGAGCAGACACTGGTTAGAGATAAGCCCCATTATTATATGTATGCAGCATTATTATTCACTGCACTTTTGAGCCGAGGTTGTTGTTGAGTTGCACAACCCTAGTAGGCTGTTGCGTTGTGTCACGAAGCATTTCTTTAGTTGTCGAGCATTACTACCTTTGCGCAGTCTTTATTATTCGCCTGCCTATTATTACTATATGTCCTAGCATTTATTGTGACCCGTATTCTGCATTATAATTGTTCAAGATTCTTTACGAACATCTTCCCAGCATCAGACTTATTTCAGAAGTTTCCAGTTGATGTTGCAGGACTAGCATTGCACTTTCTTTAATACAGGAGTGCCAGTTATTTGAGTATCTACCGTAACGTTAATTAATCCCGTTAACTATCTTTTCTTTGTGTAACATAATCGAGTAATCTTTTACTGTTTGAGAATAGGCTGTTTTATTGAGCGTCAGCCTAGTGTGTGTGCACCAGTTACCGAGTCATAGGATACCTCGTTGTCCAGGCACGACTCAGGGCGGTAATGGTGTTTTGTTTTCCAGTGTTTAAGGCAGGGGTTGGATCTAGTGTTACCGTTGTTGCTTTTTGCCATTATCTAGTCCAATGTTGAAGAGCCCTGTGTCTTTGAGAACCTGGATCGTAACAATATACATTAGCCCTTCGGAAATTATGAAGGGATTTTGACAGTTTATTCTGGCTAGCAAATGAAAAGTCTTAATATTGACAAAGAAATGGCGCGAACAGTCTTAAATTCGCCAAACTAATGGGCCAAACGTCTTAACATCTGAAAACTAATGGGGCTAAACATGAGGGAGAAGGTAAACTAGAAAAACGGCCCATCTCTTCTTAATTCCTTATTTGTCCTGTATTCTCTGATTAAATGGCCAAAGCATTGCAAATGTATTCATATTTTTTTATTAAATGGCCCAAGCAATGCAAGTTTATTAATTTGTTACTGCATTGTGATTAAATGGTCAAAGCAATGCAACATCATTCATGTTTTCCTGTATTTGCTGTGATTAAATGACCAAAGCATTGCAACTTAATTAATTGTTCCTGTATTCTGTGATTAAATGGTGGCCAAAGCAATGCATATTTATATTCATGATAGCCACATGTGTTTGTTAATTTCATTAATCGAGTTTAGGAGTAAAGTTGGTTGGTGGAGAGAACATAATAAATCAATAATTCCTGTATTCTCTGGGATTAAATGTGTTTTTTAGTTTCATCAATCGAGTTTAGGAGTAAAGTTAGTTGGTGGAGAGAATTAACATAATAAATAAATAATTCCTGCATTCTCTGGGATTAAATGGCCTAAGCAATGCAACTTAATGTTTGTTCTTGTATTTTCTATGATTATATGGCCAAAACAAGTAACTATATTAATTTTTCTTGTATTAAATGGCCCTAGCAATGCAACTGAATTCATTTGTTTTCCTGTATTCTCCGACACCGTCATAATTATCAGCCTTGAAAATTCATATAGTCCCAGTTTGATGTTATACTCTCTCCAAGGAATCTATATGTCCATTATGTAATAAGGACACCAACATTGAACACCATAATCCATAATTATGAGGTATCACATAATGTCAAGTAATTTTGTTAAGATAACATCGGCAGTTCTGAAAATTACTATTTCCTTTCACCTATGCATATCCTATGATAGCGCAGTTGGAAAGTGTGTACATGCTTAGATTGATATGCAGGATTCGAAACTGCATAATAAATCGTAGGCTTGTCCACCTTTCTTTAACTGTCTTCGTGGTGCAATTCATAAGTGTGTTGATTTTCGGTGTGAGCATCCTAGGTTCGAATCCCCGGACTGCCACATGTGTTTGTTAATTTCATTAATCGAGTTTAGGAGTAAAGTTGGTTGGTGGAGAGAACATAATAAATCAAACTCCTTGAGAACCCGAGAATCCTTGTTATGAATGCTTATACACTTGTTACAGAGAGTTTGTTTTTGTACTGTTTTTCTTTTTATTCTGGACGACTTGTAAATAATAAGTATAATTGTAAACTTGTATTTTATTGAGAGAGAGAGAGAGAGAGAGAGAGAGAGAGAGAGAGAGAGAGAGAGAGAGAGAGAGAGAGAGAGAACTACATAGAGCTACATAGATACACAGACCACACAGACCTCAAGGTCCTTACTAGGCAGTCTGGCCTTACAAACTCTCTCTCTCTCTCTATATATATATACCGGTTATATATATATATATATATATATATATATATATATATATATATATATATATATATATATACACATACATACATACATACATACATATACATATATATATTGTTTTTTATTATTTTTCATATCACCCCAGCCCTCTGCAGATAGAGGTCAAGCCTTCCCTTGAAAGCGTTTATTGTGTCACTCTCCACCACTCTCGTTGGTAGTTTATTCCACTCTGTCGCCACACTGTAGGTGAAGAAACTCTTTGTGAGATCTAGGTTTGCCTTTTTGGTTTTTAATTTCATTCCATTTCCGCGAGTTTGATTAGTATCGTTTAATGTGAATAGTGCATTTACATCGACTTTGTCGAAACCTTTTAGTATCTTAAAGCACTCAATAAGCTGACCCCTCAACCTCCTCTTTTTTAATGAGAACAGGTTCAATCGTTTAAGTCTTTCTCATATGATTTATTTCTTAATGAGGGTATCATCTTCGTCACTCTACGCTGTACTGGCTCGAGTCTTACAATGTCCTTGATCAGATAAGGTGACCAGAATTGCACACCATATTCAAGGTGGGGCCTCACCATACTTTTGAACAGTGGCACTATACTATTACGTTCTCATGTTTATATGTAAATTTTCGTTTAATAAAGCCCAATGCTATGTTTGCCTTATTTGCAGCTGCTATACATTGGTCGGAAGTTTTTAGGTTTTCAGATATTAGTACCCCTAGGTCTTTTACTACCGTTGCGGTTTTTATTTGTTTGCCATTCATTTCATATTTGTATTTCATATTTCTGCTACCAACCTGCAGCACCTGACATTTATCGACATTGAATCTGCCATTTTTTCGACCACTCTGATATCTTGTTTAAATCAGATTGCAACACATTTCTATCATCTTTGTTCAGGACTGTATTTCCTATTTTTGTATCGTCGGCGAATTTGGAAATGGTGTTGTTTACCCCTACATCAATATCGTTAATGTAAATGAGAAACAGGACCGGTCCAAGGACTGAACCCTGTGGAACTCCACTAGTGACAGGCTCCCACTCCGATTCCACTCCATTTATCACCACTCTCTGTCTTCTGTCTGTAAGCCAATTTTTTATCCAAGAATGAATTTCACCTTTGATACCTATTCTCTCCAGTTTAGCCATTAGTTGTCGGTGAGGCACCTTGTCGAAAGCTTTTTGAAAGTCCAAGAAGATTATATCTAGTGATTATCGTCGATGTCGTTATATGTGAATAGTTTGTTATAAAATTCAATCAAATTTGTTAGGCATGACTTATTTGATCAAAAGCCGTGTCGACTATTTTTGATTAGGTTGTTTGATTCGAGGTAATCTACTATCTTATCTCTAAGGATTTTTTCCATGATTTTTCCTACAATTGAAGTTAATACTAATTGGTCTGTAATTGACCGGCATGACCAGACACCTTCAAGAAACACTTGGACATGTGGCTGGCCAAAATAATCCTAATGAGTTTCTGTCAACACTGTGTCCTACAATGGAATACAACAAAGTGTAACAAAGTGTAAGTGTAATTACTCGCTTTGGCCTTGCTACCCTTCTTGTATATCGGCGTAATGTTCGCATATTTCCAATCACTCAGTACAATCCCCTGTAGTAATAAGTTAAATAGTTGTGTCAGGGGTTTTGCTATTTCGTCCTAGAGAGAGAGAGAGAGAGAGAGAGAAGAGAGAGAGAGAGAGAGAGAGAGAGAGAGAGAGAGAGAGACAGAGAGAGAGAGAGAGAGTACAAAGGAGTACAAAGGAGTACAAAGGAAATCAAGCAACAACAGGTCTAGTGACCCTTCTAGGTTGCTTGTCCTCCAAAACACTGAGGATCAAGTGTCCAAACAGTGGTTTAGAGTGGGTAAGGGAACATTGGAAAGGGAACTACTGCCCTGCCACTAACGTGGCAGGACTAGGAAGTTAGTAGGGGACATATGGGTTAGTAACTGAGGGGAGGATAAAGTTATTCATTTACAAACGCAGTCATTCGCGGGTTTGATGCGAGATATTTGTCTAGGCGGAATTTAAATGAATCAACGGTGCTGCAGTCTATAACGTCTCGGGGAAGCCCATTCCACAAGTTGACAACTCGATTGAAGAAGAAATTCTTAGATTCGTGCGAGTTAAAAGATTTACCAATAATTTTGCAACCGTTTCCCCGCGTGTAATTAGATTGGTCGATAGTGAAGTACTTACTACAGTTCATATTGTCGATGCCTTTGATGATTTTGAACACTTGAATTAAGTCCGCCTCTTAATCTGCGCTGGGTTAAAGGAAATAGATTTAATTCTCTAAGACGCTCTTCGTATGGTTTGTTTCTTTAGGCTAGGTATCATTTTGGTAACTCTACGTTGAACTCGTTCTAGCTTGTTTATATCTTTTTGGTAATAAGGGCACCAGGATTGAACGCAGTATTCCAGAAGAGGACGGACTAAGGAATTGTAAAGGGTTAGGATAACTTCTTTGGATTTTATGCTCAAATGACCTGCCTATAAAGCCAATTATTTTGTTTGCCTTCTTAACAACTTCTGAACATTGTTGACTCGGTTTTAGGTTACTCGATATTGTTACTCCCAGATCAGTATCTCTGTTTACATTCGTAAGCTGAGTGCCATTCATCGAATAGTTTGCTTCCTCATTTAGGTATCCGACATGTAGTACTTTACATTTATCCGCATTGAAACTCTATTTGCCAAATTTGGGCCCAACATGACAATTTATCTAGATTGTGTTGCATATCGTCAACTTGTTCTTTTGAGAGTTACGCTATTTGCAATTTTTGTATCGTCAGCAAATTTTGAGATTGTGCAGGTGAGAACCTCATCTATGTCGTTGATGTAAATTAGAAAGAGAATTGGTCCTAGTACCGATCCCTGGGGTACCCCGCTACTTACATTGGTCCATTTAGATGCCTTACCGTTTATGACTACCCTTTGCTTTTCTGTTGCTGAGCCAATTTTCTATCCATTTCAACACACCGTCTTGTATTCCCATGCGCTTTTTAGTTTTAGCAGTAAACGTTGTGGGGAACTTTGTCAAAGGCCTTTTGAAAATCAAGGTATATAATATCTACAGCTTTACTCTCATCGTAGAGGTTGAGGATATCGTGGAAGAAGTCTAAGAGGTTTGTTAAACAGGAACGTTTTTTACGAAAGCCGTGTTGAGTATCTTTAAGTATGTTATTTTCCTCTAAGTGATTTACGAGTCTGTCTCGTAGAACCGTTTCTAGCATTTTACATACAACTGAGGATAAGCTAATTGGACGAAAGTTACCCTGGGTAGGGATTTGCTGCCTTTTTTTGAATATCGGTGTTACGTTGGCTAGCTTCCACTGATCAGGCATAGTTTCCAGACTGCAAGGATTTATTGAATAGTAATGTCAGTGGTTTGGAGAGCTCATTCTTAGCTTCCTTTAGAACTCTAGGCGAGATTGTATCAGGTCCTGGCGTTTTATTTACTTTGAGTTTATCTAAACAATTCAATACTTCTCTCTCTGTAACGGTGATATTGCTTAGAACATCTGAATTATCAATCTGAATCGGCGATGGTGTAGGGATCTCACTGAGGTCTTCTGTTGTAAAAACTGATGCAAAGAAGGTATTGAGGGCATTACTCATTTGTACTTCGTCTTTGGTGTATTCTCCTTTTTCCATCGACTAACGGTCCAACAGTTGAAGTAACTACTTTTTTCTTTCTGATATAACTATAGAATTCTTTCGGGTTTGTTTTACTTTGATTCGCAATATGTAACTCTAAGGTCTTTTTTACTTTGCTTAATTAACTTTTTGGCTTTGCGTCGTAGCTCTACAAATTTCACCCCGTTCTTCGTCATTTTGTGAGGATTTTAATCTATCATTAGCAAATTTTTTAGCAAGCATGCAGTTTGAAATATCTTTATTCCACCATTTGGGCTTATTATTATGGCCTGGACGCCGTATTTTCGATGGTATGCAGTCTTGCACTGCTTTTAGGTAAGTGGTGTCGAATAACTTCCAAGATGTATTTATGTCGTTATTGTTAATTTAAAAAGCTCCAGTCAGTTTCTTTAAACATAGCTCTAAGTTTATGGAAGTTTGCTTTCTTGAAATTAGGGACTTTTTCGATGCTACTATTTGGTTCGTTACTAGTAAACTTTAAAGTGAAAGTTATCGTACGATGGTCGCTGTTACTGAATTCATCACCAACATTCAAAAGTTCTCTATCAATTCTTCTTTTGTTGCAAGTACAATGTCAAGAACTTATTACCACGGGTCGGCATTCGAACAAATTGATAAAGCGAACTCTCTTGCAAGTCGTATACAAGTCATGTCCCGGAGTGTGAAGTAAGAGTATCGCCCCACTTGGTCACAGGTAAATTAAAGTCGCCAAAAATTACGGTATCTTGTGAGTTACTTACATCTGCAATTTGTTCGTAAATTTCTCGGTCAGTTTGCACTGATTGAGCTGGAGGTCTGTATATTAACGCAAGTATTATTTTTGTACCTTTATTATTCTTTATTAGGACAAAAAATGTTGAAAAGTTCACAATTTGAGGTTTTGACTCGAGGGTCGGGTTAAGACTTTCTTTTGATATAAAATAAAACGCCACCTCCATTTTTATTTATTCGGCTGTTCTCAAACATTACATAACCGGGAAGTGAATACTCTGCTAAAAAGTCTCTATCTTGTGTATTGAGCCAAGATTCTGTTATGCCAATCACATCATAATTTTCTGTAAACACTAGTTCCTCCAAATCTGAAAATTTATTGCGTATGCTACGAGCGTTTGCATAGAAAACCTTTAAAGTTGCCTGTTTTAGAACTCGCAGATCGTTCTTTCATCGAATTTTTGGATCTGGTCGGATCTACATTTACATTCATGGCTGGCCTCGGTCCTCGGTCGTTATCCCTGACGGTTTTGAATTTGGGTCGTGTTGGTGGAGCTTTATCCAAATTCGCGGTTCTTGACGGATTAGTATTTAATTCCTTTGTAGATTGCCGTCCTCGCTGTCTTCGGTCCTCCTTCCTGGTTGTCCTGTGCTGAGTCGATTTCTTCTCCCAAAAACCTTCCCCCCCACCTTGAGAAGACGCCCCAAACGCGCTGCTCCCACCTGGTTCAGATGAACTCCATCGTCCGAAAACAAATAGTCATCGTAGTAGAAATTGTCCCAGGTGTCGACGAATCCCACGTTCTCCTTCCTGCAGAGGTTTGCTAGACAACGATTTGTGCTGGTGGCTATGGTGTAAAATCGGCTCTCTACACCGAGCCGGGGACGATTCCTGAGACGATGATCCTTGATGACTTCTCCTTAAACGACTTGATCAGCTGCTGGTACTTTAAAAGCAAATCTTTTAGAGAGAGAGAGAGAGAGAGAGAGCGAGAGCGAGAGAGAGAGAGAGAGAGCGAGAGAGAGAGAGAGAGAGAGGATAGAGAGAGAGAGGGAGGGAGAGACGGAGAGAGGGAGAGAGAGAGAGGAAGAGAGAGAGAGAGAGAGAGAGAGAGAGAGAGAGAGAGAGAGAGGGGAGAGAGAGAGGGGAGAGAGAGAGAGAGAGAGAGAGAGAGAGAGAGAGAGAGAGAGAGAGAGAGAGAGAGAGAGAGAGAGAGAGAGAGAGAGAGAGAGAGAGAGAGAGAGAGAGAGACTCACATAAGCCTCTCTTCCTCCGAAATACCTTTGCCTGAATGTGAGTGGTATTTCTATAAAACTTGAAACAGTCATCTTCCAGATGCTTAATATCAGGCTAATGCTTGATAGCTGTTAAAACAATAATTTTGGTAGGACAGACTTTAAGTCTGTCTTAATAAGTCCGTAAGTAAATAACATATTCACAAGTTGATCCCACTCCGCCATCTTGTTCCTCCCTCGTACACTTATATTAGGAGGTCTGATCAAGTCTGGTGTTTGATTGTTGGTTGTTGTTAGTTGTTTGATTATTTGTTGTTTTGTGTGTTGTTTGTATGTTTTATTTGTTTGATAGTTGTTTGTTTGTATTTGTTGTTTTGTTAGTTGTTTATTTGTGTTTGTTGTTTGTTTTAATACGATCTCACAAAATTGGACCGACAATATTGTGGCCGATTTCGGATACGATGACGCATTTCTTATCTATTTACTGGCTCTTATTAGACAATTTTGTTCAGATTAGGAAGGGTGTATAGGGAAGTCCGAGGGTTAAATTGAGATAGGCTTTACCCAATTAATTATTCCCACAGATAAGTCTATAAAATCAGTCTTTATTCTCTTAATGCCCACATATATTCCCAGCTCACTAATACCATGAGGACCGACCTCACCAAAACGGTCAGGTTAGAAAACAAACAATAAAACAACAAACAACCAACAATCAAACACCAGACCTGGACAGACCCTTTAAGTGTACGAGGGAGGAACAAGATGGCGGAGTGGGATCAACTTGTGATTAATAGACTTATTAAGACAGACTAAAAGTCTGTCCTACCAAAATTATTGTTTTTGACAGCTATCAAGCAATAGCCTGATATTAAGCATCAACAAGTTGACTGGTTCAAGTTTTATAGAAATACCACTCACATTCAGGCAAAGGTGTTTCGGAGGAAGAGAGGCTTATGTGAGCAGCTCTCTCTCAATAAAATACAAGTTCACAATTATACTTATTATTTACAAGTCGTCCAGAATAAAAAGAAAAACATAGTAAAAAACCAAACTCTCTAACAGTGTATAAGCGTTCGTAACAAGGCAAACAGGATTCTCGGGTTAATCTCAAGGAGTGTGAGTAACAGAACTGCTGATGTTATCTTTAAACTTTACTTGTCATTATCATTATGCTCAAGGCCCACTCATTTTATGTAATTTATATTTCTGAAAGCAAATATTATCATTCATTGTCATTATGTGAGACTACAATGTCATATGGATTAAGTCTAGGGGACAAAGTAAATTACATACATTGCTTCAACAAAATATATATATACTAATAATAATACAATTAATTATAATAAAATAAAATAGAAAATCTAAATAAAAATCCCAATATTATTAAATAGCCTCGGCAAGGCTAGTAAAAAATATTATTGAAACCTAATTATTATTATTTTTTAAATGTTAAGTTCTATTGATTGATGGCTGGAGATTAGAGAGTTTTGGATAGAGGAAGAATAAGTTGAGAAATGAGAAGTACAGCAAAAGATAAAAGTACTTGGGCTCAACCAAGTTGCTTGGATACATATGGATGTTTATATTAGGCTTTACTGGGCACCTACTTTCCTTAGCAGCCTTTGTAGAGCCTTGGGTTAATATTATTTTAGTGTGTACGTGTGTGTATATTATTTAAAATAAGGCCAAAAAGTGAATTATTGTAATCTATTTGTTGAAACGTACGTGTGTAATTCATAATTCCATAACTTAAACGGGGACAGAACGTTTAGGAGGTCAGGAAGTGAAGGTTATTGGGGATAAAGCCCTTTAACAAACTGTGGCAAAATGGCAACCCGTCGCATATAACATTCCACTTTTCCAACTTTTTTTCCCTTCGCTCCTAGTTTTGTCTTTTTTTTTTGTTTTTTTCCTGAAGAGTGTAGAGAGGGGAGAATGGGTGTTGGAGAGAGAGGAAGCTGTTGGAGTGGCTTTACAACGGCACCTCGTAACTACATTCCACTTTT